>JAMXBB010000008.1:34529396-35048025 GCA_024138015.1 Lumnitzera littorea
ATATATATATATATATATATATATCAATTCCTAATTTGAGAAAATACTAAATACATATTATATGTATTCTTATTTATACATACATACATACATATACATAAAAAAAATACACCGTATATCTATATTATACACATACATGTACATACTTTAGACCACACACATAAAATACATATACCTTTAGGCATACATACATATAATACCTGAAATAAAATAAAAGCAAAATAACAAACACCTAATACATTTATACATAGTGTAAAGTATATATACATGTACAAAATTTGAACAATAACTTACCTAAATATGTTGGTAATATTCTTAATTTTCTTCTTCTTCTTCTTCTTCTTCTCCTTCTTCTTCTTCTTCTTCTTCTTGAACTTTGTTTTGCTTTTGTTTTATTTTACTTTGCTTTTCTTTTCTTTTTTTTTTTCCACTTATATTTTCGGTTTGATTTTTCCAGACTTTTGGGACGTGAAGTCCATCTGATTTTGAAGCAAATAAGATAAAAAAAAAAATAAAGAAGTTTATCCTCTTAATTTAGGCATTAATTAAGATAAGACATACACTATTATTTTATCCTTTATCCCTTTAATTTGTAACACTTGGACAATATATTTCTGTACATGGGCTACTGTAATTTGCAGCTCCATTTACATGGGAAAAAGGAAGAAAATAAAAGAGGAAAAGAAAAGAAGAAGAAAAAAGGAATGAAAATAAAGAAAATAGAAGAAAAAGGAAAATAGAAATAATTATATGTAATATTTCTAAACAAAAAAATAATAATTATAAATTAATTTTGGAATTTATGAAAATTTATCAATTTAATTGGTATCCATTACAATTATAATTGTTACAAGTTGTTTTAATGGATCGTTAAAAGTTTTATGCGATTACGTGATTTAGTCGATAATTGTAATCAACTACGATTATATCACTATTGAGTGATATTGAATTATTTTATAAGCTTAAAGTTATAATTTTAAGGTTTTGATCAAGTTCGGGTTCGATTTCGAGTAATTATGCATAAATCGAATTTAGGGTTTCCGTACACGATTCGGGTTTCGATCAATTTCTAGGGTTTTTATTATCAATATTATATTCAATTTATTAAATTTCATAAACTTTTATCGTTACTAGCCTTATCGACTCATGACATAGTTTAGGACAATCGGCCTTAAATCAATGTTCAAACTACTGATTTTATAGGGTTTACATTCTTTCCCCCTTCAAATAAGTTTTGTCCTCAAAACATGAGATGGATACCTGTTTTTATGAATATATGCAAATATCGCTTCTTTACTTCATCTTTCACTTCCCAAGTTATTGATTCTTGTTCATGATTTCTCCATAATATCTTGACATAACGGTTCTGTTTATTCCTCAACTACTATACTTTACTATCTATAATCTTCTTCGGGTGCTCTTTATATGTCAAGTTTTCTTACAGTCTTATCGGTTCCAACTCAACAATACAATCAGGATCAAGAACATGTTTCCTCAAAACGAACACATGAAAAATGTTGTGAATTCCTAGTAGATTAGGTGTCAATTCTAATCGGTAAGCTAGATTCTTGACTCGTTCTAAGATTTCAAATGGGCCTATATATCTTAGACTTAGTTTTTCTTGGGCTTTAGCACGATGAATACTCTCGATCGGTTTTACTCTTAAATATACATGTTCTCCTACTTGAAATTTTAATTCTCTTTTTTTCAAATCAGTCCAGCTCTTTTGTCTATCTTGAGATCCTTTCATTTTTTGTTTAATCACCATGATTTTATCTACTATTTACTGAATCAAATCTGGACCTACTACAGTTTTCTCTATATCATCCCAAAATAGTGGAGATCGACACTTTCTCCCATATAAAGCTTCATAAGGTGGCATTTGTATAGTTGAGTGGTAACTGTTATTATAAGCGAACTTAATCAAAGGCAAATGAGCATCCCAACTTCCTTTAAATTCTATAGTACATGCCCTCAGCATATCTTCTAAAGTCTGAATAGTCCTCCCAATTTGTCCATCAGTTTGAGGATGATATGTTGTACTGAACTGCAACTTTGTTTCCATCACTCTCTGTAAACTTCCCCAAAACTTTGATATGAATCTAGGATCTCTATCCGATACAATTCTTACTAGAACACCATGTAGTCTCACTATCTCCTTTATGTATATTCTAGCCAATTTCTCTAGAGAAAAAGTTTTATTAACTGGTAAAAAGTGAGCTGACTTAGTAAGTTAAGCAACGATTACCCAAATCGCATCAAAACCAGCAGCTGTTCTTGGTAAGCCACTCATAAAATCCATAGATATCTGATCCCATTTTCACTCTGGAATAGGTAAGGGTTGTAATAGTCCTCTTGGTCATTGATGTTTAGCTTTCATTCTCTGACAAGTTTCACATTTAAGCACAAAATCAGCAATGTCTTATTTTATTCCATTCCACCAGAAATTCTTTTTCAAATCCTGGTACATCTTTGTTCCTCCTGGATGTACAGTATAGCCTGAATAATGAGCTTCACTTAAAATTTCTTTTTGGAGCTCCTCATCATCAGGTACACACAATCAGTTATTCATGCAAATGTACCATGTTCATCTATTCGAAAAATAGTGTATCTTCCACTTCCTACTTCTTCTTTGATTCGATTTAGTATAGTATCGCCTTGTTGTACAATTTTAATTCTTTGCATTAATGTTGTCTCTATCACCAAATTTGATAATTTAATTCTTTCTTCATGCCATGTAAATTCCAAATTTAATCTTTCAAAGTCTTTAATTAGCTCTCCTTCATTAGTCAAAAGAGAAGCAACTTCTCCATAATTCTTCCTACTTAAGGCATCAGCAATCACATTTACTTTGCCTGGGTAGTAGTTAATCCCTAAGTCGTAGTCTTTAATTAACTCAAGCTATCATCTTTGTCTTATATTCAACTCTTTCTGAGTAAACAAATACTTAAGACTCTTATGATTAGTAAAAATTTCACATCTCTGTCCATACAGACAGTGTCGCTACAACTTCAAGGCAAACACTATAGCTGCAAGTTTCAAATCATGAGCTAGATAATTTTGCTCATGTGGTCTCAACTGTCTCAAAGCATATGCAATTACCTTTCTGCCTTGCATAAGTATACATCCTAATTCGTTTTTAGAAGCATCACTATATATAGTGAAAGGCTTTTCATTATTTGATAACATAAGGATCTGGGCAAACACTAACCTTTTCTTCAACTCTTGGAAGCTCTCTTCTTGTTTTTCACCCTATTCAAATTTTACATTCCTCTTTGTCAATTGAGTGAGTGATCTTGAAATCATTAAGAAGTCTTTAACAAACTTCCTATAATACCCAGCTAGTCTAAGAAAGCTTCGAACCTCAGTAACCATATCTAGTCTTTTCCATTCCACTGTAGCCTTAATCTTTATGAGATCAACCGATATACCATCCCCTATTATGACATGTCTAAGAAAAGATATTTCCTTCAACCAAAAATCACACTTAAACAACTTTACATATAACTTATGTTCTTGTAAGGTCTACAATACCCTCTTAAATGTTCTTCATGTATCTCAGATGTAGTAGAATATACTAAAATATTGTCAATGAACACAATTACACACTTATCTAATAAAGGTCTGAACATGCGATTCATTAGATCCATGAATGCAGAAGGAGTACTCATTAGACCAAAAGGCATCAACATAAATTCATAATGACCATATCTCGTCCGAAATGATGTCTTCGAAACATCTTCCAACTTAATTCTCAGTTGATGATAGCTTGACCCTAAGTCAATCCTAGAAAAGACACTTACAACTTGCAATTGGTCAAACAAATCATCGATCCTTGGAAGTGGATACTTATTCTTGATGGTCATCTTATTTAGCTCTCTGTAGTCAATACAAAGTCTAAGTGATCCATCCTTCTTTTTAACAAATAAAACTGGTGCTCCCCATGGTAAAACACTTAGCCTTATAAAGCCTTGATCTAATAACTGTTAGAATTGCTTTTTCAATTCTTGTAACTCAATTGGAGCCATTCAATATGGAGCTTTAGATATCGGCTCAGTTCCTGGAATTAAATCAATGGCAAAGTTGATCTCTCTTTTTAGTTGTAATCTAAGTAATTCATCTAGGAATACATTAGGAAATTCATTCACCACTAGAATTTCTTCTACGTTTGACTTTTTGGAATCAATATCTAAAGCATTCAACCAACCAACATCCGTGATCAATTCTAGAGTACTTAGCTTTTGTAGTCTTACTGCTACATAATTCCCTTAGAATATAGCTCAATTTCCTCCTGAAGCTTCAAACAGTAGATGCTTTTCTTTACAGTCGACAGTAGCTTTTATGCTTGCCATCTAATTCATTTTTAATATGACATCGTACTTATCCATATCGAGAATGATCATATCTACTTTACTGTCAAAGTCTTGAATCTTCAAAGGACATCCTTTCACCATTTCTCTTGTAATTACTACACTTCCAGTAGGAGTTCTCACTCCCAAACTCAAGTCAGTAGCAGTTGCAACTAAACCTGTTTGCTTTGCAACTCTTGGAACTATGAAAAAATGTGTAGCTCCCGTATCAAACAAAGTATAGACTGAATGCCAAACTATGTTGATATTCCCTGAATCACAAGATTCTTAAGTCTTATTCTCATGTTAAAGCTTTATAAGTTTTCATTTATAACTTCTACTTACTTATTATTGTTCAACGCTTCACATGCTACTCAGATTAACTAAAGCAATTTAATAGTGAGAATTTAGGATACATACCTGCTATTAGCTTGAAATCTACAAATTCTTCAGTCCCTTTAGGTACTTCTAAATCTTCTTCTATATAATCTTCATAACTCCAATTACCCCCTAAATTGTATACTCTAGCAGCATTCGCTGCACCTGGACATGTGTTTCCCGCATTTGATCCTCCAGTCACTCTTCCAATGGCAGGACGTCCAACAGCAAGTGGTAGTTTAGCAATTTGAGCATTTGCAGTTGTGTGTTGTAGACAAGTGGTAGAATAGTGTCCAACTTTATTGTAGATGAAACAAGTAACTATATTCTTCTTGGGGCAATCTATTACCCGATGCGAGCTTTCACCACAATAAAAACATTTCCCTTACAACTAGAGACAATCTCTAGGATAGTGAGTCCCTTTGCATTTCCAACACTTAGGTGGTTCATTATTATTTTTCTGAAATCTCCCTATTGGTTTCACAAATCTCCTCATTTTGTTACTACTGCTTCCACCAGGCCCTTCAGAAGGTCTCTTCCCAAAATACACTTAGTTTTTGCTTTCTTACATCTTCACTCTACTTTTTTGCATTATCCAACACTAGTACTTTTTCCACCTATCGAGCCTAATTTTTCACCCACCTGGTTTTTTTATAAAATTAGGTCTTCTTTAAGTCGACCAATATTAAACTCTTACCCGTTTATTACTAGCCTTCGACTAGGGTTTAAAAAAAGCCATTTTTCAACTTCAAAAGATTTAGAGTCGCCATCCAACCAGAGTCCGAAAAAAGGGTTAAGTTATAACCAACTGGGTGGATTAGATATAATATAGCTACTAGTTTATTGATTTAAAAAACCAAGTTATAAAACGGCTTTTTTGAAAACTAGAGAAGCTAGATCCGGGGCTTAGGACTTTTAAACCGTTGCAGGTACTATTGATTTTCTAAAATTAACTTTAATCTTAGAAAATCACCATTTTTATTTTATGAGATGAAACTCAATTTAACTATTATAAATGGGAAAATGAAATAATCTAAAATAAAAAGGGAAAATTAGGTTTTTTTCATTTTTATCGTCGCTCCATAAGTACCTACGTACCCACTATTCAGGATTAGACGTACATAGTTCTTTTTATGAAAACTTTAGTGGTTTAAATTGATTTTAATTTTGAAAACATGTGACATTTATGTTTGTAATTCGATTTATCTAAAGAAATTTCTAAAAAAATAATAATAACGAAAGTTATAAATTGAAAATATTATTTATTTATTTTTCTTTTTTTTTGGAAAAATCTAAAAGGGTCCTAATTTGAAAATGGGTGATTTATTTTTTATCTTTTTTAGAAACTAAATTTTTCTAAGTGATAAAACAAATACTTATTCTTATTTTATTTTATTTTTTGTTTATTTATTACTAGTATATTTATTACTTGTTATATTATATTTATTTTTATTAAACTAGTAAAAATAAAATAAAACAATAAAAAGTTACCCTTTTCTTTTTTCTCTTTTTTTTTCTCCTTTTCTTTTTCCTTTCCTTTCTTTTATTTATTTTTTACATCTACATTTTACATGGATGAAATAATAAACAATAACTAAACAAATAATAATAATAACAATACAAAATAAGAAAAATAAAACAAAAGAAAAGAAAGAAAAAGAAAAAACAAGTCTTAGACTAGAAATGGAACGCAGGTCGGATTGGATGTAGATAGGGTTGCGGGTCAAACCTCCGAGTTGAGTCAGATCTTGGTTTCCTCTTCAACAACACCAGCAAGGCACGATTCAGCTTGATCCAACTTCTAAATCGAATGTGAAAAGGGGTATTTGTGTGTTTTTGATTAAGATTAGGGGGGGTAAAAGAAATGCTGAGACCTAGGGTAATCGTTTTGGTGGTGATCGGAATTTTACCATGGGTGGCGGAGGTGTTTTAGCTACATGTGAGTTATTGGGCATGGTTGGTTGGTTGGGGTAGAGGTTTTGGAGTGTAAGGAATTTGGTCGTGTAGTTGGTTGGTGTCAAAGGTGGTGTTTGGTTGTGGTTCAAGGAGAGGGGGTTTGGTGGTTAGGGTTAAGGTGGTGGCAAGCTTGATAAAGCTGCTAGGGGGCACAACGGTGGTTGAAGATGGTTGGGTTGGAGAGCCTGAGTTAAGAGGAGTTTGGCTGTGGTAGTGGTTGGGCTTGGGTTAGAGTGGAGAGAGAGAACCAAGGAGTGATATTGTGGGTTAGAGAGAGAAAATGATCACGAGAGAGAGACAGAGGGGTTGGGAGCTGCTCGTGAATGGTTGTTTTTTTCTCACTAACATCCTTAAGCCCTTATTTATACTTTGAATTTCAACCCAGCAACAAAGGAAAGCTCGGATCGAAGTTAATGGGAATGGCCAAATTTTCAGTTTTTTCCGTACCAATTCATAGTAGGCTATGTCTAATTTGCAATTTCACCATTGATTTGGTGAAATTGCAACAAAAAAGAGTCCAAAAATCATACTGAAGTGGGCAATCCGAAGAGGAAGGTACTGGAAATCTAGGAAAAATGAAGTAAGGATGGGGAAAGAGAAGGGAAAGAGAGGAAAACAAAGGGAAAAAGAAAGAAAGGGAGGGGAAAAGTGGGCTGACATGGCGCTATGTCAGCCATGCTAGCCAACCCTAGCATGCGATGTATCATTCATGACACGTGGTAGCTAACGTAGCATGCTACATGGCACTACGTCAGTAAGGCCATCAAATAGGAGGATGCCACGTATCAGGATACGTGGCAATTCCTAATATGATTGAAAAAATAAGAAAAAAGGCCTCCTTGCCTTTGCTAGGTTTTGAACCCAAGACCTCATACTTAATGCTAGTATTATACCCATATGCTTAACTATCAGGCTATTGGCTTATTCCTTGTCCATTGCACATATTGATATGTTCAGCCTGGGCTAGATTTAAATCTAAACCCAAGTTTAATAGCCCAACTTCTAAACCTAGATTAAAATTGCAAATCTATTCCAATAAAATATTATTTTCTAAAATCTTTTATTTTTTCAATATTTTGTGATTTTTCAAAATTTCTTATTTTTTGTATTATTATTATTTTGTTTTTTTTTTCTAAATTTCTTTTTTTTTGTGCTTTTTCCTATTTTCTTATTTTTTTATATTTTTTTAGAATTCCTATTTTTTCTAAATTTTTTCATATTTTTTCTTATTTATTTATTTATTTTAGGCTTTCTTTAATTTTCTATTTTTTGAACTTTTCCTAATTTAGGGCCCTATAACCTAATTTGAAAAAAAAAAAGGGGGGCGAGAGCGGAGGGGGTTTGTTGTAAAAATTGGGTGTCTACAGCTGCCCTTCTTTGTGGTAAAGTTTGAGCAAAACTTTGCCATAAAGATTAAACAGACACTATTTTTGCCCTTAGAGCGGATTTTATTCTAAGAAATGCTACAATTAGGTAGCTATCTTAGGTCTAATCCATTAGGGATTTAGAGAAGAGAAGGGTGGCACTCTAAGAGCTAGCCGAAAAACTAAAAGAAGAATTGAAGTTTGGTCATGCTCGAGGTAAAATGGGCAAAGCACTGCAAGAGCTGGCTAAGGCCCTAAGAAGAATGAGCAAACTTGGTCGTGCCCTAACGAGCTGACTAACCAAGGCGAGCAACCAAGGCGGGCGAAGCACTCCTAGAGCTGGCTAGGACCCTAAGAAGAATGAACAAACTTGGTCGTGCCCTAATGAGTTGACTAACCAAGGCAGGCGAAGCGCTCTTAAAGCTGGCTAAGACCCTAAGAAGAATGAATAAACTTGGTCGTACCCTAATGAGCTGACTAACCAAGGCGGATAAAGCGCTCTTAGAGCTGGCTAGGACCCTAAGAAGAATGAGTAAACTTGGTTTTGCCTTAATGAGCTGACTAACTAAAGCAGGCAAAGTGCTTTTAGAGTTTGCTAGGACCCTAAGAAGATTGAGCAAACGCCTTAAAAGATAGTTAAGAAGATGATGAAGGTAATTTCTTTACGAGTCGGTTAAGAGAAACCTGGTGAAAGGAAGTACCTTACAAAGCTTGGTCAAGAAAGGAGCTTGCTTTTAAGAAATTTGTTGAATAGAAGGACCATATTGATTGGGAAGATGAACTGGGCTAGGATCGTATCTTCGTAGGTTAGCCAAACACTAAATGCAAAAAGTAAATGCCTTATGGGTTGGTTAAAAAGATTGTTGGGAGTAAACATTAATCTAAATGCAAGAAAAAAATTGGTGTACTAACACTGTGTGGAAATACTTACCCGGTCTTTATTGATAGCACCCAATCTCTCGAACCTTTTTGCAAAGCCCCCATCAAAAAATTACCAACTCTTTGTTTCAATCCCTTGTTATCAACTCGGATGTTCTTATCATACAACGTTTGTGATTTTGCTGGTTCTTTTCGGAGAAGTTATGGAAATTAGCCCGATGCAAGAAAAACCATCCACTGTTTTTGTTTCTTTGGAACCCAAAAGCCTCGTTCCCATCTATCGTAATTGCCTACTTGAGTTTCACATTCCTCTGAAAAAATAGACAATAAAAATCCCCATTGAGGGGGATCAATCTGTAATAAAGTATTTTAAAGAATTTTGTTAACTACCAATGTTCTAGATCTCATTCCTTATCTCCTCTCATGTTTGTAGTGTATGGGTTCGATTAAATGGGGTAAAGGGAATTGGACCTTTCTAGGGAGAGGGTGATTATTCCAACGACGACAATGGCCAAGGTTACCAAATTTTCTTGTAGATAATGAAAATTGGGCTACAATGACGTTCAAAATGACTAGCATTTTTGTATTTTGAGCAAAATTCCCATTGACTTCTTATGGATGGTACAATTTTACAGTGTAGGTGTTTACAGGTTCTCTTACATCTAGACTGTCCATTTGGGACAAAATCAAAGCCCCTCCTAATAATACTCACTTCATGACATAAGGACCCTCGTAATTGGGGGTGAATTTCCCTCTGGAGTCTTACACATTAGGGAGAGCTTTTCTTAACACCAAATCTCCTTCTTTGAGGTTATGAGGTCGCACCCTTTTGTTGAAGGCCCGAGCTATTCTTTGTTGATATCATTGATTATGACACAAGGTCGTCAATCTCCTTTCATCAATCAGATTTAGCTGTTCGATGTGTTTCTTTATCCAATAAGCTTCGTCCAAATGAGTTTTTGATTGTACCTTGAGTGACGGGATCTTGACCTCTATTGGTAACACTGCTTCAATGCCATATACTAAAGAGTATGGTGTTACCCCAATCAACATTCTGATGGAAGTTTGATAGGCCATAAGTGTGAAGTGTAACATCTCATGCTAGTCCTTATATGTGATAGTTAGTTTTTCAATGATTCTTTTGAGGTTTTTGTTTGCTGCTTTGATGGCCCCATTCATTTAGGGTCGATAAGGAGTAGAGTTCCTGTGAATGATTTGGAACTGTCGACATAATTCTATCATAAGCTTGTTGTTGAGATTGGTGCCATTATTAGTGATGATTGTTTCAAGAGTCCCGTATCGAGGCAAAATGTCTCTCTTGATGAACTTAACTATGATCCCTTTAGTAACATTTGAGTAAGACGAAGCCTCTACCCATTTGCTGAAGTAGTTAATAGCGAATAATATGAAGCGATGTCCGTTGGATGCTTTTGGAGTGATAAGGTTGATGATATCTATGCCCCACATTGAAAAAGGCCATGGTGCTGAGAGGGCATATAATTCTTGAGGTGGGGCGTTTATCTTATTCACATAAACTTGTCATAAATGATAGTGCCTAACATGTTTGATGCAATCATTTTCCATCATTAACCAATAATACCCTAACCTCATGATTTTCTTTGCCAACATGTATCCATTCATGTGAGGGCCGCATACTCCATCATATATCTCTTTCATTAACTTCTTAGCCTCTTCGTTAGCTACATACCTTAAGAGTATACCATCAAATGAGCATCGGAATTAGGTGGACTCGCTTACCAAGAATTGAGTAGCTAATCTCCTAATCATCTTTCTGTCTCTTTTCTCGGCCTCTTCAAAGTATACGCCTTGTTGTAAGAACATCTTAATATCATGATACCACAGTTTTTGGTCATTCATACCCTCAATCGTTAGGTAGAAGGTAGGCTTGTCTTCAATTTCAATAGTAAGGGGCTAAATCTTAACTCTACTAGATATTTGGATCATAGATGCAAACGTAGCTAAGGCATCAACAAATTGATTATGAGTCCTTAGTACGTGATTGAAAGTGACTTCTTTAAAACTTTTCGTTAATTCCGTCAAATGCCAGTTATAAGGCACCGGCTTAGGATCTTTAGTTTTGTACTCTCCCCGTGCTTAGCCAAAATGAGTGAGGAGTCCCCATACAATTCTAATTCTTGAATGTCTTTCTTTAGGGCCATCTTGAGTCCCATGATGTATGCTTCATACTCAGCAATATTATTAGTGCATGGGAAAATGAGCCTTATGGCCACAAGATACTAAATACCTTCAGGGGATATTAGTATTACCCTAATTCCACACCCAGAAACATTGGTTGTACCATCGAAGAACATTTTCCATTTTAGTAGCTCGTCATCCTTTCCTTTATCAGAGTTTCCTTCAACCACTAAGATACCCTCATTAAGGAAATTTACTTGTACTTCTTGGGGAGTGCTATTAGAGGGATTTTTTACTAATTGATCTGCCAAAGCTTGCCCTTTGACTGAATTCTAGTTCACATATGTAATATTCAACTCTGATAGCAGTACTTGCCACTTTGAGATTCTGCCAATTAGGGCCCGTTTGTTTGCCAAATACTTCAGGGGATTGTGTTGAGTTAGTAATTCAACCTGGTAGTAGAGTGTGTATTGTTTGAGCCAATGCATTACTTAGACTAAAGCACAATAGGTTCTTTCAATTTTTGAATATCTTCGCTCCCCTTCGGTGAAATTTTTGCTCAAGGAATATATAGCCAGTTCCTTTCCTTCTTCATCTTTCTGACCAAGTATGCACCCTATGGACTCTGGTAATATTGTCAAGTATAGGAATAAAGGCTTCCAAGGTTTTCAAGCTATCAGAATTGGAGAGTTCATGAGGTATTCTTTAATTATTGTAAAGGCTTGCTCACACTCTTTGTTCCAGTTGATCTTAGCATTCTTTTTTAACAACTTAAATAAAGGACAACACTTGTCTGTGAGTTGGGATATGAATTAGGCCATATAGTTTAAATGGCCCAACAAACCTCTGATTTCTTTAAGTGTATGTAGTGGGGGCAGGTCAACTATCGCTTTAACTTTATTATGATCCACTTCAATGCCCCTTTGGCTGATTATGAAACCTAATAACTTCCTTGAAGTTGCCCCGAAAGTACACTTCTCTAGGTTGAGTTTCAGTTGGAATTTTCTCAACCTATCAAACAATCTCCTTAGATTTTCCACATGATTTTCTCCTTCTTTAGACTTGGCAATCATATCATTATCATATACTTCAACTTCTTTGTGCATCATGTCATGAAAGATTGCTACCATAGCCCTTTAGTAAGTTGCCCCAGCGTTTTTGAGTCCGAAAGGCATCACTTTGTAGCAAAACGTACCCCAAGTTGTGATGAATGTAGTCTTGGCTTTATCTTCTTCAGCCATTCGAATCTAGTTATACTCGAAAAATCCATCCATGAAAGAGAAAATATGGTTTCCAACTGTGTTATCGACCAATACATCAATATGGCGCAAAAGAAAATTATCTTTAAGGGTTGCTTGATTGAGGTCTCGAAAGTCTATGTACACTTTGACTTTCCCATTCTTCTTCATAACTAATACTATGTTGGCTACCTACTCAGGATAATCAAATACCTGAATGAAGCCAACTTCCAATAATTTTTTGACTTCTTCCTTGATTTTCAACAAGATATCTGGTCGGAACCTTCTCAACTTTTGCTTCCTAGGATTGATATCCTCTTGTGTGGGTAAGTGATGGACTACGATCGATGGGTCTAATCTAGGCATGTTGTCATGAGACCATGTGAATAGATCTTAGTATTCAGATAGTAGTGTGGTCATCTCTATCTTTTGATTTTCTTCCAAATTTCCCCCAACCTTCAACACCACAGGGTTTTCATTAGTACTGACATTAATTATCTCTGTTGGCTCATCAATGGAAATTTTACTCATTTCATGTTTTTGCCAGCTTTCTTACACGTCATTATGGTCATCAACATCATTCCTAATGACTAACCCAGTAGGGCCGAAAGTGATATCAATATTCTTCTTGCCTATTTGCACGAGGTATCCATAACCTTTATTCGAGTCGTTGGATCTGGAAAGAAAAAAGAAAGTATGCAGAAGGAAGAGTATAATAAGGTAGGAGTAAAGAGAAAAGAAGTCGATTTTATTTTGGGGAACTCTCTTTTAAGTACAAGCATTTGGAGAACAAAGGCAATTTATTACAAAATTCTATAAAATATTGGATCATGATTCATCCTTTACCCTAGGGAAGACTTATTGTTATTCATAGGGATGGAGAACCAATTATTCAAGTGATGGGATTTGTTAATTAGGCTAGCCCCTTTATTCTTGTTGGAAGTGCCTTCTTTAGTGGGCTTTGATTTTTGGGTTTCGGTCTTAATGAAAGTTTCTAACAATGGTGGGAAGTTCATTGGAGCATGATACAACCTATCACCCTTTCTACCCTTGACTTGCATTCTTTGCAATTCTTCTATGGGGGTTGGAATGTATCTTAACCCATAGGACCCAAACTAGCCTTCTTTGTATTTCAACCTCTCTTCTTTCTGTTAATTGGTGATCATGCACACCTCATTAAACATCTGGAGTCCAAAGTCCTCTTGTTCTTCTGTATCGATATAGGGTATGGCCGTCTCTTTATAGATTTCATAATCTTGGCCTCCCAGAATTGTGATGACCTAGCCATTGGAGATGAACTTTACTTTCTGGTGAAAATTTGATAGTATGGCCCCTGTTGAATGTATCCAAGGCCTTCCTAATAATAGATTGAAGGTCCTTAGAATGTCCAAAACCTGGAATTGGATGCTAAACGTTTGTAGGCTGATATCAACTGGCAAGTCTACCTCCCTTATTATCTCTCTCCTAAATCTATCAAAAGCTCTTACCGTTGTTGAACTAGGTTTGATAGCAGTTATATCGATGCCTAATAGAGCCAGGGTAGCCAAAGGACAAACATTTAGAGATAACCCATTGTCGATGAGGACTCTTGTTGTGATGATGTTATTTATCCTTACTATTATGAACAGAGGCTTTGTGTGATGGGTACCTTCTTCGCCCAATTCTTCAGTAGAGAAGGAAATTTGATCTATGGTGAGGATGGAATTGGTGATAGAGCCAATCCTTTTAACCAGGATTTCAGGAGAGACTTTGACATCCCTTAGTGTTCTGAATAAGGCCTCTCGGTATGGGTCTGATGCCATCAATAGACTTGTGAGGGATATTTGTGCCGGAGTCTTAGCGAGCTAGTCCATTATTTTATACTCACTAGACTTGATCATCTTGGTGAAGGCAGTTAATCTTTCTTCATGTTCAGCTTGTTCGGTGCTTAGCATTTCCTATACGCCCTTCTTTTTTAAGTCTTCCTTTGGATTGTAGATTCTGCCAGAGCGAGTAATCCCCTTTATAAGCGAGCTTAATTGCCCTTAGTTTATTGCCTAGTAATTGAAGGGGGTAGCTTTGTAATTTTTGAGGGCCATAAGTTCATGGAATGTGTACCTTTTAGTTTGTGGGACCCATAAACCTTTGGTTCTTGGTTTTGACTGATCATGTTGATGGTAGATTCTAAGTGGTCAAATATCATATTGATGATAGGTCTATGGTTTGGTAGTAGGTTGTTGTTGATGTTTGGGGTAAGAACCTCTACAAAATCCAGTTGTATTGTACCTTCATCGATCAAATCTTGGATTTTTTTTTTCAACCTCCAACATGAATAAGTTGAATGGCCCACTTACCTTAGGTGATATTGACATCTTGCATTGGGATCAAAGAACTTCGGCCTGCATCTTTCACTAAGAGCCTCAGAATGGAGCAGATTATCTCTTCTTAACTTCTCAAGCACTTGACTGAGTGGAACAAGTATTTTAGTGAACTATCTTGGGGCTCTGTTAGCTTGTAGTTGGCTTTTATACTGTGGTTGAGCTAGTAAGAGATTTGTCCTAAAAGAAACTTAGGAGTTAGGTCTTGCATTTAAGTTGACCATGCTGACAGTAGCTTCTCTAGGCTTACTGGTGGTGGGTTTAGCAGAGGCTGGTCTTCTATTTGTTGTTTCTTGCAGCTTGCTAGAGGAAATGGCACATTCAATTCGATACCTTGCTGCTACTATTTCTACAAAGCTAGAGGAGGCTTGTCCAATCAGGTGAGCGAAGTAGGGCCTCTCAAGAGTGTTAATGAAAGTTGCCGTCAGCTCTTTTTCAATCACAAGGGTAGATACCCTTGTAACGAGGGACCTCTACCTTTGAGCATATTCTTTGAAGGATTCATTGTGTCTTTTCCTTTGGGCAACCAAATCCATCATTGTTGGTGCCACTTTGACATTAAATCTATATTGCTCATAGAACGCTCTGGCTAGCTTCTCCTATGTATTCACCTGATTTAAGTTCAACTGGGCGTACTAAGTTAAGGCAGGGCCTGTCAAGCTATCCTGAAAGGTCTAGACCATGAGTTGATCATACTATGCATACTTGCTCATCTTATGTACATACAACCGAGTGTGTAACTTGGGGCATCCAGTCCCATTGTATTTTTCAAAGCTAGGTACTTTGAATTTTTCTAAGAAGCTTCCATAATCATAGGTAGAGAAGTTTATTATTCTAGCATACTCGAATCCATCATACCCTTTGAGCATTTTCATTTTTTTGGTAATCTGTTGAGTTAACCACTCTTCAAGCTCCTTTAATTTATCCTTGTTAGCTTCAGGCTTTGGGTTAATCTACCATCTTTCCCATTGTTAGTTCCAATGATTGGAATCTCAACTCCATGGAGTCAATGACCTCAGGGTTGCTATTGCCATTATTGTTGCTGTTTCCTAGGTTAGCCATCTTGGTTTGAGAACGAGTTCTAATGGGGCCTCTCTAGAAAGTTTGACGTTTGGGAGCTATCTTAGCAACCTGGGTAAAAACCACTTCTCAACAAGTTAGCATGGGGATATTTTGAAAAAGAATGCAAATAAATGAAATGCAAGTGAATCACATGGATGAAAAGGAGAAGATCGACAAATGATTAATAGAACAATAAGTTATTCATTATTTTTGGATTCTTAGAGTCTTATTACATGAAAGAAAGAAAAAGGTACAAATTCATCTATGCTAATTTCCTTTTTTTTCTATGGGCCAGATGACATTTTCTTCTTCTTTTGGTCATGCTTAGCCACTTCTTCAAACTCTTGAATTTTCTTTTGGGCCATCTTTAGCTAGTGTTCCAAGGCGTACGACCTTTGTTTAGATTCTCGGCATAGGTTCTCCCATTTATCTTCCTCATCATGGAGGACCTCCATACGTGCTTTCATTTGGTCCACATAGGTCACCATCTCAAAGTTAGGGCGCACAGGGGAAGTTTGAAGGACTTCTGGTGCCCGATATCGCATTGCGCCTACCTTGTGAAGTTGATTATATAAATACTCTTTGGTAACTTGGTGTTTGTCCACTTCTCCTATAAACTCACTCAGATCGATGTTTGGGCTTACGATCTGGGTGTCCCACCAAGCTTTGATCTTGTGAAGTTTGGATTCCTTTTCTGTGGAATGAAGCTCTTCGAGATTAAGAGTGAATGGTTCTAATGAAGGTTTGTAAACTATGTCCTGGATCCCTCCAAACTATCTTACCATGTTGCTTGGATAGTAACCTATACACCAACTCATCCTAATTAGTAGTATAGCATGGTAATTCTTACAAATCAATATGACCCTAGTGTAATTGCTCCACCTGGCAATCCATAGTATGTCTTCTACTCAGAAATCTTATAAAACCTCTATTCAAACAAGGGTAGGGATATCTTCTGGTAATTTGATCTTATTGATGAAAGAATCAATAAGGTCAATCTTATTCATGAATGCTCCCCTTATTAAATCTAACCCAAAGCATTTGATGTGATTGATGAACCAAACCATTAATAATGCTATGCTTAACCTGAGATCTCCGTAGCCCCTTTTCTTAAGGAAATTAAGATTCCTTATCTACTCAATAAGTAGGGCAAGAATGTAAGACTTACCTTCCCAGAATTAAGCCACTAACTCTGTTACCCTAAAGTATATAAGAAGAGACCTACTTAGGAACAAGATAGTAGTGAAAACAGCTAGCACATAGGCCTTGATTCGGTTTTCTCTCTAATTCCCAAAAAATGGCGCTTGATTGTTGGAGCTAGGCTCATTCTGGAACTAATGGACTAGATCCCATATCTTGATGGCATATTTGTTGCAGTCATTCAAGGCCTCATTTATCTCAGTCTTACAAATTCTTAAGAATTTTGATAAGATATATGTTGGGTCGAAGTTGAGTTCTAAGATGTATATTTCATCTAAAGGAGGAGCTTGGAGTAGTTGGGTGTACTCCTCTAGAGTTGGGCTAATTAGATGTGGTTCAAATTGAAAAGCCACTTCTTTGGGCTCTTAGAAATGGACTAAGGCCGTTACTAGCATGATGTTAACCTTCACTTTGGCTAGTGAGAGTATGGGTCTAATTTTGTTGGTGATGAACTGTTGCTCTCTCGGGTTGAAGGTTTGAAACCACTGGCTGAGTATGGGTTTTAGGTTTGTAGGTTTGTGGATATGAATCTGTTTAGCAAGAACTCTAACATTAGATGAGCTGGCCATTTTTAAAACATTACAAAGAAAGCATAAATTACAAGGGAAAGGCTAATTATAAGAAGAGAAAATACACAAGACCTCCTATGTACATCAATTTTAGCAAGAATACAAGGAAAAACTCTAGAATCTTTGTAATTTTTATCTTTTTTATGTAACATTGCCGTTTTGTTAGTTATTTGTTAACCCTATGAAATGTAATGCAAGACAGGTAGGTTCTAATGGTCCTTAAACTCTATGACCCCATACGTTTACAAAGAAACAGTTCTTTGGTTACATCGAAGTCTAAGTAGGGTAGCTTAATCGGCCTCGAACAGTGATTGCCCCACTACGTCCGAGACTTTACACAATGGCTCCCCATCCTAAGGTCCTATGACGGCCCGGGTATGACCGTATCTATTATGCATTCATGATGCAGTAAAACAAATCCCTCCCTTAAAAAATACATAAAACCAAACCTCCAAATGATATTAGCACAATTTATAATAGAAAATGAGTAACTAAATTGCATTTAAGGTGATTTTAGAAATTAATTTTAATTCTGGAAGATCGTATGGCTAACTCTCTTAACATCCTCAGTTGAGTCGCCAAGCTATTGAGTTTGATTTTTCACTCTCGTAGTTCTTTTTATAAAATTAGGTCTTCTCTAAGCCAACTAGTATTAAACCCTTACCCATTTAATACTAGCTCTCGACTAGGGTGTAAAGAAAACCATTTTTCAACTTGAAAAGATTTGGAGTCGCCACTCGACCGAAGTCGAGAAAAGGGGTTAAGTTATAATCAACTGGGTGGATTGGTTATAACTTAGCTACCAGTCTATCGATTTAAAAAACTAAGTTATAAAATGGTTTTTTTGAAAACTAGAGAAGCTGGATCTAGGGGTTAGGACCTTTAAACCCTTGCGGGTAACATTAATTTTCCAAAATTAACTTTAATCTTAAAAAATCACCTTTTTTATTTTATAAGATGAAACTCAATTTGACTATTATAATTAAACAAAAGAAATAATCTAAACTAAAAAGGGAAAATTAGGTTTTCTTCATTTTTATCGCCGCCCCGTAAAAGCCTACGTACTCGCTATTCGAGATCAAACATACGTAGTTCTTTTTATGAAAACTTTAGTGGATTAAATTGATTTTAATTTTGAAAACATGTCACATTGACGTTTTTAATTTGATTTATCTAAAGAAATTTCTAAAAAAAAATAATAATGAAAGTTCTAAATTGAAAATTTTATTTATTTATTTTTCTTTTTTTTAAAAAAATCTAAAAGGGTCCTAATTTGAAAACAGGTGATTTATTTTTTATCATTTTTAGAAAATAAATTTTTCTAAGTGATAAAACAAATACTTATTCTTATTTTATTTTATTTTTTGTTTATTTATCACTAGTATATTTATCACCTGTTATATTCTATTTTGTTTTTATTAAACTAGTAAAAATAAAATAAAACAATACAAAATTACCCTTTTCTTTTTTTCTTTTTTTCTTTTCCTTTCTTCTTTTTCTTTTCTTTCTTTTATTTATTTTTTACATCTACATTTTACACGGATGAAATAATAATAAAAATAAATAAATAATAATAACAATACAGAATAAAAAAATAAAATAAAAAAAAAGAAAAGAAAAAGAAAAAACAAGTCTTAGACTAGAAATGGAACGTGAGTCAGATTGGATGCAGATCGGGTTGGGCTACTAGATTAGGTCGTGGGTCAAACCTCCAGGTCGGGTTGGATCTTGGTTTCCTCTTCAATAGCACCAGCAAGGCATGATTCAACTTGATCTAGCCTTTAAATCGAATGGGAAAAGGGGTTTTTGTATGTTTTCGATTGGGATTAAGGGGGGTAAAAGAAATGCTAAGGCTTGGGGTAATCATTTTGGTGGTGATTGGAAATGTGTCGTAGGTAGCGGGGGTGGTTTGGCTGCATATGAGTTGCTGGGCATGGTTGGTTGGTTAGGCTAGATGTTTTGGCATGGGGGGAATTTGGTCGTGTAGTTGGTTGGTGTCTAAGGTGGTATTTGGTGGTGGTTCGAGGAGAAGGGGTTCGGTGGTTAGGGTTAGGGTAGTGTTGAGCTTGGTAGAGCTGCTAGGGGGCACGACGGTAGTTGAAGATGGTCGGGATGGAGAACCTGAGTTAAGGGGAGTTTAGCCATTGCGGTGGTTGGGCTTGGGTTGGAGTGGAGAGATAGAACCAAGGAGAGATAGTGTAGGTTAGAGAGAGAAAATGGTCGTAAGAGAGAGAGAGGGGTTGGGAGCTACTCATGAATGGTTGTTTTTTGCTCATTGACATCCCTAAGCCCTTATTTATACTTGAATTTCAACCCAATAACAAAGGAAAGCTCGGATAAAAATTAATGGCAATGGCCAAATTTTCAAATTTTTCCCAATCTTTGAAGCTCGATTTGAATGCATAATTGACCAAACTTGGATGCATTTTCTATACCAATTCATAATAGGCTATGTCTAGTTTGCAATTTCGCCATTGATTTAGCAAAATTACAACAAAAAAGAGTCCAAAAATCATGCTGAAGTGGGCGGTCTAAAGAGGAAGGTGTTGGAAATCTAGGGAAAATGAAAGAAGGAGGGGGAAAGAGAAGGGAAAGGGAGGGAAACGAAGGGAGAAAGAAAGAAGGGGAGGGAAATGTTATGTTAGCCATGCCAGCTAACCCTGGCGTACTATGTGTCATTCGTGACACGTAGCAGTTGACGTGGTACGCCATGTGGATGCTACGTGGCACCACATTCGTATGGCCGTCAAATAAGAGTATGCTACGTGTCAGGATACGTGCTAGAATCAGATCCTGATATGATTGAAAAAATAAGAAAAAAAGCCTGCCTGCCTTTGCTAAGTTCCAAACCTAAGACATCATGCTTAATGCTAATATTATACCCTTAGAAAAGATCTGCATCTTCAATCTATCACTCATCTAATATTTTGGTGGTGTAAACTACATCAACCTATTAAACTTTGCTTTGTACTGCTCCATAGTATGCATCCTTTTCATGATATCCAACAAATCTTCACTATACTTCAACCTTAAACTTTTAGTAAAGTAATACTTCAGAAATTCATGTAGAAAAACTTCCCAAGTTATTGGTCCTCTCAAATTCCTCTGTTTCGATTCGTACTAAGTTCACACTCTCATTTTTAACATATATGTACCATATGTAAGCCTAAGATGTGGTGCAACCTCAAATGCCTCAAATGATCTTTCAATCTAATGTAACCAATCTTCTGCTTCATCAAGTCTACTAGCTACACCCTTAAAGTATTTGTTATACTGTATAAACTCTAGCAAGAGACTACATTGCTACTTGCGATCCATAGGTGCTTAAGGCATCACTCCTGCCGGTACAATTAGGGGTGGTGGAGGTGGAAGTGGAAAAGGAATCTTTGGGTTTACTACAAGAGGTGGTGCTTATATAGGTGGCATTAGCTCTCAAGCTAAATATGTCCTTAATAGTTCATTCTTCGCATAGATAGCCGCAAGAATCTCATTTATCCTATCTCGAAGCCTTCCTAGTTGTTTTCCCTATATAAGTTGTTCTCTTTCCTAGATAGGTTGAGCTTGCTTATTTGGTTGCTGTCTTCTGAGCCTACTTTGATTGAGAAATTCATTGCCAATTTCCAATTATTTAGTTATAACAGTCAACTTTATTCAAAATAGTTGTAGAAACCACCAGTACAAAATGAAGATAACATATACATATACACATCACAACAATAGCAACAAAGGCTACAATCTTTCATTTTTTATTAATATAGTGAGGTTACATCTGTGTAGTGGTCACTTCTATCGAGTGAAACTCTACTGATATATATATACAGACCAAATTGAAATACAAAGTTTTCAAAGTACAAAAGAGTTTTCATAATACATAAGTCTTCACTATACATAAAGCTCTCAAGTACATTAAAACTCTCAAAATACAATATAACCTCACTACATGAAAACTCTCAAAATAGAAAATGATTAGTCATGATCTTAATATATACAACAAAAGGAGCATGCATGATCACTCCGATAGTAGTAGCCAATACAAAATGCAACTCAAACATCCTCAACATCTTTCAGAGTCGGGTAGAAGGTCCTGCAACTGTATCGTCCTCCTATCTGTATCCTAAAAAAGTCGAACCAATACTAGAATATATACCGAACTCCTCACTAGGGGTCTATTGAGCCTACTCTCTCGGTAGCCAAAAGTATAATGGCTAGGGGTATCTGCTATAGTGGCTCGGCTTGTATAATAGGAGCATCTAACAATACTCCAAGTTCATCAAATCCAAACCTCAGCTGAGGCATAAAGACATCAATGCCATAGGTATGATCACACCACTGCTCTATACTAGTCCATAAGTCAGTTGTAGCTTTAATTTGAGCCTGGGCAATAACAGAAAAGTGATTGACGTAATGATCTACAGCTAAGGCTACCCTATATCCGATAATCCTACTATGTCCAAGGGATGGTAGTAGTAGGAGGGAATTGGCATCAACCAAAAAGATCAACTCCTAAGTACGGTTTATACTCTCCTCTAACTCTAAGTAGTAGATCATCTCTCCATTAGTAGGGAAATGACTGACTGAGGTAAATACCTAGTATATCCTCCTATCAATCTAATAAGGGCTCAGTCCCCGATACCAAGCAGATAGTACCTTATTGACAGTACAAGATTAGCCAACTAATGCCAAATCCTTATAGGAAATCTTAAGCCGGCCCTTGTAATCCCATAAGCTCTCCCCATTTCGGAGATAAAATAAGGAAAAAGCAGTTCGTAGCTTTAACTCAATCCTCTAAATCAATAAGGCACAAAATTACTTTGATAATTACTTTATTGTAAATTAAAGCTTAAATACTTAACCCAGTTTTACCCCTCTCAATCTTCCTAAGTAAGTTATCCTACTGTTTAGGGTCAGGTTTTAATTAACTTAATTTAAGTCATGCTCTGATACCACCTAACTGTCACGACTCGAGGGGGCTAGTTGTGTCAGTTACTGTATACTGTACAAAGGACTGTAGATTGAATTCCCTTACAATTAACAACCCTTTATGCGATACACAAAGCTATGGCTATGACTACAACTACAACTACAACTATCAAGCAAGAGTTGCGTAAGTATAAACAATATCATTTCATGATAATAATAACTAGTTAAGGAAATATAAAACACAATCTATTTATATAATAATTTATAGATAAAAAGTCTATAATACTTCTTAACTCAAACTAATATCATTTTATTACATAATCAGATCCATAATCTAAATAAACTATCACGAGTACACTTTGATTACGTCTTGCTCCCACATCAACCCCTTGATGTACAACTAACTTCAGGCATGCGGCGACCCGACTCCACGAATAACTCGCCCTACGAAAGTAAACTATAAGGGTATACGCTAACTAGCTTAGTGAGATACTCCCCTCAACCATACAATAATCAAGTTATACATTAATTAAATTCAATCAAATAAATATATACGAATCAGTATGCCAAACAAATACATGGAGGTGACTAGGTACTGCATATAACTCAAATTTAACACCCTCCAAAGTCAAGGTTAGAGATCCATTGGCATAGTCAAATCCGAGTATCATACTAGAACTTATCTCATAATAAAACTCCATGTTCCGTATTTAAAATGTAATGGTATATCCATTCTCAGTTTTATCAAAACAAGTTCTACGTATGATTGTGAGTAGGTTTACGTAGCCTTCACTCACCCTAAACGAAGGCCTTTAGACTCGACCCTTAACCAAGAGGTTAACACCTCCAATGCCTAGTGATCCCGTGGGTCAGGGTAAGGTCATATCATACGTGTGCAACATACGAAATCTATAACAATCAAATAATCAACTCACGTATGGCCTTTCGCTACCTCCATGTAATGTGGTGGTCATAATTAGTTATACGATGTATAATTATGTATGTTTCAAGTTAACTTTTTCAAGTTGAGTAAAATTAGATCTTATTATTCAGTGATCAACAAGGTCACAAACAATTAGTTCCTAGCGAATGTACTATGCAACAATCAATACGTTATTATATTTTAAAGTAAATTTACCATTAACAAACAGTGATCATATACAAGCAAAACCCATCCTCATACAACATTCGATTATTAATCATAATTCATATTCGCTAATTACAAACACTAGCAAGTATGGGATTATTAGGAAGAACATACTCAACTATGATCAACTCAAGGGTTGTAATAATCTGATGACAGCTTAGGATTAAGGTTGAGACCACTTAAGAATAAAGAATATAGAAAATTGTAAATTTAGGAATTTAAAGCTAATCTAGTATCATAATTTGTAATGTTTACTTTACTTAGTTACATGAAATTGTCAATTCAAGCTTTTTATCAAATCGCATATAACTTTTTCGTTTTAGTTTGGATCATTATAAACTTATAGTCCATTTTCATTGTTTTCGAAAGTATCTTCTCCTAGCGAGGTTCGTTTTAAATGTCGTGACTCGCAGTTTGAACAGTGGTATAAAAATACCACAAAATTTATTATTTTAATTTAAAAATTTATAAAATATTAATTTCAGTTTTTTCTTAGTATATTTATGATTTAATAATTATTTAAATCCTATAAGTGATAATTTTAATATTTTAAGCTTATTTTACCCTAGTTACTTATTTTTACCTATTTTTGAGATTTTAGACTATATTTTTTTTTCTAATTTATTATATTCTAGTATTTTATGATATACATTTATATATAAATACTCATTACTATATTTGATTAATTTTTTTTTTCTAATTTACAGTAGTTATATATATACCTACTTCCTATATATATATATATATATATATATATCAATACATATTTATTAACTTATTTTATGTATGAACTTATTTTGAATTTAATTATATACTATATGTTATACGTATAAGTATAATATGGATGTATTTATATTTTATATACACATACCTACTTTTATACATGTATACATATACATATAGATAATATAAAATACTATGTTTATATATATATATATATATATATATAATATAACTTACATGTGTATAAAAATACGGAACACATGTATATATATATATGATATAGATATACTTATACTTATATATATCATATATGAAAATAAAGATTATATACATAGATACATAAATATACATATTCACGTGTACATATATATATATATATATATATAAATACATATTTATTAACTTATTTTATGTATGAACTTATTTTGAATTTAATTATATACTATATGTTATACGTATAAGTATAATATGGATGTATTTATATTTTATATACACATACCTACTTTTATACATGTATACATATACATATAGATAATATAAAATACTATGTTTATATATATATATATATATATATATAATATAACTTACATGTGTATAAAAATACGGAACACATGTATATATATATATGATATAGATATACTTATACTTATATATATCATATATGAAAATAAAGATTATATACATAGATACATAAATATACATATTCACGTGTACATATATATATATATATATATATAAATACATATTTATTAACTTATTTTATGTATGAACTTATTTTGAATTTAATTATATACTATATGTTATACGTATAAGTATAATATGGATGTATTTATATTTTATATACACATACCTACTTTTATACATGTATACATATACATATAGATAATATAAAATACTATGTTTATATATATATATATATATATATATAATATAACTTACATGTGTATAAAAATACGGAACACATGTATATATATATATGATATAGATATACTTATACTTATATATATCATATATGAAAATAAAGATTATATACATAGATACATAAATATACATATTCACGTGTACATATATATATATATATATATATATATATCAATTCCTAATTTGAGAAAATACTAAATACATACTATATGTATTCTTATTTATACATACATACATACATATACATAAAAAAAATACATCGTATATCTATATTATACACATACATGTACATACTTTAGACCACACACATAAAATACATATACCTTTATGTATACATACATATAATACATGAAATAAAATAAAAGAAAAATAACAAACACCTAATACATATGTACGTAATATAAAGTATATATTCATGTATAAAATTTGAATAATAACTTACCTAAATATGTTGATAATATTCTTAATTTTCTTCTTCTTTTTCTCCTTCTTCTTCTTCTTCTTCTCGTTCTTGAACTTTGTTTTGCTTTTGTTTTGTTTTACTTTGCTTTTCATTTCTTTTGTTTTTTTCCACTTATATTTTCAATTTGATTTGTCCAGATTTTTAGGACGTGAAGTCCATCTGATTTTGAAGCAAATAAGATAAAAAAATAAAGAAGCTTATCCTCTTAATTTAGGCATTAATTAAGATAAGACATACACTTTATTATTTTTTCCTTTATCCCTTTAATTTGTGACACTTGGACATTATATTTCTGCACATGGGCTGCTATAATTTGCAGCTCCATTCACATGGGAAAAAGGAAGAAAATAAAAGAGGAAAAGAAAAGAAGAAAAAAAAAGGAATGAAAATAAAGAAAATAGAAGAAAAAGGAAAATAGAAATAATTATATGTAATTTTTCTAAACATAAAAATCATAAAAATAATAATTATAAATTAATTTTGGAATTTTATGAAAATTTATGAATTTAATTGGTACCCGTTACAATTATAACTTTTACAAGTTATTTAACAGTTTCGTTAAAAGTTTTACACGATTACGTAATTTAGTCGATAATTGTAATCGACTACCATTATTGTATATCACTATTGAGTGATATTTAATTGTTTTACAAGCTTAAGTCATAGTTTTAAGGTTTCAATTAAGTTCAGATTCGATTTTGGGTAATTGTACACAAATTAGATTTAGGGTCTTAATACCCGATTTAGGTTTCGATCAATTTCTAAGGTTTTTATTATCGATATTACATTCGATTTATTAAATTTCATAAACTTTTATCATTACTAGTCTTATCAAATCATGACATAGTTTAGGAACTTGGATTTAAATTAGGGTTCAGACTACTTATTTTATAGTGTTTACAAGGCCCCATTACATAACAAGTATTTTGAGAAGCGTTTAAGAGACAATATTTCCCTATTAGTATGCAAAATCAGATGATCCAATAGTTAATGGAAATAAAGGAACCTATAAGTGTAGTACAATGTGAGAATGAATTTAACAAGTTGTTGCAATATATGCTTGAATCATAGAGGGATAATCAAGAGTTGAAGAAGGATCTTTTTCTTAATGGATTTAATGCTACAATGTGATGCAAGTTAATGGATTATGGATTCACCACTTACCATCAAATTATGGATAAGGTGCGTAAAGTAGAGAATAATAGACTGACAATGCAAAACGAGTGGAGTAAGAAATTGAGAAGAGTTAATCAATATAAGCTTATTTTTAAGGGAACATTCCTAAGTGCAAATAATAACTCAAGCTGGAAAGAAAAGAAGTTAGTTGCTATAACTAGTAGCCTTATTTCAAATAGGGTTGGATTTAGTTTTTATGATGAGGTAGGAAATGTGAGATTTTGGATGTATAGAGCTTATCCCCAAGCAATGCGCTGAGATAAGGGGCAAGTGCTTTCTGTGTGGTGATCTGAATCATACGTTAAGGGAGTATCCAAAGATGAGAGCAGTAAAGTGTTATAGGTGTGGAATGAGAGGATACTTCTCTAGATATTATGGTCAAGTTGGACAAAAGGATAAGAAATCTAGAGGAGTGAAGATAACTACTGTACCAATTCAGGTGTTTGTAATCAAGGGAATCAAAGAGGATACTTAGGACTTTGATGAATGGATGGAAGAATACTTTCATGATGGCTCAAATGATGAAATGGAGAATGATGGAACTAACCAAGGCTTAGTAATAAGTACATAAAAATAACTCGTAACTTTTACTTATTAGTGAGTTAGTTGCAAATTAACATATATTTAGATAGTGTTAAGAACTGTGAAAATACGTGACTTTAGTATAGTACTTAAGAAGTAAACAACTATAGTAATAGTAATTGTTTTAGGAAATATACTTGTAAATGGACGAGCTGCTTATGCATTGTTTAACACTAGAACATCACATTCATTTAGTAGTCAGGAGTTTGTCTTGGGAAATGGAATTAAGACGAATAAAGTTAAATCTACATATAGAATAAGAACACCTACAGGAGGATAAGTGTTAATACGGGAAATAGTAGATAATGGACAATTCCAAATCCAAGGATAAGAATTCCTGATAAAATTGATAATATTACCAATTAAGGGATATCATGTTATTGTGGGAATAGATTGGTTGTATAAACAAAGAGCCAAAGTGGATTGCCAAAATAAGAACATAATCTTAGATGAGGGTAAGGTCATATTTTAAGGAAAAATGGGTGAGCAAAATCTAAGATTATCAGTGATAGAAGTAAGTGAGGAAGTGAATGAAATTGTTCAAGAATGGCAATTTCCTTGGATATTTACTGCTGAGGGAAAGAAGGAAACCCCAAAAGTATCAGAAATACTAGTGGTAAATGAATTTCCTAATATATTTCAAGAAAAATTACTTGGATTAGCACCATAGCGAGGTTAGATTTTTCTACAGAATTAGTGCTAAGAATTGAACCAATATCAAAAGCTCTATACCGAATGTTGCTAATAGAACTTCAAGAGTTAAAGAAGCAACATTAAGAGCTATTGGACAAAGGATTTGTACGACCTAGTGTATCTCCTTAGGGTGCACTGGTGTTATTTGTGAAAAAGCACGATGGAACTATGAGGTTCTGTATTGATTATTGAGAAATAAATAAGGTAACTATTAAGAATAATATCCACTACCCAGGATTAATGACTTGTTTGATCAATTGCATGAAGCCATTGTATTTTCACGAATTGATTTTAGATCTAGATATCATCAATTATGAATTAAGCCAGAAGATGTACAAAAGACAGCTTTCCAAACTAGATATGGGCACTATGAATTTTTAGTAATTCCTTTCGATTTAACGAATGCACTAGCTATGTTTATCGATTTGGTGAATCGAATCTATCAAGCTTATTTAGATAAATTTGTTGTAATATTCATTGATGATATTTCAATTTATTCAAAGACTAAAGAGGATCATGCTGATCATCTACATTTGGCCTTGCAAAAGTTAAGAGATAATAAACTGTATGCTAAACTAAGTAAGTGTGAATTTTGGTTAGATAAAATATCATTTTTGGGACATATTGTATCAGGCGAAGGAATTTCAATTGATCTCAAAAAGGTTAAAGTAGTGGCTGAATGGGAACAACTAACTACTATAATGGAAATAAGAAGTTTTCTTAAGATGGCAGGATATTATAGGTGATTTATAAAAGATTTTTCTAAAATCAGCAAGCCTATGACTTGACTGATGCAAAAGGATGTTAAATTTGAATGGAGGGATGAATATGAACAATGTTTCTAGGAATTGAAAGATCATTTGATTTCTACACCAATACTTATTTTACCAAATCCAAGTAAATCTTGTTGTATATATAGTGATGCTTCCAAAAGTGGACTACGATGTATATTAATGCAGGACAAGAAAGGCGTAGCATATTCATCTAGATAACCAAGGCCTCATGAGAGGAACTATCTGACCCATGATTTAGAATTAGCGGCTGTAGTATTTCCTTTGAAGATTTGGGGGCATTATTTATATAGGCAACATTATGAGATATACATAGATCATAAAAGTTTGAAAAAATTCTTTACTAAAAAAGAATTGAACTTAAGACAAAGATGTTGGTTAAAACTAATCAAAGATTATGATTTGGCCATCAACTATCATCCTGGCAAAGCAAATGTCGTAGCGGATTCATTGAGTTGCAAGAACTATGAATAAGTGACCTCGTTACTCACTACTTAACGAGAATTGATCAGAGAATTTGAAATGTTGGAAATTGAATTTAGATGGCAAGAAACTAAGGCACAGTTGATGAGTTTAGTAGTACAACCAATGCTAATAGAAAGAATTAAGCATCAGTAAGAAGAGGACCAAAGATTGAAGGAAACTAAGGAAAAGTTGAATATAGGTGATGAACTTGACTCTAAAATTGATGTTGAAGGTGTGCTTAGATGTAAGAATAGAGTTTGTGTGCCTATTGATTCGAAGTTGAGGAATGAAATAATGACTGAAGAGTTACACATTGCATCTTGATGGAAATAAGATGTACTGCGATTTGAAATCATTATTTTGGTGGAAAGGTATGAAAAAGGATGTAGCACAATATGTAGCTAGGTGTAATTCATGCCAATAAGTGAAAGTAAAACATCAAAGATCCAATGGTTTACTACAATTGTTAGAAATACCTCAATGGAAGTGGGATCATATTACAATGGATTATGTAATAGGACTCCTAAGGATCAAAATAGGTTAAGATTTAATTTAGGTTATGGTAGATAGGTTAACAAAGTGTGCTTATTTCTTACCTTATCGAACTGGTGATTCAATAGAAAATTTGGTACGACTATATATTAGAGAGATCATTAGATGACATGGTATGTTGATAAGTATTGTATCAGATAGAGACAACCGATTTGTATCTAAATTCTGGGAAAGCATACATCTATCTTTAGGAACATAAGTACAATTCAGTATGGTTTATCATCAACAAACTAATGGATAGTTAGAAAGAGTCGTTCAAACACTCAAGGATATAACAAGAGGTTGTATTTTAGACTTCAGTGGTGACTGGGATCAATATTTACTATTAGTAGAATTTTCTTATAACAATAGTTATTAAGTAACGATTTAGATAGCACTATATGAAGCTTTATATGGAATAAAATGTCAATCACTGCTATATTGGGAAAATGATGATTATGCAATGATAGGACCTGATATGATTGGACAAATGAATGATAAAGTTAAAATAATATGACAAAAGATGAAAGCAATGCAAGATCGATACAAAAGTTGGGCAAATTTGAAAAGGAAACCTATAGAATTTGCTATAGGAGATCATGTGTATAAAAAGATAAGTTCATTTAAAAGATTTAAGCGTTGTGGTACCATAAGAAAGCTAAGTCCTCGATATATTGGACCTTTTGAAATTTTGGAAAGAATTGAAAATTTTGCATACCAAATTGCTTTACCACTAAGTTTAGCTGGATATTATAACGTATTTCATGTGTTAATGTGTCGAGCCTAGTTTTTTGCCTCTCGATTTTTTTTTAAAAATTAAGTCTTCTTTAAACTAACTAGTATTAAACCCTTACTCGTTTAATATTGACCATTGACTAGGGTTTAAAGAAAACCGATTTTTTTATACTTTGAAAATGTCTTGGAGTCGCCACTCAACTAAAGTCAAGAACAAAGAGTTAAGTTATAACTAAGTTATAACAAATTGGATAGATTAGTTATAACTTAGCTACTGGTCTTTTGATAAAATCTAATTAAAAAAAAAAGAAACGGTTTTAGAAACCCAAAGATCTAGATCCGGGGGTTAAGTTTTTAAACCCTTACAGATACTTTTCCAAATTTAAAATTAAACTTAAAAATGACCTTTCAATTTTAAAAGATAGAACTTGGTTATCAATTATTTGAATTGGATAAATGAAGTAAAAAAGAAAAAGGAAAATTAGGTTTTTTTTGTTACCCTATAGGTGCCTATGTACTTACTATATAGGATCAGACGTACGTAGTTCTTTTTAATGAAAACTTTAGTGGGTTGTTAGTTTTAATTCTAGAAAATGATCAAGTTTACGTTTTTTACTCATTTTGGTTCATTTAATAAAATTTGTAAAAAAATTCCTAAATTGGATTTTATTTTTATAAATTCTAAATGATCTTAATTTGGAAAATGGTTTATTTATTTTTATTTTATTTTGGAAAATCAATTTTTCTAAGTGGTAAAACAATTTTATTATTATTTTCATTTATTATCTATTCCTTCTACTTTTTTTTTCTATTTTTTTTTGTTTTTTTGGCTAAAAAGTGAAAATAAATAAATAAAAACTAAACTAAAAACTTCTTCCTTTTTTTTCCTCTTTTTCTTTTTTTTTTCTTTCATCCTTTCTTTCTTTTTTTTTTTCTCTCTTTTTTTCGTATTACATTCCTGAAAAAAAAAAACAACTAAATAATAAAGTAAAAAGAAATGTATAAATAAGTAAAATAAACTAAAAAAAAAAGAAAAAGAATAAGATGTAGTGGGCTCTTACATGTCGGACTTAGAGTAGGTCGAGTCAGTTGGCCAAATTCAAGTCAGATCGAGGGTTGGTTTGTCGAATCTTGTCGGTGTGTCTACAACTCCACTTCAATAGCATTGGCCAGGCATGAATTTAACCTAGAAACTAAGGAAACTTGAAATTGGATTTGAATGCACATGGCTAAAATTTAAGGATTTTTTTTAACTTTTGAAGCTTAATTTGAATGTGTTTTTGATCAAATTTAGATGTGTTAATAGGTTCGATTTAGAGTAGGCTAAGTGTTTAACAAGATCAAAGTAGGAAATTGTGTATGTGAGAGTGAAATTCGTGCAAAAATTGGAGTTAAAGTGGAGGGTGTAAGCTATTCTTGACTAGGAAAGTGGAGGAAAGTCTGGAGAAAACAAGGGAAAATTGAGAGAAAGTGCTGGCATAGCGTCATCGCGTGTCATGTATCATCGCGTGACATGTGATAGCTAACGTGGCATGCTATGTAGTTGATACGTGGCGCCACGTTAGCATGTTGTCCAATTCCAAGCTACTATGTGTCAAGATACGTAGCATAATTAAGTCTTGACATGTGGCAGTTCCTAATGTGATGAAAAAAAAAACTTTTTTGTACTCCCACTGAGATTCAAATCTAAGACCTCATGCTCATACCCAATATCAAGTCCATATCCATATTTGTTAGGCCATTAGCTTGTACCTTATCCATATGTGCAATTAAATTAAATATATGGATCAAGTCAGACTAGGTTAGATTCAAATATAAGCCTAGATCCAAAGGCCTAATTTATAAACATCTTTAAAATATAAAAATCTACCCTAATAAAAAGTTATTTGCTAAATTCCCCAAAATCAACTTTTCTATTTCTAAAATTTCTTTTTTCAATTTTGTTATTTTCTATGTTTCTTTCTAGATTTCTTATTTTTCATGTTTTCCCCATTTTCTTACTTTTGTATTTTTCATAAAATTCTTATTTTTAAATTTTTTTTTTATTTTTTAGGCTTCCTTTTAATTTCCTTTTTTTGTTTGTGTTTTTCTTATATTGAGTCCTATTTTGATTTCCTTAATTTAACCTATGTTCAGCCCAGTCCGCTTAATATAAATTACTCGACATTAAACTAAAGAAATACTTTTCTTAAAAAAATTTAAAAATTAAAGTCGCCAACCAGTTCAACCGGCAAAAAATAAAATTAAGATTTTCGGGTAGGAAAACCCTAATTGGAGCAATAATTTACGAATTTTCTAAGGAAATGATTTTTAGAAAAATAAACCAAAGAAAACCAGGTTTGAGAGCTAACCTATTATGATTAAGTCACCATGTAAAAACTAAAGAAAAATTGATGGGTTTTTATTTTTATAATTTTCTAGAAATACTAAAAATATACAAAATAGGACTAAAGTGATTTTTTCTTATTTTTTTATTGCGAATTTCTAAGAAAAAGGGAAACTTTTTTTTATTTTTTATGTGGTTACCTTGAAGGTTCTTACGTACTTATAAGTTGGGATCAAACCAGCCATAGTTTTCTTTTTATAAAATTTTTATTAGGTGGATTCTTTTTATTTTGAAAACTAAGCCAGGTTTATATTTTTTAACAATTTATTATTTTTTAAAAAAATTAAGAAATCTAATTTCTTTGAATTAAAAAAAACCTTAACCAACTAAATTTTTTTTAAAAAACTCTGGTCAAGATTTTTTATTTTATAACATTACTATGTCTCAAAAGATATATTTTCTAAATCCTAATTATCAGATATGTTGAAAATACGATCTAATACGATCTAGATACGTATCTTTATACATACGTATTTTATACGTATCTTTTCTAAATCTTAACCTCAAGATACGTTGAAGATACGATCAAAATACGTATCTTTTTCCCCCCTTTTTATTTTAAAAGAAAACATGATTTTACTAAAAAAATGTAATTGAACTAAATTTTATTACAAGTCAAGACTATCTAAAAAGTCAAGCAATCAATAATAAAAAAAAGTTGCACTAAAACAAAAAATTAATTAGTAAAAATAATTGAACTAACTAATAAAACAAATAAAAATAAATAAAAAATTTTACTAAATCGAGTCATGCGTGAGTATGCGTGTGTGATCGTGTGTAATGGATCTCATGTGTGGACTTCGCATGTACTCGAGTGTTAAAGTAGTGTATGTAGTAGAGTTCTCGGATTTGTAGACGTCAGGCGATCATTGTGTACAGTATAGGACGTATAGCTTAGATTAAGTGTGGTCATTGATTTGGTTGATGTGTTGGCGTTATGGTGTGTAAGCTTGGACGCCAAGGCATGTTAGGTGTCTTTAGATTGCATAAGGGGAATGAGACTTCTTGTTTGCGTTGTTGAGGAGCTGATACGGACTTCGGCTTCATGTTGCACAATTGAGGACTTTAGGCGAGGACAGAGTAAGGGATTAGGAAACATGCATTAGGCGAAGGATGGTGAAATTGTGTTTGGCTTCTCGGTTGCATCAGGAAGGGCCATGCATCAAACGTTTGGATTTGCAGTTGTTGCGTGGATCTTCAAGAATGTGCTGTGAAGTTTGGAAATTGGAGTATGGGTCCTCTCAGCGATTGTAGGTGATGGTAAGTTTTAGGGGTTATGCAAATTTGCAAAGTGATTATGTGATTACATAAAAAATCGTCCCTAATTTCGCTTACTAACTAGCTATTTATAAACCCTCAATCATATCTTTTGTATCATTTTAATTATAGATTTGATCGAAAGATACAGAAGAAACAATAATGAATCCTTAAGATTCGACCTAGCTTCTAGAAACCTTACTTATTTTGAGCTTTCTATTTTTTAGGCCCGAGCCCGATTCAATCTAATTTGATTTAGCCCAATAATCCACTTAATAAATTGTAAATCTAATCTTGCCTAATATAATTTAGATAAAAAAAATCTATTTTATATCTGACTGAACAAAAATTATTTTAATAAAGCCTAATTCTCCAAAGAATTAAGAAATTATTAAATTGATTATACACCATTATCCGATTCGATACTAAATGATCTAACTTGACTTAATACTACTCGACTTAGTACAGTTTGACTCGACTTGATACGATTTAACTTGACTCGACTTGACTCTCTTTTTTTATTTTTTATATTTTTTCTTTTAATTTTCGTTTCTTTTTTTTTTTGTTTATTTATTAACCTAGCTCAACTAAAGTAAAACGAAAAATTACAAAAAAGAGGTGTCTATAGTTACCTCTCTTTATAGTGAGGTTCGATTAGAACTTTACTACAAAGACAAAAGAGATACCCCTTTTTGCTAGACCTAACTTAGATAATTCGAAGAGGATAAATTTCTTCAAGATTAAAAACTTGTTTTGATGGATAATTTGAGGATGATAGATCTCTTTCAGGATGAGTTGTTTGAAATGATAGATCTTTCAAAGACAAGATAAGATGACATGAAACAATACTCTCATGAGCAGGTGATCTTTTAAATGACTAGGCAGCGCTCCTTTGAGTAAGCGATCCAAAAAGGAATAGATAGGACAGCGCTCTTATGAGCAAGCAATCATAAAAAGGACTAGGACATTGCTCTTTTGAGTAAGCAATCCTAAATAAGATTGGATGGTGCTCCTTTGAGCAAGCGATCCTAGAAAAGGTTAGATGGTGCTCCTATAAGCAGACGATCCAACAAAAGATAAGACAGTGCTCCTTTGAGCAAGCGATCCTAGAAAAGATTGGATGGTACTCCTATGCTCCTATGAGTTAGCAATCTAACTAAGGAATAGATTGGACAACACTCCTCTAAGCAAGTGATCCTAATAAAGGAATAAATAGGATAATGCTCTCATGAGCAAGTGATCCTAGAAAGGAATAGATAAGATAGTGCTCCCATGAGCAGGTGATCAAACTAAAGATAGGACAGCTCTCCTTTGAGCAGGCGATCTAATAAAGGATTGATAGGACAACACTTCTATGAGTAGGCAATCCAACTAAGGAATAGGGCAATGCTCCTTTGAGCAAGCGATCCTAGTAAAGAACTAGATAGGACAGCGCTTCCATGAGCAAGCGATCCTAGAAAGGACTGGACGATGCTCCATTGAGCAAGCAATCCAAGAAGGAAGAAACCTTTCATGAGTTTTGACAAATTGATCTATGACTTAAGCTTGGGCTTGCCCCTTACCTGTTGATCACTCATTCTTTCATTCTTATTTCCTAAAGCATAATTCATGATTTTAAACTTTCTAAAATCATTGGTTTCCAACTTAGGATAATGACTATTTAAATTTTTGACAAAGTGCTCAACTCTTCAATTTTCCACTAAGTGGATAGATATTATTACTTGAAATGTTTAGTCAAATTGGACTTCCTTACACTCTCATAGATCTTTTTTTACTCACAGCATCAATTCAAAAAATTGTAGCCTATCTTATAAGTGGTACATTCTAGTTAATCAATAGGTCTTTTCTAGGTTTGTAATGTAAGGCTTTTGGTCAATGGTTTAGCAAATGGATATCAATGTACTTAGCCCATTTTGAAGAAATCATATACAATCAGTCTTGGGTTTATAAGCCAACAACCTAGGAGAAGCTAAACATGGGCTTGCAATAGTTTCATGAAAAAGTTTTGCTTAAAATAATTTCATTTCTTTTATCAAAAGAGTTTCATCAAGGGTGACATAGTAGGAGAATCATATGGTAAGGGTTTTGCTTTTAGGCTTAGGAATTAAAAGTGTTTAGATTTTAGATACCATCACCAGTTCAGACTTTAAGCTATTTTTGTAATGTAGCTATTCTTTGAAAGTGAGCACCTTGTTAGTATTTTCAAGCTCTTTTTTTTTCACCTTTTTTTCTTTTTCTTTTACTTCTTTTTTTCCCTTTATTTTCTCTTTTTTCTTTTTTTGTCAAGGTGTCACTTTCCATTATTGAGTTTTTACTTAATAAGATTTGAAGCACCAAAAGGTAGGTTCAAGGTATATAAGCTTAGGAGAACTGTATATGCTTTGAACTATTTAGGAAAAGTCCATAGGCTTGAGGGGTTTGAATGTATAGGCCTAAGTGAGGTGTCTATGGTCTAAAATTCTTCTTCATCGTAAAGAAACTGAATTATCTATGCCAACATTTGCTTATGAATTGGCATAACTAAGGCAAGCATAAGTTAATCTACTCTTTTTCTTTAGATTAATGAGCCTAACCTCCCAATTTCCCCAGTTTAGGGTAGTTCTTGGCAAGGATAATTTTAAGAAAAATCCCCAAAAGGTTCAAATGGGTTTACAATGGATAACTGTATTTAAGAGTGATAAAATGAATGCCTAATATCATTTTGATATGTCTACCAAGTTCAAGACATACCTCCTTTAAGGAATGAGTCCAATTATTCACCTTAATGACACTCTTCGCTCATGTGTATAAAACCTAGTCGTGCCTCTCTAGGCTCACTAACCTAGGTGGGAGTATCTCTAAGGGATAAGTAACCATACACTGAAATTGATTTGGAGAACTTAGTTATGCCTCATTAAGCTTACTAATCAAGGCAAGAGTATCTCTTAAGGACTAATAACTTAAATTGAGATCGATCTAAAACCTAGTTGTACCTTACTAGGTTAACTAACCTAAGCAGGAGCATCTCTCGGGGATTAGCAACCCTAAACTGGGATCGATTAAAAACCTGATCGTGCCTTACTAAACTTATTAACCTAGGAGGGAAGGACTAGCATCCTTAAACTAGGATTGATCTAAACGACTTGTTCATGCCTCATTAGGCTTACTAACCTAGGTATGAATGTCTCTCAGGAACTAGCACCCCTAATCTAAGATCAATCTAAAGGACCTAGTTATGCTTTACTAGGCTTACTAACCTAGGTGGGAGTGTCTCTTAGAGATTAGCAACCCTAAATTGGGATCGATCTAAAACTAGGTCGTACCTCACTAGGCTCACTAACTTAGGCGAGAGCATCTCTTGAGGACTAGCAACCCTAAATTAGGATTGATCTAAAACTTGGTCGTACCTTACTAGGCTCACTAACCTAGGCGGGAGCATCTCTTAAGGACTAGCATCCCTAATCTTGGATTGATCTAAAATCTAGTTATACCTTATTAGGCTCACTAATCTAAGCAAAAACGTTTCTTAGGGACTAGCAACCCTAAACTGGGATCATTCTAAAACTTAGTTATGCCTTACTAGCCTCACTGACCTAGGTGGAAGCGTCTTTCGAAGACAAGCAACCCTAAACTAAGATCTACCTAACACCTGGTCGTACCTCACTAGGCATACTAACTTAGGCAAGAGTGTCTCTCAGGAACTAACAACCTCAAACTGGGATAAATTTAAAACCTAGTCGTGCCTCACTAGGCTTACTAACCTAGGTAGGAGCATCTCTTGGGGACTAGCAACCCTAAACTGGGATCAATCTAAAACTTGGTCATACTTAACTAGGCTCACTAACTTAGGTGAGAGCATCTCTCGAGGACTAGCAACCCTAATGAAAGATTGATTTAAAACCTAGTCGTATCTCATTAGGCTCACTAACCTAAGTAGGAGCATCTCTCATGGACTAGCTACCCTAAATTAGGATTGATTTAAAACCCTATCTTATCTCATTAGGCTTACTAACCTTAGAGAGAACATCTCTCGGGGATTAGTAACCTTAAATTGGGATCGATCTAAAAGACCTAGTCGTGCTTCACTGAGCTTACTTACCTAGGCGGGAGCATCTCTCGGGGATTGGTAACCCTAAATTAGGATCGACCTAAAACTTGGTTATGCTTCACTAGGCTTACTAACTTAGTTAGGAACATCTCTCGAGGATTAGCAACCCTAAATTAGGATCGATCTAAAACTTGGTCGTGCCTTACTAGGCTCACTAACTTAAGCAGGAGCATCTTTTAGGGACTAACAACCCTAAATTGGGATGGATATAAAACTTGGTGATGCCTCACTAAGCTCATTAACCTAAGCTAGATCGTCTCTTGAGGACTAGCACTAAACTAGGATCGATCTTAGACCTGGTTGTGCCTCGTTAGGCTCACTAACCTAGGCATGAGCGTCTCTCAAGAACTAACAACCCTAAATTGGGATCGATCTAAAACATAGTCATACCTCACTATGCCTACTAATGTAGGTAGGAGTGCCTATCTAAAACTAGCAACCCTAAACTAGGATTGATCTAAAGGACTTGGTCATGCCTCACTAGGTTCATTAACCTAGGCATATGCTGTACTTAATGAAGTACCCTATGGTTTGTTAAAAGAAAGCTGGTGAATTGAAGGGCCCTATGAGTACACTTAAGAGAAGCTTGGTGAATGCCTTATCGGCTTGTTAAGAGAAACTTCATAAATAGAGAAGCCTAATGGAGTTGCCTAAAGAAATCAAGCATCCTATGAGCTTACTACAAGGTCTTTGCAAAAAAAGAAGTGCCTTATGGGCTTATTAAAAGAACTTAGTGAACTAAAGGGCCCTATGGGCACACTAAAGGTAATTGAGGAATAGAGGCACCCTATGGATTTGCCAAGGAGCTTCAAAAGAGTTGAATGGATGGAAGGTAGGATAGCTCATTTGAGAGCTAGTTAGGATAAAAACTTGTTTGAAAGCATTACTCGATTTTTGAGGAAACTAATTACAGAAAAACATTTTTCATGAAAACCATTTATGTTGAAAAAGGCATTGGGTATAGTTTCCTTTATTTTGGGAAGAATGAGAAAAGGTTGGACTCTTAACCCTTTCTTTTTTCTTTTGAATGGATTGAAAACTTAGCTACCTAAGCTGACATGGACTTGAAATAAAGATACTTACTCTCACTTTTTCTTTTTCAGTTTGCTAACAAGTAAAGAACCCTTCCTTAATAATCACATGAGGCCTCTTATGTTCCCCCTAATTTAGATGCTAAGTCATTTGGTGGAGCCTTATGATCTCAAACATCCTTAAAAAGGTAACTTGTGACTAGTTTAGTCGAAGAGGACTTCCTTGCAAACTCTTAGTCTAGATTACACTCTCGACTACAGTCATAAAATTATGATTCATTTTACATGTGATATGCCTTGATCAATCCATTGGGTCTTTTTCAATTCAACATTATGAATTTAGGCTTTTGATCTAAGGGTTTCAAAAAGAACTAATGAAAAAGCCTATTTTGTAATAAATATTAATCTTAGGTGTACAAGTCAAGAACGTTAGGAACAACTACAAATATACTTGCCCTAGCATCAAAAATAACTTTTATTAAAGATAAATTAACTTTAAAGATCGGAAGAGCTTTTACTTGGTGGTATTATGGGTAGGAAGGCCAAGTGTGAGAGAGGCTTTAAAGTAGATGTAGAGATTTTAGTTTTTTGAGCTTGGACTATGATTTAGAGCTTTGCATCTTTAAGGCTATTTTATGCTTTGACTTTTGATTTGACTGCCCCTATTGGGATATGATATGGCTTTCATTTGGCTCTTGACTTACACTTGAGCTTAATTTTCAAACCTCTTTTCCTCATCTTTTCCTTTTTTTATTTTGTTATTGCTTTGCCATACTATTCTTTTGTTGTTCTTTCTTTTTCATTTGGCCCTAAGTCTCGATTACCAAGTTTTTACCTCTTAAGTGATTTAGGGTCCTAAATTCATTGATTTCTATTGTATAGGCTTGGGTGAGGTAAGTAAAAGCTCGAGGTGTTTAAAAAGGGTGTGGCTCTTCCTTACTTCAAAAAACATAACTTATCAGAAATAAATTTTGCTTTTGAATTTAACATTACTAAAGCAAGTACAAACCAATTTTAATCCCTCTCTCCTTATCAATGACCCTAACCTCTGAATTACCCTATTATGGAGTGGTTTTTGATAGGGTTTAAATTTGAAAAATTCTTCAAATAGGTCCAACGAGGTAAATAAGAGATGATTGTGTTTAGGATTCAAGAAATGAATGCCTAATGTTATTTTAGTCTATGTATCACATTTAAAGTGGACCTCCTTTAAGGAATGAGTCCAAAGTACCCTCACCTTTGTGTTACTCAACCCTCAAAGTGTTTTAAGTTAGTGTATGGAAAATAGTTTGCTATTTTTCATTCTAAACCTTTTAAAAGTACGTTATCAATTCCTTGAGGAGAACTTCTTTGCTCTAATAACAATGCAATCATTCCATTGAAAAAGACAATTGTATTATTCCAACTATTACAGACTTTATTGAAAACAACTTTCTCGCTTCTCTTCGGCTTCTTTCTCCTTGGGACTCCTTCATCACTTGTACTTACTAGCACTTCATCACTTTTCTTGAAGGCTATCTTCCATTCATCTCCAAGCCTCATTCATATTTCATGGTACCCACTCTTCAGATCAATCATTGAAATGATATAGGCACCATGCAACTTATTGATCATATCATCCAACTATGGGATCAAATATCGGTACTTAATAGTAATTTTTTTGATGTTATGACTATCAATGTACAATCTCAATGACCTATTTTTCTTCGGTACTAGTACGATTGGTATGGCACATGGGCTCATGCTCTCTAAAACATATTTACAATCCACCAACTCATCTACTTGTTTCTTCGACTCGGTTGCTTGCTTAAGGTTAAGCCTGTAAGAAGGTCAATTTAAGAGGGCAACTCTAGGCTGGAGATCAATACAATGTTCTATACCTCATAGTGATAGTAAACCTCTCGACATATTGGTGGGGAACAAGTTGGCATACTCTCGTAGTAATATCTACACCTTGATAGGCAGGCTTTCGACTTCTCTTAATTTTAAGAGCTTCCTGATTAATAGGAGTACATACTCTTCCTCCTCAATTTCTTAGTAAAATTGAGTGCAGGAAATCACTAGGTATTTCCACTACATAGATCAGATAATCTTCCCTTGAGACTCATATACTTCTTTAGGGCTCATAGGAGTCCAAATAACTTTCTTTTCATCTTTTTAAAATATGTAAGTGTTCTTATACCCATCATACAATACCTCAAATCGAATAGCTAAGGTTGGCTGAGTAAGATGTGAGAAGTACACATGGGAAGGAGATTGCACAATAATCTCATCCTCATACCTATCACCAACAGTGATTGGAACTTTGACTTATTTAGCAATGAGTAGACCTCCTTTCTCGTTTAACCAATGAATCTTGTAAGGCTTAAGGTGTGGGTAAGTCAATAGCTTTAAGGCCTTGATGATTCCTTGTGCAATGATGTTGGTATAACTTCCCCTATCAATGATCAATGCACAAAGTTTGCCCTTCATTTGGTAATTCGTATGGAAGAGGTTCTCTCTTTATTGATTTTCCTCGACCACAAAAGTACAAAGAATCGTCGAACGACAAAACAGTACTAGGCATTGACCTCAGGTGGTGTTACAGCATCAGGGTCAACTTGAAACTCTTCTAGCATCTATTCAACTCCTATCTCTTCCTCTCCTTCAGTCACACTCTTTACTTCAACTAGGGCTTGTCTCCCTTTATAGCCATGACTCGTCAATTCAGACATTGACTAGCCACATGTCTATATTCAAGACATTTGTAACATTTAATTTCTCCGATCTTCTTACCTGAGCTCTAATTTGGATCTCTTTAGACCTTAGTCTCCTCAGCCTTATCTTTACCTTAGCTTTCTTCAGGTCGGCTCAGTACCTGTCTTTGGCGGTCTACCTCAGAACTATTGGGTACTTGGTCACTTCCTATTTAGCTTGACATGCTGCTTTTATTTGGGAACATCAGTCAATTTTCGGCATTCAGGTAATTTGGCTCCTCCTCTATTTTTTGACCCTCTATGCCACTCTGATTATCTCATCTAAAGTCGTGAGACTCTATAGCTCCACTATGTTACCAACTCAATTCTTAGCCCATAAATGAATTATGCTCTAGTTTGTGCTTGTCAACATCATACCGGATCATGAGAAACTAAAATTCTTAAACATTGTCATCCACTTATCTATTACCTTGTCCCAATCTTGGAGACGTCAGAAAGTGTCTTGCTCATAATGCTTAAGAACGAACGTACTTCTCAAAACTCTCTTCATCTTATTCTATGCTCGAACTTCATGTCGAGCTCTTAGGCGAACTTTCTGTAGCTTCTTCCAACATATTGCTGCATATCTAGAAAACTCCAATGCAATCACTTGGATTCAAACAACATCCTCATAGTCATAAAAGCCAAATATCTTTTCAATACTATTAGATACGTTGAAGCTTGAAATTTGTACCTTAAGATGATCAGCTATCATGACTTAAGGGATGGTCTAGTCATAGTAGATGTCGTATATAGTACGAAGGACCATAGATTAGTTACCCTGCTAATCATGGACCCTTCATATAGTATACAAGGCTTCTACAACCACTAGCTTCCTAAGAATATATAAATCAAAATGATATTTTCACTTACTCATATTTACGTAATATTTAAGCTATAAAGATTATATTAAACAAAAATCCAGTACATCTGGATCTATAACACAGTCAAGATGAAAAGTACACATATAAAAGTTTACTTAATTAATTCCTCTCAATGCCCGAAATGACTTACTCTTGCTTAGAGTCCCACGCTAACGTCTGGCTTCCTACGACCAGCATCAACAAAAATATGATCTTGCACCAAAAGCCTAAGAGGGTGTAAGCTAAAAGCTTAGTGAGTAAAACTCTCAGCTACACCAACAAGCAAGTTATAAATACATTAACTTCAAGCATATGAATGAATGAGCAATCAATATGCCAAAACAATACATACAGTTAACTAGCTACTGCATACAACTTAGATTTATCGCCCTTCGAAGTTAAGGTTGGAGTATACATGGCACCAATCAGATCCGGGTATTATACTAAAACTTATTTTCTATGAAACTCAATGTTTTGTATTTTGAGCAAAAAATTATTTTATTTTCATAAAAAAATAGTTTTAAGTATAATTGTGAGTAGGCTCCTACAGTCCATACTTACCCTTGAATGGAGACCTCTAGACTCGACCCCTAGCTAGGCGGTTAGTGCCTCCAATGCCTAGTATTCTCGTAAGCTAAGGTAAGGTCATATTGTACGCATGAACTATACTAAACCATTATACTTATAAATAACAACCCCTGTATGGCCTCTCTTTACCTCCATGTAATGTGACTATTGTAATTAATGTATATGCAATGCATGTCAACACATGTTCCAATTTCTTTTTATTAGTCAAGTATAGTTAAGTCTGATTATCGTATAACTTAACAATTGCACAAATAGTACATTCATTATCTATAGTACTATACAACAAACAATTTGGTATCAGTATTTAAGGTAAATTTATAGTTCAACAAGCAATAGCACTTACAAGCATTTCCTAACCCCACACAACATTCAATTAATAAGTCATTTAAATTCAATAACTACCCGCATACACAAGCATGAAATCATAGGGTAACTACTCACTCGACCATGACGTCTCATGCTAATCGTAATAATCCATCAAGAGATCTAAACCCTCATCGGGAGTACATGATCATTACGAGATAAAGATGATAATAAGTAACATAGTTAATTAATGATCCCAAGTATTTATTTACTTAATTCTACTTAGGTTCCTATTAGTATTTCCTCGGTTGAACATTATAGCTACCCATATGTAACTTTTTCATTTTATTTTCGATATTTGCAAGCTTATGGTCGTTTTTTATCATTTTCGGATATACGTTTACATGGTAAGTTCCGTTTTGGACGTTAAGACTAATGTTTTATGATATGGATTAGAATTATTATAATCTTAATTGTTGTGACTCGAATATTCTTATTTGCTATTTTTGTATCTTATTTTAGTACTTTATTATCTAATTAATCATCTATTCCTTATGTTCTTGTAATTTTGCATTGTTAATAGTATTATGTGTACTTAAGTAAGATTAATTTAAGTTGATATATGTATTATAGGATTATTATAGTTTTAGCCCATATATGTACACGTATATATGCATTATGTATTAGTACTTTATTATTTTATATTATGTTGTATTATATTAGATAATTCTGTTATAACTTATATGTGTACTTACTTTATACTTATGTACTTATATATCCTATATGCATGTTATGTTTATTTATACTTCTAATATACTTGTATGTATACTTGTATACTTGTACATATACTCATATGTACATACACTTGTATACGTATTTTCATATATCCTCCATACCCTTTTGAGAAATCTTCATAGAATTCATATTTTTGCATCTTATGGGTTTAAATAGTAAGCTATATATATGTACACTTAGTATTTTTCTTATTTTAGGTTATGTACATAAAAAGAAAATATTCATGTATAAGGATATCTATACTTATGTACATGTATTTATACTTACATATTCACTAAAATATTTGTGTATAACCTCTCTACATATACTTATGTCCTCTTAGTTTGGTATATGTATATGTACACTTATGCGATGTATATTACTAGGTTTATACATACACACTTCATGTGTATTCATGAGTCATATGAACATGGGTATTCTACTCATAAACATATAAGTATTGCTACACTTATAGGCATGTATATAAGAGTCCTATTTGTATTAACATACATATACATATTATACAAAATTTCTACACCAACATAAGGTAGATAACTAACTACTTGTTAAAATATAAAATCAAATGAAATTGTACCTTTTTCTCCTTGTAATAGGAAAGAGGAGTTTGTGTATGTGAGATAGTGGTTTGGAGTTTGTTAATGGGTGAAGTGAAAAGGAAAAACAAGAATTAGAAGAAGGGAAAAGTAGCAGTTGGGAATAAGGAAGTGAAAAGGGTTTTGTTTTGTGTTGTTATTTGTGGTTGATAATTGAAACAAGTAGGGTCTAGTAGCTTCTTGGTAGGGACGACAAGGAAAAGAAAAGAAGAAAAAATGCATGTGAAAAATGAATGGAAATCAAAGAAATTGAATGAAATCTTTATATTGAAAATGACAAGTTGCTCTATTCTTCTAAATGAAAACATAGTATTACAACAATAGACTAGTAGGAACTATCACAACATAGCTCTCAATTACAACCTCAAGTTTTGATACTAAGATCATACGATATGCCTAGGAGCTCAATTATCACTAAGACTTATCATAGGAGATTAGAACTAATGGGTCCTGTGAAATATCAAAGAAAATAGTGTAGATCAATTGACAAACTGAATGTAATAGCTAACGTGAAGCTGCTCGAAGGATATGACTTACCTACGAACACAACATGACTTGGTAGCTCTCTTTATGTAACCACAACCTACTGTCAAGGTCTAGTCATCACTAATCTTGAGCTACTCATAAGACTAGATAAGAGTACACAAAAATGTACTTAGAGAGGAATATTTTGCAAGAATAAGTATATTCAAATGTTTTGTATGGAAGGTCAAATATTCTAACTACAAAGAGAAGGAACTATTTATAGTAAACCCCTAGAGTAACATTACAATTAAGGAACATTACAAAAAGGCATACATAAAAAGAAGATTCCTAGTATATACAAAAAAGAGTAAATAAGACAAATGACAAAAAGGGAAAATAGTACAATATCAAGTGAAAATGATAGGTGGCACTACAATATTGATTCCGTACAAGCAGTGCATGTGAAATTTTGCTATGTAGTAGTAGAGATAATAGGCTAAGGAGTCAAAGTTGGCATGAAGAGGACCTTGGCACTCGGCTAGTTGGTCTCATCACATGGCATCTAAGCCTTGACACTTGGCACCTTGACTTCAACACTAGATTAGTTAGTTTTGGCACTCAGTAGATAATGTTCGGCACTCAAAGCTAGGTAAAGCAAGGTATAGCCAAGTTGCTCTCTCAAGGAGTTCTTTCACCACTCTCTTGTAAACTACTTTTCATCCTTGGTAGGTTGATCAGAGAGAATTCTTCTAGCAAGTGATTGAAGGCCATAGAGGCAGGCATAAGTGAGAGGGCTAGTGATTGGTAATCCATCAAGTAGATTGATGTTGGCAAAGTTGGAAGTACAACCTACACTCCTAGAACATATAAAGGAAGCTTAGACAAAGGATGTATAATTACAAGAGGTTAAAGATAATTTCGAAAAACACCTTAACTTTTAGATTGATGATAAGGGGATGTTAAAATTCAAGGAAAGGGTATGTGCTCAAAAGGTAACAAAAGTTAAGGAAGTGATTTTAGAAGAAGCTCATGATGCAAAGTATTCTTTGTATCCCAAAAATTAATAAGATGTATAAAGATTTGAAATAGAAGTTTAGGTGGATAGGAATGATGGGCAATGTAGCACGATATATCTCGAAATGCTTAACTTGTCAATGGGTTAAAGTTGAGCACTAAAAGCCAAGTGGGTCATTATAACCTTTATAGATACCTAAATAATAATAGGAGCATGTAACGATGGATTTTATAAGTAGCTTACCTAGAACAAAGAAGCAACATGATGAAATATGGGTCATAGTAGATAGACTTACCAAGTCTACACGTTTTCTAGTTATTAAGCAAACTATAACATACCTCAATTAGCTGAAGTACATATTAAAGAAATAGTTTGTTTGTATAGGGTACTAGTATCAATCATTTCATATCGTAATTCTCAATTCAAGTCACAATTTTAGTAATCTTTATAAGTAGAATTGGGAACTAAGTTGAAAGTTAGTTTATCATATCATTTATAGAGTGATGGAAAATTAGAGTGTACCATTCTATCACTAGAAGATATGCTCAAGGCATGTGTGTTAGAGTTTGGCGAAAATTGGGATGATCATTTACCAGTGGTGGAATTCACATATAACAATAGTAATTATATTGCTATTCAGATGGCACCATATTAAGCATTGTATAGACGCAAATGTAGATCTTCGGTATATTGGGATGAAGTAGGTAATAAACAAATGATTGGACCAATGATGCTACAGGAACTTAAGTAGAAAGTATAGGTGATGCAAGAACGAATGATGATAGCTCAAAGTCGATAGTTATGTAGATGTTAGAAGGAAGGTGTTAGAATTTCAAGTAGGTAATTGAGTGTTTTTAAAAATTCTCCAATGAAGGATGTCAAACATCTTGGTATTAAAGGAAAGTTAAGTCTGTGATATATAGGACCTTATCAGATTAAGAGAAGAATAGGGAAGTGATGGAAATCAACCCCTTAGACCGATAGTATATGTTACGCCTCGAAGTCACAGAGTCGCGACAGTCCCGCCGTGTAAACCATTCTATGATAGTAACTGGCCTCACAGTGCCTACCATAGACATGATCTACACAAGGCGTCAACGGCTCCTCGCTTTGAAGTAAACAGTTCGATTAATAATTATACTATAATTATGATAAGTATTACAATTTCTAATAAACATAGATAAGTATAACTAAGTCTACAGAGCTTTCCAGGAAGTTTTACATAATCACCACAGTCTACTAATTTACAAAATAACTATCAGTCTTTAACCTTTAACTACAAGGTCAGTCTAGTTACACATTATACTAGGTAACTTGATCCTCACACCCCTAGCTTAAAAAAGGACTAACCTCTGGATAATTGTAGGGCGGCATAGTACTTGAAGTGATCACAAATTAGAACCTGCAAAAGGATCTACAAGGGTATGAGCAACTACAGCTCAGTAAGTTGAATTGAAGACTCATGAATGCATACAAGCACAAACAGGGTTATCAAACAATTATTTTCATGCAATGCATCAATTAAGTGTCATTGCACAACGCAGTCCGATCCGTTGTGAAATTAGAGAAATTTCACCCGCTCCAATCCAGGTTGAGGAGTTCCATGTTATGCAGCAGCTCATAACCAAACCCAAGCTTGTGCAATGGAGACCTCGCTCCTCCCGCGACTACCTTCGAACTATTGAATTCACCCCCGCCGCAACCTCCTCTCCTGTCACTTAGTTCAATTGAGGATGAAGAAGGGACTATTTTGCAATCCTGCACTATCTTTTTCGAAGGGGTCAGTATTTGGTTGGAGAGTCCTATGATTCCCTAACGGGTTGCAATACATGACATTTTTGGTTATTAGGGTCAACTAAGATTATATTCTGTTTAAGATGTTCAAACAATTTCATACTAATTCAATCAGTCACAAATCACTCACAAAGCAAGTTTCAGCACGAATTCAAATACATCAAACACATGCGTAAACTACTTACAATCACAAGCATATACAAGCCTAAGTCTTCGAGCACTACAAAACTAGTACTCTATTACAATAAGCAATTACCCAACTTACTTGAATTTGCTCGATCGCTTGATCCCTTAGTCGCGAGCTGATTTGTCTTTAGGTATCCTTTAATACAAATAGGTCTTTTTAGTACTCATATTTTATGGATTCTTATTCTAATTCAAAATGTAACTCATTTTCCCCATGTATACCTATAACGCTTTAATGATTCATTGTACTCTATTTCGGGGATCGACCCCTAAACTAGATTTTAGTTTTTGAATTCCTAAGTCTTAATTAGGCTCGAATCCCAATGTGACATTAATCACATTACGCTCAGGTACTCAAATATCCTATTGGGTCGTAATTTGGTATTCTAAATTATTCGGTACACGCTAACCCTAATTTAGGTATCGGATTTATTCCCGATATGTAAAAATCTTACATTTTGAGATATTTACTTAAAATTAAATATTATTTCAGATTTATTATTTTTCTGATTTCTATTATAATATTATCTAAATAACCCTATTTTTTTAGATTTAATAATTTACACTCTCACATATTACTAATTTCTTATATTACTTACATAATTTCCCTAATTAACCATACTTAATACCCAAAGGCTAAGATTAAGGTTCTACTTCAGAGATTAACATCCCTAAGCATATAATTAATATCACAATCAGTAATTAACATCCTAATCCCCTAATTAACCCAAAATCACTTAATTTTTCCATCATTTTAGGGCTAAAAATTAACTTAAAAATTTAGAAAATTAATTTTAAAAAAATGGCTTCATAGTACTGTTTTACATCATATGAGCATTCTATAGAAAAAATTTGAGCTCCAAACTACACTCCTAAGCCTATTTATTTTTCGGTTTAATCATGCTCGGTTTTGAACAATTTGTTAAGGAGCCTATATTTCCAGACATAATTAAACTAGATCAATTTTTTTCCCTAAATCTACATACAATAAAACATCAGAATAACAAGTTTCATAATTTTCTGAGCAAACTAACTAATTTTACAAAATTATACAAAAATCAGGTGAATAAATGACTAACCGGTTCGAAGCTTTTTGGCCGTCCAAACCCGGTCCAATGTTGTCGGCCAGTCCAGGCGGTGGTTCTAGTGTAGGGTGGTGGTGTGGTTTAGTCCCAAGTGGTGGTGAGTGGTGGTTTTAGTTCACTTGCCTAATCTGTACAATTTTCTTTTCTTTTTTTATTTTGTGGATTTTCTCTCGATTTTTTTCAATGTTTCGATTTTTCTCAGATCCTAAACTGACCAAATGACTTCTGGAAATTTTTTCCTTATTTATAGACAATTGTAGTAATTAATATGTATTAATTTGATAAGACTTTTCCCCAATTCCTTGATTTTTGGCTTTTTGTTTGTCTAATTCTCATTGGATAATTTTTCTTTTTCTAATTTGAACCTGCTACGACCTGATCTTGATTCAACTTATCATCTTCTGATTTTTTCATAATTATTTTATATTTTTATTTAATTATTTGCTTAGTTTTCGGCCAATTTAGGTAATTACGCGTATGTTTTTCTACACGTAAATACATGTGGGGTACACGTGAATATTCCTAATTATTATTTTGGTCATTCTAAAATTTTTAGTATACATATAATCTATCTCTAGTAATTTATTAGTTATTAGATTACACTTTTTGCCTTTTTGGTAATTAGCAATTATTATCCTTAAAATTTGAAAATTTTATAATCTCCTATTTTACTATTTATTTTCTTAAATTTAAGTTTGCGGGATCATTTTTACTAGTATTTCTCTCAATAGTTTATAATTTGGGTTTGATCGGATCATTTAGCCGATCGCCCTAAACCTTGGGTTCTAAACTCAAATCTACGGTTACTTGATTTAGCTTTAGGGCTTACAATTCCACCCCCTTTCAAAAAAGTTTTGTTCTCAAAACTTCTGTATATCTAATTTGTACTTAAATGACCAAATACAATAATTTGTATACTTTTACTAACCTGGAAATTAGAAAAGCCATGGATACTGCTCCATCATTGCGGCTTTTGGTTCCCAAGTCATCTCCAAGTCTAGACCTTCATTCTATTGGATTTTTACGTACTCCATATCTCTGTTCCTTAACTTCTGAACCCGACTATCCAATATTTTTATGGGTTGTCTCACCAGTTGGAAATTGCTCGTTAACTCTACTGGCTCTATTTCCACTATTGTATTCGGGTTTTTAATGAATCTTCTCAACATGGATACATGGAATACATTATGATATCCTAATAGACTTGGAGGTAAAGCTATTCGGTACGATACATTGCCAACTTTCTCCAATACTTCAAATGGACCAATGTATCACGGGCTCAGCTTTCCCCTTGAACCAAACCATCGGAGTCCTTTGAATGGGCTTATTTTAATGTATACATGATCACCCATTTCAAATTCCAATGGTCTTCTCTTCAAATCAGCCTAACTTTTATAACGGTCCTGGGCTTCTTTCATCCGTTGTCGCACAATCTTAATCTTCTCACTTGTTTGATTAATCATGTCTGGTCCAATCATGGCATACTCTTCATGATCCCAATACAGTGGCGATCTGCATTTCCTCCCATATAATGCTTCATAAGGTGCCATCTGTATCGTTGCATGATAACTATTATTGTAGGCAAATTCTATCAACGGCAAATATTTATCCTAATCACCTCCAAAATCCAACACGCAAGATCGTAACATATCTTCAAGAGTTTGAATTGTTTGCTCAGACTGCCCGTCTGTTTGTGGGTGATAGGCTGTACCAAACTGCAACTTTATACCCAAAGCTCTATGTAAGCTCTCCTAGAATTTGGATACAAACCGACTATCTCGGTCAGAAACAATACTCTCAAGAACTCCATGTAGCCTTACTATTTCTCGGACATACATCTTAGCCATCTTTTCCATTGAATCACCCGTCCGATAAGGTAAGAAATGTACACTCTTCGTTAATCTATCCACAACTACCCAAATGGAATCTTATCCAACTTGAGTCCTTGGTAATGCTACTACAAAATCCATGGTAATATGATCCCATTTCCATCGCGGTATTTCTAAAGGTTGTAATAATCCACCCGGTCTTTGGTGTTCTGCTTTGACTTGTTGACATGTAAGGCAGTCCGATACATACTGTGCCACTTCTCTCTTCATCCCATTCCACCAATACATGAGTTTTAGATCTTGGTACATTTTATTTCCTCCCGGGTGCACAGTATAACCTGTAATGTGTGCTTCATCCAAAATTTGCTTCTTTATGTCAGCTTCTTGTGGTACACATATTCTTCCTCTAAACTTTATTAGACCTCTATCATCCACCTTAAAGTTAGGGTCCTGTCCGTTACTTAATTTCTCTCTTATCTTCACCAGACCCTTGTCTTCCTCTTGCTTTTGCTTGATTCTCTCTAATAGAGTAAGTTGCAATTCCCAGTTCATTAACTGGCTATTAGGTTTACACCAATCAAACCCAATTTGCATCCTCTCAAATTCATGTACTAATTCACGTTGAGGCGTTAATAGTAAGGCAACCTGGTCATAATTCTTTCGACTTAATGCATCTGCCACCAAATTGGCCTTTCCAGGGTGGTAATTTAATTCGGATCATAATCTTTAATCAACTCTAACCACCTTCTTTACCTTAAATTCAACTCTTTCTGAGTAAAGAAGTACTTCAAACTCTTGTGATCAGTGTACATCTCGCACCGTTGCCCATAAAGATAATGTCTCCAAATCTTCAAGGCAAACACTACAGCCGCTAACTCTAAATCATGAGTTGGGTAATTCCTCTCATGTGGCCTCAATTGTCTTGATGCATATGCAACAACTTTTCTATCCTGCATTAATACACAACCTAATCCATTCCGTGAAGCATCACTGTACACATTATAAGGCTTATCCGGATCAGGTAATGTTAATACTGGTGCTGTAACCAGTCTTTTCTTCAACTCCTGAAAACTTATTTCACAATCTTCACTCCATTCGAACTTTACATCCTTCTAGGTCAATTGAGTCAACGGTTTGGCAATTTTGGAAAAATCCTTATGAACCATAGATAGTATCCAGCCATACCCAGAAAACTCCTTATCTCAGTCACTGTGGTTGGTTGCTTCTAATCCATCACTGCTTTCACTTTATCAAGGTCTACGGAGATTCCTTCACCAGATATAATATGACCTAGAAAAGCAATCCTATCCAACCAAAAATCACATTTACTTAACTTAGCATACAATTTATTCTCTCAACTTCTATAATGCTAATCGTAAATGCTCTACATGCTCCTTCTTGTTCTTTGAATAAATCAAAATATCATCAATAAACACCACAACAAACTTATCCAAATATGGTTGATATATACGATTCATCAAGTCTATGAATACAGCTGGAGCATTCGTTAAACCAAATGGCATCACCAAAAATTCATAATGACCATATCGAGTTCTGAATGCAGTCTTATGCACATCTTCTGGCTTTACTCGTAACTGATGATATCCTGATTTTAAATCTATTCTAGAAAACACAGTTGCACCTTGGAGTTGGTCAAACAAATCATCAATGCGAGGTAACGGATATCTATTCTTAATGGTAACCTTATTTAACTCCCGATAGTCTATACACAATCTCATAGTACCATCCTTCTTTTTCACAAACAATACCGGTGCTCCCCATGGTGAAACACTCGGTCTAATAAACTTCTTATCCAATAGCTCTTGAAGTTGCTTCTTTAGTTCTTGAAGTTCCATGGGTGACATCCGATATGAGGCTTTAGAAATAGGCTCAGTTCCAGGAACTAACTTTACAGTAAAGTCTAACTCTCGAGGTGGGGCTAACCCTGGTAAATCCTCCGGAAATACATCTGGAAACTCATTCACTACCCGTATGTCTGCTACCATGGGTATTTCCTTCGTTGCGTCCACAGCAAACACCCAACAAAATTTCCAATTATCCTCCTTTACTCTTGTCTCAAATTGTTCGTCACATATCTCCATCACTGATAAATTCAACCTACTTCCACTAGCTTTTCCCTGAAATATCGTTTCTCCATCATTAAGATTGACAATTTTATTCCTACACTCCATAATGGCTTTATTTTTGGACAACCAATCTATTCCCACTATTACATCATAACCTTGTAAAGGTAATATCACAAGACTTATAGGGTACTCCTTTCCTTGGATTTTTATTCTACCATCTGCGACTACTTCTCGGGTTGTTACTTTCTCCCCAGTTGGAGTTCTAACTTTATAAGTTACATTAACAGTAACCACACTAATTTCTTATTCATGTACAAATTTCTGACTCGCAAAGGAATGAGATGCACCAGTATCAAACAGCACAAAAGCAGGTTGTCCATTTCTCAGCACATGTCCTGGAATGTACTAATACTATGGTTACTAACTACACTAGCATTCATAAATCTTAAAATGCAAATATTTCAAGTTAATTCACACTTAGAATTATTATTGTAATAGATAGTCTGAGTACATACCAGTTACAAGTCCTTCATCATTTTCCTCTTCAACTCCCATGATCTCCTCGACATCATCATGGTAGTACTCTTCCATAAAATCTAAGAAATCCTCATTCTCCTTAATTTCCATATACTCCAGAGCAAAGATACGAGCAGGTGCAGTGGTATTATCAAAACCTTTTGTTCGCTTAGCTCCTTGTACAAATTGTAGACAGTATCTGGAGAAATGCCCCTTTCTACCACACTTATTACACTTTACTAATTTCATCCTAGGGCATGCCTTCAGCACATGGTTCGGATCTCCACATATAAAACATTTCCCCTTAAGTTGAGCACAATTTCTTGGAAAATGATTTGCACCACATTTCCAGCATTTGACATTTCCATCCTTGTCATAAAAGCTCAAACTCGGTATTGACTGCGCTGGATTACTAGCCAGAGTTACTGGTCTCCTTCTCTTCTATCCAGAGCTGCTACTAGAGGCACCAGGATATGATCTCTTAAATGATGGTCCTGGTCGATATCCTCTATTGATCTTTTGACTCTACATTGCCTGCATCCTCACACGATTATCCTCTAATTGTCTTGCCTTATCTACCACTTCATTGTAAGTGGTAAAACCGTAATCCAACAGCTTGTAACACATTGTGGGGTCGAATCCAGTAAGGAATAAATCTTTCTTCAACTCAACATTATCTCGGTATGAACCAGGTACATATTATAACAATCTATTGAACTCAGTCTCATACTGGGTTACACTCATACTTCCCTTCTTCAGTTCAAACAAATCTCGCACCATTCTGTTTTGGACACTATGAGGGAAATACTCCTTCCTAAATTCCTCCTTAAATTGTTGTCAATCAATGTTATTTCCGAGTTGCCTTGCTCTCGAATCCCACCATACTCTTGCAGCTAACTTTAACATAAATGTACCATAAGATAACTTTTGAGATTCAGGGACTCTAAAAGCCTCAAAACTTCGTTCGATTTGGGCTAGCCAATCATCAGCTAGATCTGGTCTACCCATCTCCCCTTCAAAATAATAGTTGGCTTTTATAAATTCAGGAAGTTTATTTACCTCTTGAGGTCGCTCCATTCGTTGTTCGACTTCTTAAGGTCTCTTATTTCCTACATGACCACCAGTCAGAAGATGTTGAATTAACATTCCTTGCTGTCTCATCATTGTATGCATACTGGCAAGTATTTGTCCAATAGGCATATTCTCCTGTAAAGGAGGTGGAGGTAAATCTTGTCTATTTTGTTCTCTTGGTGGTGATGGTGCTCGTGGTGGAGGGTTTTGATTTCCTTTAGTTTCTCCTTGACTACTTCCGTTTCCAACTTTAGCCATAATCGCTTAATGGTTTAACTTATAATCCTGCATTCATACCTATCTATATGTTATCCCTACTTTTGTTTAAAGAATGTTAATAAATGCTGGCAATAAGTACTCATATCAAATAGTAAATGATAATATCATTGAAGTCAACATACTTAGTAGTCTAACTTCCATTATATATTTCATTCAACCTCACATCATTACTATTACAACTTCAAAATAAAAGATATAACTCGATAATCTTTCAAATACATACATCAAATTTACAACCCGATTACATCATTACTTACATCATCTAATACAGACTTGATCTGTACAACTGTACAAGACAAAAGATTACATCAAACTTAATTACAACGTACATCTAACTTGATCCAGAAGCTACAAAATACATCAAAAGTCAAAATACATCAAAAGATCCTAAAATACATCAGTTTCCATCAAAATTGCTACTGGATCATAACTAAAAATCTACCCAACCAAAACAAGTTAGCCATCTAACTAAGCTAATCCTCCTCTGAGTCTGTGGTAGCTACTCCATCAAAGGAGTTGTGAGCCATATAGCCTCCTACAGAGTGATCCTCAAGCTCACTGTCTGATGAAGAGTCTATCAACACGATCTCTGGAGTCTTAGGAATCACAAGCACCTCCTATACATCATCATCCGACTTAGCTGTAGCACCAGCTCCATCTCCAACTATCACGGTGTCCGCAATCACCTGCAAAACTACCGTATGTATATCTATGTCGGGCTCACTCTTATTCTCTTGCTCCTCCTCAGGGTCCTCCTCTGGATCCTCCTCGGGGTCTTCCTCAACTTGGACTCCATCTACGTGGGGTTCAACTGGAGGTGGGTTTTCCGGTGGTGGTTCTGGTATTTTCAACTCAGGTTCAGGGTTAGGGTTCAATGGTATCTCTATACCATCCCCAGCAGGCTCTAAAAACTGTGGAAACCAATCAATGATCCCTAGTGGGTACTATCTAGGAATGTATGGAATGTCAGTAGGGATGTGTGCAATACTAGTAGGGTATGGTCTCCCATCCTCTAACCTAGCAGGAAAATACCGTAAGGGCATCATCATGGTTATAATTCCCTCTTTCTCCATCCATCTCTGCTCAAAAGCTGCTATAGTAGTATATCTATTATACTGGGGTCCTAAACTCATCTCCATCCATGCCCACTCATCCTTCCAGCTATAGCACATTTGATCATGAAACTTATTGATAATCTCATCAACTGTCCTAAATATATTCCAATCGGCTAGTTCCATCAATAGCCATTGTAATTTAACCCTATAATCAATGGGAGATACTTCTCCATTCCATCCAAATCGTATCTAACTATGAATTAATTCTCCCCTTCGACCCTGTAATTATAAAGATTAAGGTTACTTATGTTATATAATCTTTTATCGCCCACTTAGTATTACCTACTCTCAATATTCCTATAATGTCTATTTCTTTTAAGGTCTGACGCCTCAAAGCGAGTTTACTAAAACTACGCTCTGATACCAACCGAGAACTGTTACGCCCCGAAGTCACAGAGTCGCAACAGTCCCGCCGTGTAAACCATTTTATGATAGTAGCTGGCCTCACAATACCTACTATAAACATGATCTACACAAGGCGTCGACAACTCCTCGCTTTGAAGTACACAGTTCGATTAATAATTATACTACAATTATGATAAGTATTACAATTTCTAATAAACATAGATAAGTATAAGTAAGTCCACAGCGCTTCCCAGGAAGTTTTACATAGCCACCACAGTCTACTAATTTACAAAATAACTATCAGTCTTTAACCTTTAACTACAAGGTCAGTCTAGTTACACATTATACTAGGTAACTCGATCCTCACACCCCTGGCTTCAAAAAGGACTAACTTCTGGATAATTGTAGGGCGGCATAGTACTTGAAGTGATCACAAATCAGAACCTGCAAAAGGATCTACAAGGGTATGAGCAACTACAGCTCAGTAAGTTGAATTGGAGATTCATGAATGCATACAAGCACAAACAAAGTTATCAAACAATTACTTTTATGCAATGCATCAATCAAGTGTCAACGCACAACTTAGTTCGGTCTGTTGTGAAATCAGAGAAATTTCACCCGCTCCAATCCAGGTTGAGGAGTTCCATGTTATGCAGCAGCTCATAACCAAACCCAGGCTTGTGCAATGGAGACCTCGCTCCTCCCGCGACTACCTTCGAACCATTGACTTCACCCCCGCCGCGACCTCCTCTCCTGTCACTTAGTTCGACTGAGGATGAAGAAGGGACCATTTTGCAATCCTACGCTATCCCTTTCGAAGGGGTCGGTATTTGGTTGGAGAGTCCTATGATCCCCTAATGGGTTGCAATGCATGACATTTTTGGTTATTAGGGTCAACTAAGATTATATTCCGTTTAGGATGTTCAAACAATTTCATACCAATTCAATCAGTCACAAATCACTCATAAAGCAAGTTTCAGCACGAATTCAGATACATCAAACACATGCATAAACTACTTACAATCACAAGCATATACAAGCCTAAGTCTCCGAGCACTACAAAACTAGTACTCTATTACAATAAGCAATAACCCAACTTACTTGAAATTACTCGATTGCTCGATCCCTTAGTCGCAAGCTGATTTGTCTCTAGGTATCCTATAATACAAATAGATCTTTTTAGTACTCATATTTTATGGATTCTTATTCTAATTCAAAATGTAACTCATTTTCCCCATGTATACTTATAACGCTCTAATGATTCGTTGTACTCTATTTCGGGGATCGACTCCTAAACTAGATTCTAGTTTTTGAATTCCTAAATCTTAATTAGGCTCGAATCCCAATGTGACATTAATCACATTATGCTCAGGTACTCAAATATCCTATTGGGTTGTAATTTGGTATTCCCGATGTGTAAAAATCTTACATTTTGAGATATTTACTTAAAATTAAATATTATTTTAGATTTATTATCTTTCTGATTTCTATTATAATATTATCTAAATAACTCTATTTTTTTAAATTTAATAATTTACACTTTCACATATTACTAATTTCTTATATTACTTACCTAATTTCACTAATTAACCATACTTAATACCCAAAGGCTAGGATTAAGGTTCCACTTCAGAGATTAACATCCCTAAACATATAATTAATATCCCAATCAGTAATTAATATCCTAATCCCCTAATTAACCCTAAATCACTCAATTTTTCCATCATTTTAGGGCTAAAAATTAACTTAAAATTTTCGAAAATTAATTTTAAAAAAATGGTTTCATAATACTGTTCTACATCATATGAGCATCCTATAGAAAAAATTTGAGCTCCAAACTACACTCCTAAGCCTATTTATTTTTCGGTTTAATCGTACTCGGTTTTGAACAATTTGTTAAGGAACCTATATTTCCAGAAATAATTAAACTAAATAAATATTTTTCCCTAAATCTACATACAATAAAACCTCAGAATAATAAGTTTCATAATTTTCTGGGCAAAATAACTAATTTTACAAAATTATACAAAAATCGAGTGAATAAATAACTAACTGGTTCGAAGCTTTTTGGCAGTCCAAACCCGATCCAATGTTGTCAGCCGGTCCAGGCAGTGGTTCTAGTATAGGGTGGTGGTGGTGGTGGTGGTGGTGGTGGTGGTGGTTCGGTCCCAAGTGGTGGTGAGTAGTGGTTTTAGTTCACTTGCCTAATTTGCACAATTTTCTTTTCTTTTTTTATTTTCTGGATTTTCTCTCGATTTTTTTCAGTGTTTCAATTTTTCTCAGATCCTAAACTGACCAAATGACTTTTGGAAAATTTTTCCTTATTTATAGACAATTGTAGTAATTAATATGCATTAATTTGATAAGACTTTGCCCCAATTCCTTGATTTTTGGCTTTTTGTTTGTCTAATTCTCATTGGATAATTTTTATTTTTTTGATTTGAACCTGCCACGACCTGATCTTGGTTCAACTTATCATCTTTTGATTTTTTCTGATTTTTCCATAATTATTTTATATTTTTCTTTAATTATTTGCTTAGTTTTCAACCAATTTGGGTAATTACGCGTATTTTTATCTACACGTAAATACATGTGGGGTACATGTGAACATTCCTAATTATTATTTTGGTCATTCTAAAATTTTTAGTATACATATAATCTATCTCTAGTAATTTATTAGTTATTAGATTACACTTTTTGCCTTTTTGGTAATTAGTAATTATTATGCTTAAAATTTGAAAATTTTATAATCTCCTATTTTCCTATTTATTTTCTTAAATTTAAGTTTACGGGGTCATTTTTACTAGTATTTCTCTCAATAGTTTATAATTTGGGTTTGATCAGATCATTTAGCCGATTGCCCTAAACCTTAGGTTCTAAGCTCAAACCTACGATTACTTAGCTTAGCTTTAGGGCTTACAGTACATAGCCGAGCTAGAGAACTCTAAGGACACACCCTAAGAATACTATCTCAAAGCCCCATCCAAGATTGGAATTCCTACCCTAACCTCTATGTTTCCTACTGCTGTTGACTTGACTACCAAGTTATTATGTACACCAGACCTGTTGAATAGTGCGCTAGACCTATCAAACAATTGTGCCATAACACAACATTTGAGTAAACAGCATCTAAAGACAATTTGAGTCAAGCTCTCGAACTACCTATGCCTATGTTGAGTACTCTCTAGCAAATAACTAACTAAGCTTTGACTTGATCCAGATTAGGTTGTCCTTTGACTACAAACTCCCTCATTTCTTCATTTCATCCAATTTGTACTATAGTTTATAATGACTAACTACCATGCAATACGCATTTTCTAGCATGACATTCCAAAATGATTCTTTACTTTTCTGTATAGCATATTTTTTGTTTCTTTTACCCTTTTTAGTATGTTTTATGTATTCTATTTATAGAATACCCTTTTGTCTTTTCATACATGTAAAGTAACCTTAGTAGGATGGGTATATAAGACCCCACGTAATATACACTGATAATAACTTCATTATTAGAATTTTATATAAGTTTCCCTTTGAGCATCCATAATGTTCTCATTACTTTTCAACTCTTATCTATTTCCTTTTGTAAGAAGTACTGGCGAATAACCCTTTAATTCGAACCAATGAGTCATATCTGACAAATTATAGGCTACGTATGATCAATTGCTATATTACGTCCAGTTGGTAGCTGCCTGGACTTTGCTAACTTTTCCTTATTTCCTTTTTGTCGTATCTTTGTTGTGGTGCTTCTTTATGTGCTTGACCTCAAAGATGCAATAGCTTCACTAGTATCAAAGTATGATTCTAAGAGAGAGCGTGTGAAGTTACAGTGAATTTTTGGTTTGCTTGTTGTTAGTAGCAGTTGTGTTTCTTTCATAGCTGCTACAATGTGTTCATATATTAGTAAGTATAGTTCTTTGTTACTTTGTTCTTACTTTATTTTTCACTATTAGTTAGCTTGATTTTTCGGTTTCTTTTATTTAAAATTAATTTCCTAATTTCCAATTAATACTAAACCCTAACCCATTTAATATTAATCATTAACTAAAGAAATTGAGAAATTCCGCTTTGTTATTTAGGAAAAGTTTTTAGAATCGCCACCTAACTAAAGTCGGGAAGAAGAGAAATCGTAATTAATTGGGTGGATTAATTATGATTTAGCTATCGATCTTTGATTTCAATTTAAATAAAAAAAAATAGAAAGTTTCGAATTTGGGGGCTAACCTATTAAATTTTAACGGGTACTACTAATTATTTACCGAAATTAGGATTATTCTTCTAATTATAACATTTTTAAAAAATAAATAAATAAAAATCAAAAGAAAAAGAATCTAAGTTTATATAAATTTTATCGTTATTTCGAAGGTGCCTACGTACCTACTAGCCGGAATCAAACAATGGTAGTTCTTTTTGAAAACTTTAGTGTGTTGGTTTATTTCAATTTAAAAAAAAAAACAATTGGGTTTATGTTTTTATCAATTTAATTTACTCTAGAAAAAATCTAAAGGGCCCTAATTCTTAATTGTTTTTATTTTATAAGAAAACCCTCTAGAAATCCTATTTCTTTTTAAAAGGGACTTTTATTAATTTTTTTTTAAATAATTTTCTATGTGATGAAATCCTAAAAACTTAATACTGAAAACACCTAAGCTAATATATATATATATATTAGCTTAGCTTTTATCAGTATTAAGTTTTTAGGATTTCATCACATAGAAAATTATTTAAAAAAAAATTAATAAAAGTCCCTTTTAAAAAGAAATAGGATTTCTAGAGGGTTTTCTTATAAAATAAAAACAATTAAGAATTAGGGCCCTTTAGATTTTTTCTAGAGTAAATTAAATTGATAAAAACATAAACCCAATTGTTTTTTTTTTTAAATTGAAATAAACCAACACACTAAAGTTTTCAAAAAGAACTACCATTGTTTGATTCCGGCTAGTAGGTACGTAGGCACCTTCGAAATAACGATAAAATTTATATAAACTTAGATTCTTTTTCTTTTGATTTTTATTTATTTATTTTTTAAAAATGTTATAATTAGAAGAATAATCCTAATTTCGGTAAATAATTAGTAGTACCCGTTAAAATTTAATAGGTTAGCCCCCAAATTCGAAACTTTCTATTTTTNAGTAACTAATAAACAAAATAATAAATAAATAATTTAGAAAATCTAAACCTGAATTGCTTGTTCAACTATGGCGTGAACAATGCTCGTTGGGTAAAGTAGCTGCTCATGCACGGGTTGCTGGCGATCGACAGTGGATTGTAATCGGCGTCATAGGGTTGCTGGCGTTGGTTACTGTTGTAGCGGGTTGATCAATGGACGTAATTGGTGAGCGGTAGTTGTTGTATTGATGGAGCTTGATTACTACTACGAATGGTGGAGTGCTGATTAGAGTTGTAGTTGTGATAGTGCAGTGAGTCCTATAGTGGAGTTTGCTCTTGCGATGGTGAAGCTTAATCATAGATAGTAAGTGTGTGGACGAGTGTGGTGTGCTGCAATGGCGGATGTTGTAGCATGTTTCAGTATCATAGATAAGTGTGGATCAGAGATAGAGTTTGGCTATGTTCTGGTCACTTTGTCTGGCAAGGATGGACGCTTGGTCGGGGGCTGTCGTCGAGGTTGGGAATTGTAGTTGGTTGGAGATTAGAGTGCAGGATGTAGGGGTTACGTGGATGACTTGCTGCTGGCAGAGTGGTGTTTGCTATTTCTTGAACAGCAGTAGGTGTGAGTTGATCGCATATTGGGTACGACAGGCTTGATTGTGTTTGTTGGCTTGTTGCTGTATGTTTGGCATTGGATTATTGATGGCGTCGACTATTTAGGCGTAAGGATTGCCCAAGCGTAGGTGGTGGTGAGTGGTATCATGCGGAATGTCATCAGAGAGAGGATAGAGATAATCGTGGGGTCGCCTAGATCTAATTTGCACTGCCATTGTTGGAGCTATCAGTATGGTTACTGTATTCAACCGTAGGCGTACAAAAGAGTTACTTAGACAGGGATGTGATTCAAGGTGGTTTGAATGATGCTTGGTTAAAGTCAATAGGAGATTGCCGAAGTCCATTGCTAATCGAGATTGGAGATAGAGTTTGCTGTACTGTGGAGCATGATTAGAGTGTCAACTGTAGATTGTTCCATGGATTCAGTTATTAGACGAGGGGAGCTGTGTAGTTGGTGTTGAGTTGGGGATTGATATATGAAGCTTGCTTAGTGGAGTCCTCATAAATTCAATTTTGATCCTTATTTATAAACTCCGAAATGAATCTTTTGTATCAAATCGTATCTAATTAGATATAAATCTCACAAGTTTTTGTTAGATTTATAAGATTCATTAAACTTTTAAAATTAGATTTTGAAAAAGAAATTGCAATGAAATAAAAGATAAAAGATATATGTGTGTTTGACAAGATTTGAACTTACGATTTCAAGTTAAATCCAATTAAATACTCCAATACTTATCCATTAGACCATTGACTTGTATCTTGATTTTTAGTATCATTAAATTATACTTAAACTACGCGACTCTTTAACTAAAACTATTTGTCCCTAAAATAATTTACTTCCTAATAAAATCTAAAAAATCTTTATAATTTTTTTTCTTTTTCTCATTTTTTTAGTATTTTCATCATTTGTTAATTTTTATTATTTTTATCTTTTATTATTATTATTATTATTATTCTTTATTTTTCTATTTTTTTTAATTAGGATCCTTTGAAAAAAAAAAAAAAATTAAGACTACGAAGAAGTAAAAATTAGGTGTCTACAACTACGAAAACATAATAAGTTCATTTCTGTCTTATTTAAGGGAATACTGGGTGTTAAAGTTGTTAGTATGTTAGTCAAAGTTCTAGGTAATAAGGTAGCATTGTTTTCCTGTGTATTGTGTTGTTAATATGTGCAAAAAGTATAATACCATGTTGGAATCAAGTGTTTAAGGTGTTTTTGGAGACTAAAGTAGTAGTGCTCAACCTAGTCATGGTTAAAATGGTAGTCACACTCCTAATCAATTGATGACAAACTTGACAAACTCATTAACCTTATTGAGAGTCTAGTCATTATGATGCAAGTTAATAGGCAACAACCTTAGGGTCTGCTGTAGTGTAACCCACCCAAAGATGATCTAGAGAGAGGCTATGGCTAAGGTGGTTGAGCCAACCACCTAATTCAACCCCAGTGAGCTAGAGGAGTTGCAAATCAAACTACTAGATTGAAGCTAGAGTTGGAAGAGATAGAAGAGGATGATGAGGAAGTAGATGTGGAAACTGATGAAGGGGAAGAAGAAGAGGTTGAGTACCATCAAGCATGAAAGCAAGGACGCCGAACTCCTCAAGGACTTGAGTATGTTAAGGTCTAAATTTTGCCCTTTAGTGGAAGTAGAGATGCAAATGAATACTTAGAGTGGGAAGAGAAGGTTGAGAAGGTGTTTAATTGTTATCGATATAAAGATGCTGTTAAGGTCTGACTTGTTGCATTGTAGTTTACTAGGTATGCAACTATGTGGTGGAAAAATTTGAATGCAACTAGAGCAAGGGATGGAAGATGAAGTGTGAGAACTTGGAATGAAATGAAGAGGTTGTTAAAGGGTAGATTTGTGCTCGAGAACTACTTGTAGGATACATTTGCAAAGTTGTAGGAATTTTGCTAAGGAGGCCGATTTGTTGATGATTATGTGAGAGAGTTCTAGATGGTTATGATCTAAGCCAATGTCGAAGAACTAGAGGCTTGCATAGTATCAAGGTTTATTTATAGGCCCAAAGATGAGATTTGCAACATTGTGGAAGTGTAGAGTTTTTATACATTAGAAGAGGCAATTAAGATAGCGTAGAGGGTCAAAAAATAGAGAAAAAGTGCTCCGAGCAGACTTAAGCCAACATTCTCCCGAGCCCCTATTCTACGTTAACCTGTTTAAGTGGAGTTGAGGAGGCCATATGAAGTTAAGGAGAGGGAATGACCGACCTGATGATTGCTAAGTAGGCTGAGTAGGCTTAAGTAAGCCAGTAGGGCTGAGTAGGCTAACCAAGTTGAATTGAAGCTAGATCGACCTTGAGGACATATGAAAGAGGGTAGACCTCTAAATAGAAGATTAGCAAGGTGAAATGCTGTAAATGCTTAGGCTTTAGACACATAGCTATTGAGTATTTGATTAGATGTGTCATGGTGCTTCAAGGAGATGTAGTGGATAGTACCATTAAGATTGAGCTCGAGGAAGAGGATGTTAGAAAAACCAAAGCTAAGGAGGAAGAGGAGACCTAAGTTTATGTTAACTAGGGAGAAGAGATGACCCTAGCACTAAGATGAGCACTAAGTTGCCTATCAAACTCCGAAGAAGACTAGAGGGAAAATTTATTCTATATTAAGTGTAACATTAAAGGACAGTTGTATACAATCATAGTGAATTGAGGGAGTTATACCAACATAGTTACATAATCCTTCATGTAGAGTTTAGGTCTGTTGACCTCTGAGCATCTCCGACCTTACAAGCTACATTGACTTCATGATAAGGATACTTGCACATGACTAAATAGGTAAATGTACCATTCAATGTTAGGAGTGTATACAGGTACAAAGTAGTGTTCAATGTCATCCCTATGGGGAATTCACATCTGCTACTTAGATAACCTTAGTTGTTTGACCAATTTATTACTCATGATGAGTATAAGAACAACTAAGCCTTTGTAAAAGATGGAAAGAAGATTGCATTGCAACCCACGACCCTAATTGAAGTAAATGAGACCCATAATTAACTCACTCGAGCAAGTAAGAAGAAGGCCTTAGTGATGGTCCAAAGAAAATTCTAAGCTGTTTAGAAGGTTGAAAAGCCTATATTTCTATTGATTAGAAGATTACTAAAGATAAGAGATCTAAAAGATGTTCTAAATGAAATTTGAACATTGATTGATGAGTTTTCCAACCTGTTTCTTGAGGAACTACCTAAAAGACTACTCCCAGTCCAAGGCATAGAGCACTATATTAATCTATAGCCAAGCGCTACCTTATCGAATTGACCTATATATAGACTGATCCCTAAGTAGGTTGCCAAGGTGAAAAGATAGGTGGATAAGCTCATAGAGCTAGCATATGTAAGTGAAGGCATAATCCCTTGTGTTGTACTAGCTTTACTCATCCCAAAGAAAGATGGTTCGTGACACATTTGCATTAATAGTTGAGTAATTAATCAAATTACTATCAAGTATAGATACCCAATACTGAGGCCCGATGACATGTTAAATGAGCTTTATAGTAGTAAAACATTTTCAAAGATTGATCTACATAGTGATTACAACCAAATTCACATAAGACTAGGTGATGAGTGGAAAATTGCCTTCAAGACTAGGCATAATCTCTACGAATGGTTGGTTATGCTATTCAAACTTACGAATGCATCAGGTACATTCATGTAATTAATGAACCATGTGATGTGCTCTCTGATCAGAATATGTGTGGTTATGTACTTCAATTACATATTAGTATACAGTGCTAACCTAAACAACCATGGTCAACATCTTCGAGTGGTTTTTGATATTCTACGAGCCGATAAGTTATATGGGAATTTCTAGAAGTGTATATTTTGCCAAGATGAAGTGATTTTTCTTAGGTTAGTAGTATCAGGGGAAGGAATCCAAGTAGATGAGGAAAAGATTCGATTTATTCTAAAGTGGTTGATACTAAAGAATGTCACTAAAGTTCGAAGTTTTCATGGCCTAGCTTTTTTTTATAAGTACTATAGCCGCCCCCTTAACCGAGTTGACAAAGAAAAGTGATGGATTCAGATGAAGCAACCAAGTTGAGCAGAGCTTTAAGGAGACCAAAGAGAAGCTCACCTCTACCCCTATCCTATCATAACCAAATTTTAACAAGCCCTTTGAGTTGGAATGCAATCTATTTGGCATTTGAATTGGCACCATCCTTTTGTAGGAATGACAACTAGTCACCTACCATAGTGAGAAGCTTAGTGGTGCTACCTTGAACTATTCTGTATGTGAAAAAGGGTTATACTTTCCTTTTCGAGCTCTTACTACTTAGCAACACTACTTACTACCACGAGAGTTTGTTATTTACACTAATCATAAGTCATTGAAGCATCTTAGAAGTCAAAACAAACTTTCAAAGAGGCAAGCCAAGTGGCTAAAGTTTATGGAGGGTTTCTCCTACATGATCTGACACAAGAAGGGAAGCACCAATGTGGTCACCGATGCTCTGTCACATCAGCAAACCTTATTGACCACTTTACAAATGAAGTTGTTGGGATTTTCACTTATCACCTGAGCAATATGCTCATGACCTTCATTTTGGTCCCATTCTTAAGCAGTATTGAGAAAGAGTTGCTATTTAAGGATATCATCTTAGGGATAGCCATCTATTCAAGGACCAAATGTTGTATATACCAAACCATTCTACGCATGAGCTATTTGTGAGGGAAGCTCATATTGGTAGATTATCTAGTCATTTTAGAGAGACCAAAACATCCAATATGTTAAAGGAAAATTTTTATTAGCCTGGTTTGGCTAAGAATGTTCATAAGATAGTTGGTAATTGTGAAGTGTGCAAGCGAGCTATGGGGAAAAGATAGCACGAAGAAGAATATATGCCCCTGTCGACACTAACCTTACCTTAAGCCGACCTTAGCATGGACTTTATCCTAGGGTTGCTTCAGATATTCAAGGGAAAATATTATGTCTTTGTTGTAGTGGACTGCTTCAGTAAAATGGCATAATTCATTCCGTACTATCGGACTAACAATACTTTCTATATTGTTGATTTGTTTTTATAAGAAGTTGCTCGACTACATAGAGTATTGAAAACTATTGTTTCAGATCGGGACACAAAATTTTTTAGTTATTTTTATAAGACTGTTTAGAGAAGACTTAGAACTAAACTTATATTCAGCTATAGTAGCCAACCCCAAACTGATGGCCAAACTGAAGTGGTGAATAGGATACTAGGCAATATACTCAGAGTTATTATAGGAAAGAACTTAAAATATTGGGATCTATATCTATTAGTTATAGTTATGGAGTTCGCATACAATCGAACCATCTATAGCACTACTAGAAAGACCCCATTCGAGGTCGCCTATGGCCTTAACCCCACTATCCCCCTAAATTTGATAGTACCCCTATAGTTATTGAAGAAAGTCATTTCAAAGTCAATCGAACTCAAGAATAGGAAGAGCTATACTAAACTATGACAAGGAAGATCACTAAGTTCAATTAGAGACAATAAGAGATTAGTAGTCGGGGCCATCGAACTATTTCTTTCAAGCTAGGAGACTTAGTATGGATTCACTTTAGCCAAGAACGATTTCCACACTTAAGATAGAATAAGTTATCTCCATGAGTTGATGGTCCATTCAAGATTCTAAAGAACATAAATCACAATGCTTACCAGATCAATTTTCCCATTGACTATGATGTTTCCTCCACTTTCAATGTGGTCGACTTGATTCCCCACCAACTAAAAGAAGAAGACCCAACGAGTACCTTAAAAGAACAAGAACTGGAGACTACTTTAGATTTAAGGACAAATCTTTTTGACCCCTAAGTAAAAGATAAGAATCAAACTCTTGGATTGATCACATGTAGCTAGGTTAGAGGACTCCAGGGACTTACCTTGCGAATAATATCTCAAAGCCTTATCCAAGACAGAAATTCCTACCTTGACCTCTATGTTTCCTACTACTACCGACCTAACTACTAAGCTCTTACATATGCTAGACCCATCGAATAGTGTGCTAAACCTATTGAACAATTGTACCATAACATAACATCTGAGTAGATAGCCTCCAAAGATTATCTAAGCTTAGGTCCTAAGCTGCCCACTAATGTTTGACCCTAGCCCAAGTTGAGTACTCTCTAGCAAATGACTAACCGAGGTCCGACCTGATCTAGATTAGGTCAACCCTTGACTGTAAACTCCCTCTTTTCTTTTTTTCATCCAATTTATACTATAATTCAAAATGTCCAACCACCATGCGACATGTATCTTTTGGCATGACATTCCAAAAAGATTCTTTACTTTTCCATACAAGATATTCTTTGTCCTTTTTACCTTTTTTAGTATGTTTTATGTATCCTATTAGTAGAATATCCTTTTTTCTTTTCATATATATAAAGTAACCTTAATAGGATGAGTATATAAACCCCTACTTAATGTATTAGAATTTTATATAAGTTTTCCTTTAAACAACCTTAGTGTTCTCATTACCCTTCAACTCTTATTTGTTCCCTTTAATAAGGAGCACTTCAGTTCTAACTAATGAGTCATATCTGGTGAATTATACGATAAGTAAGATCAATTGTTGTGTCACATCCAATTGGTAGCTACTCAGACTTTACTAGCTTTTCCTTATTTCCTTTTTATTGCCACTTCATACTGATGTTTCTCAATATGTCTAATCCTGGAGACACATTAGGAAGGTAGCTTATGAGTTGGAATTGCCATAAGAGATGGTAGGTATTCATGTTGTTTTTCATATTTTGACTTCAAGAAAGTTTATAGGAGATCCCACAACTATATTGGATATATTACCTATGGAGTTGAAGGAAAACTTGACATACATAGAACACCCAAAAAAGATTTTGGATACCAAAATACAGAGATTAAGGAATCGGGATATTGAGTATGTTCAAGCATTATGGAGTTGACACACTACAAATGAGGCAACGTGGGAGTCTGCAAATTGCATGGGAGCTCAATATTCTGAATTATTTACTCAAGGTTAGTATATTGATAACTCTTATTTTAAACATATTTTACATAGTGATTTTATAGTATTTCCCTTACATCTTTGGTTTTCTTTAAAGAACTTGATACATAATTGAGTAAATTTTTTATTTCAAGGTTTGAGCGCATTCTTGGATTGAAAACAAAGGAAAGGAATCAAGTTTCACTCAATTTGGAGTTTAAATGAATGAGTTATAAAGTTTTGAAATTACATAAACAATAGGAATTTTAGTCAGAAAGTTACATAATTTGGGACACAACTGTGTCCATCTAGGAAGACTTGCTAAGGTAAAAAAGTTATATGACCTGGGGACACAACTATATCCCAAGCTGTGTTTGGTGATGAAAAAAGAAACTTTACAATACATTATAAAGGGACTTACTAGGGTTTCATACACAACATTGGACATTCAAAAGAGAAGATACTTGAAGAGAATTGAAGAGAAGGAGGAGCCAAAGGTGAAAGCAACACCTAACTTCAAGATTGAAGAGATTTTTCATCAACAAAAGGGGTTTTTCATGTTTTATTTCTTGATTTTGTTGCAATTTGTTTTTAGTTTCATTATGATAGGTTAAGATTCTTGTATTTAGGATTGTGGAACCTAGGGTTTTATGTGATTACTAGATTGATTGATAATTTTCAATAAAGTTTCTATCTTTTCTTGATTCAATTATGTTATTTAATTATTAATTGATATTTCTAGGGTATCAATCTATGATATTATTCATGATGATTGAGAAATCACATATGTAATGGGATCTTAACATAATTGAAGAAAATTACATGTGTACTTAGAGATAAGATACATGCTTCTTCCGGAAAGTTGTTCTTTTGTATGGGAATTCCTTATACATTAATGCAATTCTGAATTATATTACTAAGTGAAGAGATTCTAATAAATAATTTAGGATTAGGGTTAATATGCTTGAGAAAGGTATTAACTTTAATTGTGAATTTCTCTAGTCAAGAATAATAGAGATTGAATTGGATACATTTTAAGCGGTCACATGTTAAACATTAGGGGAAATAATTCCTAAATACATTATTTGCTTTCTTGAAGTTGTTTTTAGTTTTATTACTTTCTAACTTGCTTAATCAAGTCTCAAAATTAGGTTAGTTTGTTAATTTTAATATTTTTAATTCATTCAACTCATCACAATTTTTCGGTTAGATAATAGAGTTAAGGTTAATATTAGTACTCGAAGTTTTTGAGGAATCAACTCGGACTCACATTCACTATATTAAAACTGATAGGTGCACTTGCCTTGTATCAAGTTTTTGGCGTTGTTGCCGGGGACTTTCTATATTAAGAACACTAGTTGCTTTATTACTTTGACCATTTTTTTTTTCTCTTTTGTTTTTATTACCCAGAGTTGCAATTGATTCTATATTTCTTGACCTTGTAGTTCATGACTCGAAGCAACCTAGAAGATTTGATAGAACTTGATCTTGAAATTGTAAGAACTATCCTTCAAAATTTGAGATTGTGACCTAGACAAACTGTGGCTACCATAGAAGATGAGTCAATCGTTGAGATTAAGGTAGAGGGTGAAGAGGCTAACATTCAATTCATCGATCAAGAAGATCCACCACATATGGCTAACAACGGTAATGAAGCAAATCGAACTATGTCCGACTATTCAAGGTCTACACTTATCGGAGCTGACTCTAGTATCACAAGGCCAACCGTTGCGACTAATAACTTCCAAATTGCACCCAACATGATATAAATGGTGCAACAATATGTTCAGTTTGACGGTCTCCAAGATGAAGATCCTAATGCCTACATCTCTAGCTTTCTAAAGATTTGTGATACATTTAAAATCAATGGAGCCACGGATGATACCATCTGACTACGGCTATTTCCTTTTTCCTTGAGGGGTAAAGCAAAGCAATGGTTGAACTCCTTACCATGAAATTCAATAATAACTTGAAATGAATTGGTAGAGAAATTTTTGGAGAATTATTTCCCACTTGCAAAGACCGCTAAACTTTGAAACGACATTTCTTGTTTTGCCCAATTAGAAGCGGGGACTCTATATGATACTTGGGAGCGGTTCAAAGACTTGCTCAAGAGGTGCCCACATCATGGCCTCCCACTATGGATGTAGATTCAAACCTTCTATAATGGTCTCAATTTATCTACGAGACTGATGATTGATGCATTCGCAGGAGGTACTTTGAACACATAGAGACCCGAGCAAGCACAAAACCTGATTGAAGGAATAGCAATAAACAATTATCAGTGGGAAAGCACTAAAGTTAGGTAAAAGGTTACAGGAATTTATGTTGTGGACTTAACCACTACTCTAACAGCCAAGGTGGATCTATTGAGTAAGAAGATTGATGCACTCACTGTTGGCCCTCAACAGGTACAATCAAATGTAAGTGACTTTAGCATGCAAGGTTATGGAGCACAAGAACAATTAGAATAGGTAGATTATCTAAGAAATTCACCTAGGTAATAAAATAACCCCCACAGCAACACTTATAATCCCAGATGGAGGAATCACCCCCATTTCTCATGGGGAAATCAAAACTAAGGCCAGCAGAAGACCAACTTTGGCCTACTTGGATTTCAAAGACCATTACCACCCCCTCTTCCTTAAGAAAAGAAGTCTGGTATGGAAGAACTTCTCATTAAATATATTCAAGGCAATGAAGCTCGACTATCCAACATTGAATCATCATTGAGAAATCAAGAAGCTTCTAATCGTAATCTTGAGAAGCAATTGGTCAACTTGCAAAAATGATCTCTGAGAGGAAATAAGGGAAACTCCCAAGGAATACCGAGGTCAATCCCAAGGAACATGTTAATGCTGTAACCTTAAGAAGTGGTAGAAAACTGCAAGTAGAGAAAAAAGATGGTGAGGAAGTAGTTGAGAAAGAAGTGGAAGTCAACCGTAAGGAAGATGTAAAGCCACTAAAATCAAAAGAAAGTATAGAATCATCGAAAGTGAAAGTGTACAAGCCTCCCATCCCTTACCTGCAACGCCTTAAGCAAAGTTACACTGATCAGAATAAGGAATTTGGTAAATTGCTTGATATTTTCAAACAACTACTTATTAACTTACCTCTTGTTGATGTTATCTTGCAGATGCCAAAGTATGCAAAATTTCTAAAGGATCTTCTATTAAATAAGAGGAAGTTAGAGGAGCTTACAACTGTCACATTGAACGAGGAATGCTCGGCACTTCTCCAGAAAAAGCTGCTACAAAAATTAAAAGATCCAGGTAGTTTCATTATTCCTTGTATGCTTAGCAATTTGTTAGTAGATAATGCTTTATCAAACTTAGGAGCTAGTATAAATTTGATGCTGTATAAATTGTTCAAAAAGCTAGGGTTAGGAGAACCTAAACTAACGCATAGGAGTCTTCAATTAGTGGATAGGTCTATCACATACCCTAAAGGCATCACAAAGGATGTTTTAGTGCAAGTAGACAAATTTATCTTTCTTGTAGATTTTGTTATACTTGATATTGATGAGGATATTGAGGTGCCAATCATTTTAGGACGACCCTTCTTAGCTATTGCTAGGGCTGTTTTTGATGTTAGTGAGCATAAGTTGATATTACGGGTCGAGGATGATGAAATATTTTTTAAAACTCTAGAGGCAACAAACAAATTTCTTGACTCAAAGGACACATGTTACAATGTTAATGTCACTAATGTTGTTTTATCTACATGTGTGCAGGAAATGCATGCCAAAGATTCCTTAAGCTATTGCTTGCAAAAGGAAGATGAAAATCTAGTGACCAACCCTAATCGTGTAGAAGTGGTAGCTTAAATAGAAATTCAAGAATCCATTGTAGACAAGAAGGGGGTTAATCTACTCCATAAGCCAAAAGATCTTAAGATAAGATCCTTCAAAGAAAAGTCACCAATTTTGGAACCAAAACTGTTAACAAATCATTTGTAACATGTCTTTGTGGTGAAAAGTTCAAAACTTCTAGTGACAACCGCATCTAAGCTAAAAGCGAACAAAATGAAGAAGTTTAGGCTACATGAATTTGATAAGTGGCATGATAAGGAGAGAAACTATGGAAGTTATGCACCAATGAAATGGAATTGTCAAGATCGATGACCAAAGGGCAAATTTACACTCGTATGGAGAGTTTGAAAGCGAGATACAGGAGGAGTCCTATCTCCACTTGGATGAAGAATCATGAATGACAAGACGTATCCCGTCAAGCTATTAACGTTAACTATAGCACTTCTTGGGAGGCAACCTATGTCTAACTTTGCTTACACTTTAGTTCTTTTAGTTTATTCCATTTTATTTTTCTTTTATCTAACTTTACTTTGCTTCTTTTATTTGTTTCAATTTTAGTCATAAGCTTTTCTTTTAGTTTAATTTTTTTTTCTTTAGTTTTCTTTGTCTTATTTTTCTAGTTTAAGTACTTTTATTTCTTTAAGTTTCTTTTATTTTTAAATTCATGAATTTAGGCTAGGCAAAAAAAAAAAAAAAAAAAACAGAAAGTTATACAGGCATAAGACACAGTTGTATCCCAACCTGTATCTATCCAAGCCCCTTCAATAGACCGTAAGCACAGAAAGTTACATGGATGTGGGACACGGTTGTGTCCCAGTCCGTGTTCATCCAGAAACATGCCTTCACAACAGAAAGTTACGTAGGCGTGGGACACAACTGTAGGATACGGTTGTGTCCCAGCCCGTGTGTGCCCAGGAATATGCACTCGCTATAGAAAGCTACATGGGCATGAGACATGGTTGTGTCCCAACCCGTATTCGCCCAGGAAGATGTACCTGCAACAGAAAGTTACACAGGCGTAGGATACGGTTGTGTCCTAGCCCGTGTTTGCCCAGCACCCACACGATATTAGTACACGTACTGTACAACATTATCAAAACATAGACACACACACACAACTTCATTTCACCTTTCATCTTCTCTCCACCTTCTCCTCACGTTTTACTTTTCATCAACACATTCCTTCATCAAATCCAACCTGATCCAAGTAGTCAATGGCAAGTCATGAAAAGTAGATCATTTAAAGAAGGTCCAAATTTGTTACATTATCTTCTACTCATAAGGGCACTATTGTCAAGTTACTAGCCACCCTTTCTCTACTAAAGTATCTTATGCTTTAAGGCAGGGAAGTATTAGTTTCTTTTTCAATACATGTATTTCCTTTTTCCCTATAATGTTTTTTTAATTGTTTCATATCTTACTATTGTACTTTCTTAGTTATACATTGAGGACAATATACGTTATTAAGTATGGGGAAAGGATATATATGAATTTGTTACTATTTAGGAGACCAATTATTTACATTTGACCTAATTAATTTTTAAGTTAACTTGTAATAGGTGAATAACAAGTGTTGGGCCAAATCAACTGTGTTATCTTGATCATTATTGATCTTATTATACTTTACTAGAATTGATTAGTCAAATCTTTGGAGGACAAAGTTACGAGTTATTTAGCTTGGGACTTTAAGACTTGAGATTGGAACAACATCACTAGTTGAGAGTTAGTCATGGTTATTTTTAAATTTACTTTTATGTATACCTTTCTGTTAGAAATTTTTAGAGCCCTATAATTTTTAGCAAACAAACAAATGAAATTCTTCTTTTGAGAACCCTTGAAAAATCACAATAATTGGAGGTAAAAGTAATAACAAATGTATGAGTAGTAAAAAAATTAGTAGGATTCGTCTTGGTTTGTCAGAAGAGCGAGATTGAGTCCCAATGCCAATACTAATGAAAAAATTGGTATGGATCGGCCTTGGTCCATTAAAAGAGCGAGATTGAGTCCTAATGCCAATATTAATGAAAAAATTGGTATGGATTGGTCTTGGTCCGTTAGAAGAGTGAGATTCTTTCCCTCTACCAACATAATTATGCTTAAATAAAGTAAATTTAAAAAACCTCCCAATGAAAGCATGAACTAGGGGGATGATTAGAGGATGAGTGGATGTAAAATGTGTTTGTTTTAGATTATGGTGCTTGGTGAGATTGAAGAGAGAATTGTATACACTTTAGTCAAATAGACAAAATTTTTATAACTCTTTCCTAGTTAGCGTGATGTTAAATCCAATTTTTAGTTTAAGTATCCTTGGTTAAATGACTCAAGTAAACTTTGACTTCCATAAATTAACTAGTGAACTCTAGTATTAAGTATTATGGAGCATTCGAATATGGTCAGGTGAAATTATGACATTGTTAAGGGTGAAAGTGATTGACTTTATTATTGCAAGTTAATTGAAAATGATTTTCTTACTTTTCTTCAGGTCAAGTGTATTCGTTCATCGGTTTCCCAAATAGTGAGACATTTTGTTTAACATTTCTTGTCCCGAAATTTTTGTTTTGATTTATTTGCCTGAGGATAGGCAAATGCTTAAGCGTGGGGAAGTTTAATAACTCTTATTTTAAACACATTTCACATAGTGATTTTATAGTATTTCCCTTACATCTTTGGTTATGAAGTTTTGAAGTTATATAAACAATAGGAATTTTAGTCAGAAAGTTACACAGTCTAGGACACAACTGTATCCCCAAACTGTGTCCATCTAGGAAGATTTGCTAAGGTCAAAAAGTTACACAACTTGGGGATACAATTGTATCCCAGCTTGTGTTTAGTGATGAAAAAAGAAACTTTACAATACATTATAAAAGGACTTACTAGGGTTTCACACACAACATTGGACATTCAAAAGAGAAGAGACTTGAAGAGAATTGAAGAGAAGGAGGAGCAATAGGCGAAAGCAACACCTAACTTCAAGATTGAAGAGATTTTTCATCAACAAAAGGGGGTTTTCATATTTTATTTCTTAATTTTGTTGCAATTCGTTTTTAGTTTGATTATGATAGCTTAAGATTCTTGTATTTAGGATTGTAGAACCTAGGGTTTCATGTGACTATTAGATTGATTGATAATTTTCAATAAAGTTTTTATCTTTTCTTGATTTAATTATGTTATTTAATTGTTAATTGATATTTCTAAGGTATCAATCTATGATATTATGCATGATGATTGAGAAATCACATATGTAATGAGATCTTAACATAATTGAAGAAAATTACATGTGTACATAGAGATAAGATACATGCTTTTTCCGAAAAGTTGTTCTTTTGTATGGGAATTTATTATACATTAATGCGATTCTGAATTATATTACTAAGTGAAGAGATTCTAGTAAATAATTTAGGATTATGGTTAATATGCTTGAGAAAGGTGTTAACTTTAATTGTGAATTTCTCTAGTCAAGAATAATAGAGATTGAATTGGATACATTTTAAGCGGTCACATGTTAAACACTAGGGGAAATAATTCCTAAATACGTTATTTGCTTTCTTGAAGTTGTTCTTAGTTTTATTGCTTTCTAAATTGCTTAATCAAGTCTCATAATTAGGTTAGTTTGTTAATTTTAGTATTTTTAATTTATTCAACTCATCACAATTTTCCGGTTAGATAATAGAGCTAAGGTTAATATTAGTACTCAAAGTCTCTAAGGGATTGATTCGAACTCATATCCGCTATATTAAAACTGATAGGTACACTTGTCTTGTATCATATATCGATTATGATAAATTATCTATAGTAAGTTAACATTCTAAGTATATAAATTGACTTATTAGATAAGTAAGTTTCAAGGATGAAACTTTTTGCAAGGAGGGTAGAGTGTAAGAGCCTAGTTGATTAAGTACATTTGCTGCTAAACTATTCAATGCAAGTTAAGATGTTTAGTACCTTTAGACAATTTTACTCAAAATTGAGCCAAATTTTAATATAAGGTCATAAATGTTAGATGAAGAATGCTAGTTGATTCGCTTAAACTATATATATATATAAATCATGAATACTCTAGCAAGTGTATAGGGTCAGAATCAAGTAATATAAAAAAAGTAAGGTTATCAATCCCTCGAGGACTATGAAATTACTAATCCTATACTAGTTCTTATCAATATTTAGATAATTAAAATTAAATTAATTAATCTAATAATGACTCTATAACTATTGAAAAGAAAATAACTAGGAAAAATCTAAAATTAAGCAATCAATTGAGAATTGTAGGAAAACAGAATCCACCTTAGATTATGTAAATCAAATTATTATCATGTTATATAGATTAGTAGCTACATGATTATTCAAGTGAAATTTATATACCTTAGATTATAAAGTGATTAATGGATGAAAGACAAAAGTATGGCCCCTCCTTTTCTAGCTTGTACAATTGACCATATAGTGTCCTTTTGAGTATGGAATTGTCTTGTCTCATTTATTAAAGTTAAGCATGTGAAATCTTGTGATAATTTGTCCATATGTAGTATAAGTGAAGTGGTGATAAGGAAAGTGTCCTATTATTAAATTTTGGATAAGTTATCAATTGAGAAATGGCTCTAACTTTCAATTGATAAGTCATTTAGGGTGATTTGTTGCTCTACTTTTTTATATGTAAGGCTTAGGCATGAAGATAAGGGCATCGTCTTATAGGAAATTGTTTTAGGATTTACTTCTTGAATTGTTTTGTAAATTATGATTCGATTCTTATAAAATTATGAAATTTTCTAGAGTTGAATGAAATTATTCAAATTAAATTATCGATTAGTCGCTTAGGGTTAAAAGTTCTTAATTGTTTTAGAGTTTAGGGTTTAGGGTTTTTGGGTGACTTTAGAGTTCGTAGTTTTTCAAGTTTGGGTTTTATCGATAATAAGCTTTCTAATTAAAAAAGTAAGTTCGTTTATAATTGTAAACTTGAGTTTTTAGTTTAGTTAATTTTTAGGAACGTTCAAAAAGTACTCTTAGTCAAATTATAGGCCCACTAAAAGTAAGGTTTACACATACTACCTCTCTTGATACTAACCAAAGAAGTATCAGATAACTACTTATAACCAAAGTTACAACATAAAAACAAAAGTAAAGTCTAACAACTCTTTCAGCAAACTCATGACTATATCCTAACTATAAAGATTAGTCACTACATTCATAATAATAATAATCATAGAAATCTGCATCATTGCTATAGTACCTAAAATCACTACAATAGTCCTCATATTCACTAAATCCTATACTTGCATCTAAAAATACGAAAATCTAGGGAGTAAAGAAAGCTTAGTATAAGGTAGAAACACATACGTATGATTCATACCACGAATGCACAACACACATATGTGTTCACCAATTCAAATATCTGGATGCAATACCCATAAGTTATTATCTTATTTAAATCAAACAAACAATGCAATTCTAGCATCTTGGAACTTAGAATAGCTCATGACTCTAGCATGCAATATATATAATATAGATATAAGTATTGGTGTTAGGTCCTCCTCAATACCCTAGTGACTAGAAACCAAGAATTCATGTTTCTACCTAAATCTACCTAGACCATGTCGAAGCATAACTTTAATCAAGACACCATCATGCAAGGATCATTGCATCATCTAGATGCTACCCCAAGGTTTGGTCTTCCCAATCACTTGGGCCTAGCTAAGCATAAGCAACAAAACTTATTATAGCCAAGTTTTCATTAGGTTCGTTTACATTCTTAATACTATGCACACATAACCAACAAACAAACCTCATACTTAATTGTAATGTTTGCTCAAAAACTATGTCAAAAGTCTCATAACCTATTCAAATGAGAAAGAAAACACTTGCTTAGATTCAAACCTAAACTAACACCATCCTCAACACAACCAATTAACTAACTTAAGAATCGCTTAGGTAGTCTAGGATCAATATGTAGTTAGAACGATTTGGAAACTGATTTGGGGTGGTGATTCTTGATTAGAAAGGGTTAAAAAAGGGTTTAGGGTTGATAAACAACATTGAAAAACCCCCAGGAAACATAAAGGAAAACTACTACAAGAAAGTAGGATTAAGTGTCCAAATGTTAGCTTATATGGCATTCAGACGCCATGCTCAAAGGAGCATAGCTTCATCCTTAGCATTCAGACGCCTGTTAGAATCTACAAAATTCTTTAGATTGTAGTAACATAAACATCCCCTACATATTGCCCTGCCCTATGCCTCTTTGAAACTTAACATTCCCAAAACAACTCCTAACAAAGAAATGTCACCTCACCCATCAATACCCAAAACAAATTGCCCTTACCACCAATTTCTCCTCCTAACCATATAATCAAACATAACCCATGGAAAAACAATGAACAAGGATGTAAGAATGGAAACATACATGTTGCAATACAATTCTAGCATGTCTACTGCCACATAAATACTACAAAACATGCGTAGGGTTTCCTTAAGATCGTTTTTCCTACTACCCTATGTGCAAAAGCGAAATTCCTTAAGATGATTCAATAGAAACTCAATAACAACAACATACACCAACTCACCTTATAGTGAATGACCTTTAATAGCACTTACACCATTGCATATTTGCTATAACCCTCCCATTTGAGCCCTTAAATTCATTTTCCCATAGTACCTTAGCTAGAAAACGAATTTGTCAACATCCTTTTATTAGAAATGCAACAGAAAAGAGATCTTATACACTTACCAATACTTATTTAGTGACCAATTTCTCTTGAAACATGTAGAATCTTCTTAAGTGGAAAGCTTAGCATGCATACACAAGGAGGAACATGTGAGAAGTTTATAAGAAATGGGTTTTGCAAACCTTAAGTGTAGCTTTTATACTTAAGGTTAGTGAGCATTTTCCTATACTCGTAATACCCTTGGTTAGTGTTGTTAATACTAGATTTGTCATCAATATTAAAACCTCTTATTATTTTTACTTATTTCCCTTTTATTTTTGAGTTTCACAACTCTCCCCCCCTTGTGAAAACTTTCATCCTCGAAAGTTGAGAGTTTACATACTTTACTATTGGAGTAGCTATGAATACTTCTTTCTCATTCCCTCTTATAGCTCCTAAGTGACTTCTCTTTCTAAGCAACTTACCAGTATCCATCTCCTTCTTAGCTCTTGAACTTTTGAGTTAACTATCTTTATTGGTTGCTCTACCTCCAACAAGTCCAGCTATAAATCTAAGGTCTCCACATCTACTACTAGTATCCTATGTTGTTCTATCTCCTACTCCAGATTGGTTTTAAACTTTCTCAACATGGATAAATGAAAGACATTGTGGAAACTTGAGAGAAAGCTCCAATCTATAAGCCACACCTCCAATCTTTTCTATCACTTTGAAAGGTCCAATATACCTTGGAGGTAACTTCCCTCTCAACCTAAATCTGAAAACTTCTTTAGCTAGAGATACTTTATCATAACCCTAAAGATGGTCTATTAGTGATATACTACATTTACAGATTAGAAGTAACTATTCTCATACTTAAAAAACTTTACCATTTACTTTGAATAAGAATATGAAGCATCAACACTAGAATTTTATAGAGTATCATAGACTTAATGGCACAAAACAGAGTCCAAATATTATTATTTAAATATAAAATTACAAACATAAATAAAATACTTCAAAAGTCTTTCAAATAAAACATAATATAATTAACTTAACATATTTCCTTTCCAAATTCATAATTTAAATTCCTTGCTTACCCTCGTTAACCTTGCTCCTAAGCTTTTAACCCTCACTAAAGGTCTGAATCTTCTAGGGTAGACCTAGTAAGGCTCCTGCATCAAGTCAAAATACTAAAAGGCTGCATGTATTGCCACATATGTTTGGCTATTGCATCAAGTCAAAGTTATTGAGGTGTAAGCTATAGTTAGCTTAGTGAGATATCAACTCATACCACCTTTCAAGCAAGTTAATTAAATAAGCACATACCATGCAATAGCCAATCATATGCGGCAATACACATAGCCTTTTAGTATTTGGCATGTAGTTTAGGGTTTACTTCCCCTTGCCCCTAACCAAGTGTTGAGGATTTATAGTTCTACCAATGTTTAGGCATCCAATTTCGCATAAAAGTCACTTAGTATAACATCCTTGGCTACCATAAAATAGCTATTGAATCTCAATTCTCGATTGGACCTAATGTCAATAATGATCAAGAGATGATATCAATTGATTGATCCCAAGAAAACCAAATAGGCACATTCTCCCTAATATCATGAGACAACCAATTTCTCGATAATCTCAGAAAACCAAATGAAATGTTCACTTAAAATCCTCATAATTCCGAAAAAGATGGATCTTCTGGTTAGCCAAAGGAAACAAAAGAAATGTTTACAAAAGCCTATTAATAAATCATAAGAGAAGGATCTCTTGATCGGTTTTAAGAAGATCTAAATGAAAACAAGAAAAATACCTTCCCTAACCACCAAATGACCAGGGACTAATTAGATCTCTGATCAACCTCGAGATGTATGCAAACCCAAAACATAAGATTAGATAAGACCTCATCTAATGCATGACCATCCTCAAAGCCACTTAGTTTGCAATAAACGAAAATGGTTTTAACCTTTTCATTCTATGTATGATAGTGGTGGTAAATAAAAGAAATTTATACAATATGCTATGCATGACCGCTTTGATATTCAAGTTTAGATATGCTTAACTTCCATTTACTTTAGTGATTACCCAAAACATCACACAACCATGTGAATCACTTCACATCACAATTATCAACTTTATTTATGGAAAGTGTCTTAACAAGCATTTCAAGCACATACGTTTCCTAAACACCCTGTACAAGACAAATTAAGTATATGAAATTAAAGGTACAACTATTCTACAAGCACATACAAGTGATAATCATAGTAGGTACTCACTTATCTATCTTTCTAATTATCATAATAATCTTCTAGGAGTTCCAAATCTAAGGTACCTATAAAAATAAAAATAATTGAGACACATACTGAATTACCAAACTTTCTAGTTAAGTTTTGTTTTAAGTTTTTTATTTTATTAGTCTTTCATTTCTTAAGTTGATTTTGTTCAATGTTTCTTTCTCCATATCATGTCCGAATGGTCCTTATATATCCATGAATGTTCTTGGTTCTTGTTTCATAGTTTCTGGACCTCGTATATGGTCCAAATCATTACAACTTGAATTTAATAGGTCCATATATTGATAAAGCCCATGTCAAGGAAATTTTATTCCAACATGATAGGAAAGTTACTTTTTAAGGCATCACTTTGTTCACTTTTTTTAGTTTTTCTTATGTTGATCTTTTGTCTTAAGGAACTCTTTTGATTCCTTTCTTAAATTTTACATGAGTAGAAGATTTAGAAAATTTCTTTCATAATAAGGAAAAGAGTTAGAAAGACTTCCTTTGAACTAGTTCATCAGGCTTTTCTTTCAATTCTTGAGTTGAATAAACTTTCTTTGAAAACTACCTTTTCCTTACTAATTCTTAAAAACCATGATAAGGGATAATCTTGAAATGAAAATAACTTTTGATCTAAGAAACTTTTGAAAAGATGTTGCTTTTAAAAGAACTTCTTGTTTTGAGAAAGTTATCAAAACAAGGCTTAAGCTTAAGTTTTAGTAGAAAATCTTATGTTTTAGTAAAATATAGGAGTTTCTTTCTAAATTCCTTCTTATAGAAAATTTTTCTTGTTTGCTAATGATTTTGATGAAAAGAAATTCAAAAGAGTTCTTCATAAGTTGGTTTTTATTAAACAAATGGAGGGAAATTTCCCTTCAAAGAAAATAGCTGAAAAGGATTTGTACAAGCTTTAATGGGTTATCAAAGCTTACCCTTGATGCCTTGGAATTTTGGATGGTCAAGGAGACTAAGAAGAACAGTTGGTGGGAATATTTGTTGGGCTTAAGAAAGATATGTATGTTGGTTGGAATGGTAGCAAAGGTGGTCCTAAAAGGGAATGGTGGGGCTTATTTATCGGAAAAAGTTGATTTAGCTTATCTCACAAGCTTTGTTGCTTTATGAACATAATCTTTCATTATCTTGGGATGTTGGAATAATTCAAAACATGATGCATGCATCTACTTTGTTTGCTGCCACTTTTGATCATGTATCTCCATTTCAATAGCTTTTATTTTCTCATTTCAATTTCATCATCCGTGATAACATGTCTTCTAGATTTAGTGCACCTTCTTATGAAGTTTCCATATTGACTTAAGAGTCTTATTCTTCTAGAATTGATGACTTTAGACATGATGTAATGGAGTAATTTCATCATTCAAGACCTCATAGTTTCTAGAAAAGAGGTTGCTTCTCTAACTTTGCCTCTTCTTCTCTATCATAGTCTTGCATTATTTTTCACATGTGTTGATGTACACATGAAGTTGGCACCACATATGGATAAGTTTGGAGTGTTTAATTTCCACATGTTGATGAAAAGAAGATTTAGTCATGGTTTAGATCATTGGTCAATCACTTGTTCAAATTTGCTTCTTCCTTCTTAATTAGCACAAATCATAGCCTTGTTAGGGTCTTCCTTATTTTGTTCCATGTGTTGGTTTTAAAAATCCATTTAGTTAGTTTGTTAGTTTTCTTTAAGTCTTTTGATTTAACTAACATTCTTGCATTGACTTCATTTGACCAACTGTTCCTACCTTTGACTAGTTAATTTTAAAGAATATGAGTAGTTTCTCTCACTATTAATGGATGTCTTATCAAGTCTTAGGCATATCTTGCAAATCTCTCCTAGTGATTTTAGCCTATCTTAAATATATCTCTAAATATTTCCTAGCGATTAGCCTAGCTTATAATAAAGTTTTTAAGGTTTACATACTTTCAATAGAACCACATCTCTCACTTGAAATTCCAATGAGTGCCTCCGCTTATCATCGTAACTCTTTTGACAGCTATGTGTAGCTTACATTATTTATCTGATTAACCTCACCATGTCTATTACCGCTTGCAACAACTTTAGACCTAAAACTTGTCTTTCTCCAACTTCATCCTAGTGTAAAGGCAATATTGCACTTTTTACCATACAGACCTTTGTAAGGAGCCATTTGAATAGTTGCCTGATAGTTATTGTTATAGGTGAACTCAATAAAGGGTAAGTGCTTATCCCAATGTCCACCAAAATCAAGCACACAAGCTCAAAGTAAATCCTTAAGTATTTATATGGTTCTTTCTGATTGTTTGCCAATCTGTAGTGGAATGTAGGATTGAATTGCAACTTCATACCTAGTGTGCATAGGAGCTTAATTATTACTAGGACTTACTGGGCAGAATTGTACTGAAATGGGTCCTTCAAGATATCGAAGAAAATTAAAGGGAAACAGTCTACAATTGAATAAAAGTAGCTAACGTAAAGCTGCTCGGAGGATGTGACTCACCAATGAATATGACACGACTTGACACCTCACTTGATATGATACATAAGTTGATGTCAAGGTCCACCTGCTACTAATCCTAAACTACTCGGTAAGATTAAATAAGCGTATAAGGGGTATGGACTTGGAGAGGATTGTCTCACAAGAACAAAGTATTCAGTATTATGATGTAAGTTATCCTCAGCTTACAAGAGAAAAGGACTATTTATAGTAAGTCCCTAGAGTAGCATTATAAATAAAGAAATTACAAGAAAGTATTTACAAAAAGGAGATTCCTAGTACATACGAAAAGGGTAAAAAGGACAACAAACCAAAAATGGAAAGGTAGTTAAATGTCAGACGAGATGGACAGTTGGCAGTGCAGCATTAGTCCCATATGAATATTCTCTAAGCACAACAAGCAAGAAGGGTCAAAATGTTGCCGCACTAAAGGGGCCGGAACAAGAGAAATGGTGGTATGTCGAGAGAAACTACTCAGCCATTTAAGTAAGCCCCTTGTCACTCTGCAATAAATTCTCAATAGTAATTTGTTAGAGTACTCGGCATAGTATCCTCGGTAAGGGAATGGTTGGCATCATCACTACTGAGTGTACAAATTAACTACGACAATCTAGAGAGCTTAGGGAGTTCAACCACCTTTCTTCAATGTACAATTTCTCATCATCAGCAAGTTGTCGAGAGAGAATTCTTCAAGAGAAGGATTGGAAGCCTCAAAGGCATGCACAAGTAATGGGACCACTAACTGGCAGTGCATCAATTTCCAGGGGTTGCTGAAGATTTGCCCTCAAATCTTGGCCTTAGTCATCATCAGGTACATATCGAGTTCAGTTGGCGACATTAAATGTGGTAGATACGCCGAAACCTTTGGTTAGCTTAATCTTGTAGGCATTATCATTAGGTCCATCCGCTCTAAGTGATAGCTTGTTCATCCTTTTGCTAGGGAAGCGTTCTTTGTGAAGATGGATCCAGATAAGGTTCCCAAGAGTATAAACAATTCGTTTTATTTCGTAGCTTCCCATTTCCTTTTGTCGAGCCATAGTTTTGGTCAATTGCTCAGCAATTCATTGGTGTAACTTATGAAATTCCTCAGCACACTGCAGGTCGGATTGACTCTCCCCTTACATAGATGGACTATTAACTAAGTCTAAGGATAGTTTTGGGTTAAGTCCATAAACAACCTCAAACAATGATGTTCCAGCAGAGGTATGAGTCTAGTGATTGTAGGCAAATCCAATGATTGGTAAGCATAACTCTCAGTCACGAGAGTTCTTTCCAACAGTGGCATACAGGAAGCTACCGATAGTTCTATTAACTACTTCAGTTTAGCCATTTATTTGAAGGTGGCAAGAGGTACTAAATAGGTGCTTAGTGCTAAGTTTTCTCCATAAGCTTTTCCAAAAGAGGCTCATGAATTTCGAATCATGGTCCGACACAATACTTCTCGACACTCCATAGAGTCGCACAATTTCTTGTAAAAAGAGGTTAACGATGAATAAGGCATCATTAGTCCTATGGTAGGGAATGAAGTGGCCCATCTTGTTGAACTAATCGACCACCACCATGATCAAATCATGTCTTCTCGGCGTGTAGGGAAGGCCGAGCATGAAATCCATGCTTATATCGATCAATAGTCGCTTGGGAATTGGCAGGGACATTTATTCTCTATAGGGCTCTCTCTTCCCTTTAGCATATTTACACACTTTGCACCCCTCAAGTATTCTGTATACATCCCTCATCACCCTAAGCCAGTAAAAATACTCCTTCAATATCTCAATCGTTCTCTTTTCCCCAAAATGTCCTGTTAAACCCCCAACATGAGCTTCTCGAACCAGTAGTTCCCTCGTAGAAACACTCAACACGAATGTGGATCATGCTCATATCGATCAGGTAGAGTACCAACCCAAGCACTTTAGCTTGCAACGTCGTGATGAGGGTATGACAACGAGAAAGTGCATCAGCTACTGTATTAGTGCTTCCCTTCTTATACCTGATGACATAACAAAAGGTCTCTAGGAACTCGATCCACTTGGTGTAACACCAAGAAAGCTTCTACTACCTACAAAGATACTTAAGAGATTCCTGATCAGAATAGATGATGAATTCTCTTGGCAATAGATAATGCTGCCAGTTCTGGAGTGTATGGATAAGGGCATAGAACTCCTTGTCATAGGTTGAGTAATTCAAGGTAGTACCTCGAAGTTTTTCATTGAAGTAGGCAATGGGTAGGTACTCCTGCATAAGTACAGCACCAATGCCTACACCAGATGCATCACATTCAACCTAAAAAATCTTCTCAAAATTTGGTAGGGCAAGTACTAGAGTGGACATTAGCTTACACTTCAAATCTTCAAAACTCCCCTGAGCCTTTTCTATCCATTTAAACTTAATGTTCTTCTTAGTCAATTCAATCAATGGCGCAGTTACGGAGCTAAAGTTTCGGATAAATCTTCGATAGAAAGAGGCTAGGCCATGGAAGCTCCTGACCTCGACTGCACTTGTCGATGTAGGCCACTCATTAATAGCCTTGACCTTTTCCTTATCAACACAAACTCCACTCCCTAAAATGACATATCCAAGGAATATAACCTCGCTCTAATAGAACACACATTTCTTTAGGTTACCAAATAATTTCTCAGCATGGAGTATGTTAAACACCAATCTCAAATGTTTGATATGAATAAGAAGGTCGGCACTATAGACCAGAATATCTTCAAAATAAACCACAATGCATTTGCCTATCAATGCTCGAAGCACATGATTCATGAGTCGCACGAATGTACTCGGTGAATTAGTTAAACCAAATGGCATAACCATCCACTCAAATAGACCATCTTGAGTCTTAAAGGCTATTTTCCATTCATCTCTTGATCTCATTCATATTTGATGATAGCCACTCTTTAGATCTATTTTCAAAAAGATGCGGACACCATGCAACTCATCCAACATGTCATCTAACTGCGGTATCAAATATCTGTACTTAACAGTAATCTTATTGATGGTACGGTTATCAATGTACATCCTCTATGATCCATCCTTCTTTGGTACTAGCATGGTTAGGACGATACATAGGCTCATGGTCTCATAAACATACCCATGATCCAACAGCTCATCAACTTGCTTTTTCAGCTCAGCTTCCTGTTCAGGATTGAGTCTATAGGGGGGTTGATTTGGTAGGGCTACTTTAGGTTGAAGATCGACACAATGCTCAATTCCTCTCAAGGGAGGTAATCCTTTTAGCATCTCGGTTGGAAATAAGTCAGCAAATTCCTAAAATAGTTGCAGCACTTCGGTAGGTAAGTTTTTAGCCTCTCTAACCTCTAGGAGTCTCCTAACCAAGAAGAGTACATAGTCTTTGGGTTTGACCTCTCGTGCAAACTAAGATTGAGAAATCACTAAGGACTTCCACTGTAGAGATCTTGCAACTTTTCCCTAGGTTGCTTACACTTCCCTAGGACTCATCAACATCAATATAACTCTCTTCCCATCCTTTTGAAACATGTAGATGTTTCTATACCCATCATGTAACACCCTTAAGTCAAATAGCTACGATCGGCCATTAATATGTGGGATGCACACATAAGCAAGATGTCACACAACACCTCATCCTTGTATCTATCACCAATAGTAATTGGCACTCTGACTTACTCGAAAACATGTAATCCTCCTCTCTCATTTAGCTAGTGAATCTTGTATGACTTAGGGTGTGGCAAAGTTGTCAATTTCATGGCTTTAACTACCCCTTGCACAATAACATTAGTACAGCTCCCTCCATCAATGATCACAATGCATAGCTTGCCATTCACCTAGCAATTTGCATGAAAGAGGTTCTCTCTTTGCTCATTCTCATTAGCCACCAAAGTACTAAGAGATCGTAGAATAACAAAGCAATACTTGACACCACCTAGGGGGTATCTCGACTCCTGAATCTTCCTCAAATTCTTCCAGCATCCGATCAGTTGCCACTTCTTCCTCTTCTTCACTCACACTTTCCACTTCAAACTAAGGCTTATCTCCCTTGATGGTCATGACTCGGCAATTCGGACATTGACTAGTCACGTGTCCATAGCCAAGACACTTAAAACACTTGATTTTACGAGTTTTCCATCCTAAGCTCTGACCCTGGTCTCTTCAAATCTTAGGTTCCTTGATCATGCTCTTACCTCGGCCTTTGTCTAGTCGGCTCAGCATATGACCTCGACATTCAACCTTAAATCTGTTTGATGCCCTATCACTCCCTACTCGTATTGGTAGGCCATTCCCACTTAGCATCATCATTCTACTACTCGACATTCGACTAGCTTGGTTCCGCTGTTGCCTTTCAACTCTTTAGGCTACACGAATGGTTTCATCCAAAATTATGAGGCTCTGAATTCCATGACGTAACCAATCTTGACTCGAAGTCCTAAGATGAATCGTGCTATAGTTTAAGTCTCAAGCTCGTCGACATCACATCGTATCATGAGCAATTGAAACTCTTAGACATAGATGTCTACAGATCTATTACCTTACCTCAAGTCTTAGAGCTGTCGGAAAGTGTCTTACTTGAAGTGTTTAGGAATGAACCTACTTCTCAAAACTCTCTTCATCTCGTTCCATGTTTAGACTCCGCATTGGGCCCTCAGACGAACATTCTATATCTTCTTCCACCACGTTGCCACATACCTAGAAAATTATAATGCGGACACCTTCATAATTGTAGAAGTTGAATATCTTTTCGATCACTTCTCTTCCTAATCAAGGTAGTCATCAGCACTACCAGACCCCCTGAAGCTTGAAATCTATACATTAAGATGCTCGATACCTCTTGGCACTTTGAACTCATGTTCATCCATCCCATCATACCGATCTTCTTCCTCTTCGTACTCTTCCACTTCGTCTAACTCTAACCTTCTTTACGCAACTCTATTGGCACATCGTAGTGGTGCTTGGTTCATAAGAAAGGCTTCCAACTCACTCGTTCATCTGCCTCCTTAACCTATCTCTCATTTCTTGACCTTGCCCAGTAACTCTTTCACGCGATCTAGCCTCTAAGACCCTATTTACTAAGATAACCAAGTTGGCCATAATATCAACAAGATCTTGTATCTGCTCATCAATAGTACGTAATGTTTGTTGGCTAACTCGACTACGACCATGAGCATTACTCTCTACATCATGAATCTCTCCCTGTACACTAGGGTTTGACATTCTCAATACAAGCTTCAGTAAGGATACTTTAAGCAAATGCTTTCTACACACAAATATCTCAAATAGCAAACACAGCGGACTAATACTACACAACTCATGGTCTCAACCTCATGCTTTGATACTAGGAATATATAGTGTGCTTAAGAGCTCAATTATCACTAGGACTTATCGAGGCAGAATTAAACCAAAATGGGTTCTTCGAGATATTAAAGAAAATTAGGAGGAAACGGTCCACAATCGAAAAAGAGTAGCTGACGTAAAGCTACTCGGAGGATGTAACTCACCAACAAACACAACATGACTTGACACCTCGCTTGATATGATGCACAAGTTGATGTCAAGGTCCACCTACCACTGATCTTGAGCTACTCGACAAGATTAGATATGAGTGTAAGGGAATGGACTTAGAGAGGATTGTCTCACAAGAACAGAGTATTCGATATTAAGATGTAAGTTATTCCCCGCTTACAAGAGAAAAGGACTATTTATAGTAAGTCCTTAGGGTAGGATTATAAATAAAGAAATTACAAGAAAGTATTTACAAATAGGGAATTCTTAGTACACATGAAAAGGGTAAGAAAGACAACAAACTAAAAATGGAAAATTAGTTAAATGTTAGACGAGGTGGATAGTTGGCAGTGCAGCATTGGTCTCGTACAAATATTCTCTAAGTAGAGCAAGTGGGAAGGGTCAAAATTTTGCGGCATTAAAGGGTCGGGACGAGAGAAATGGTGGTATGCTGAGAGAAACTACTCAGCCATTTAAGTGAGTCTCTTGTCACTCGGCAATAGATTCTCGACAGCAGTTTGTCGAAGTACTTGGCACATTGTCCTCGGTAAGAGAACGGTTGGCATCATCACTACCGAGTATACAGATTAACGTATAATAATGTTTGAACTCAGGGAGTTCAACCACCCTTCTTTGATGTACAATTTCTTGTCATCAATAGGTTGCCGAGAGAGAATTCTTTAGGAGAGGGATTAGAGGCCTAAATGGCATACGTGAGTAAGGGGGCCGCTGATCGGCAGTACATCAATACCTATGGCTTTATGTAGACTTCTCCAAAAACTACCTACAAAGGAAGTATCCATGCCCAACATAATATTTGTCAACACTCCATGTAAGCTCACTATGTCCTTTATATAAAGGTTAGCTAGCTTGTCGAATGAGTACTCGGTGTTAATGGGAATGAAGTGTGCTGACTTTGTTATCCAATCTACAATCACTTAGATTGCATCATGCTTGCTTAGAGTCTTCGGTAGCGATGTCACAAAGTCCTTGGTGACCTACTCCTACTTCCACATCGGGATTGGTAACGACTATAATTCACTTGCCTATCTTTAATGCTCTATTTTGATATGCTGACAAGTTTGGCATCTTGACACATATTCTGTAACCTCCTTCTTCATATTATTCCACCAGTAATGTGCCTTCAAGTCTTGGTACATCATTATGTTACCCGGGTGTATAATGTATCCTCAGTAATGTGCCTCTTTCAACAATTCCCTTTTCAATTCTAGTCTCATTAGCACACATAATCAACCTTTGTACTAGAGCACTCCGTCAACATCCATGGTGAACTCTACCTCTTTTCCCACTTCCATCTTTCTCTTTATCTCATATATACCCTCATCTTCAACTTAGGCTACCTTAATCCAATCTAACAACAAGGGTTGAATCCTCATATCTACCAACTTGACACCCATTTCTCTTGTTAGAATTTATAAATCTACCTTTCTCATATCCTTTGGCAATGACATATACATCGTTATTAAACTAAACAGATTCATGTATTGCTTCCTACTTAAGGCATTAGCTACCACATTAGCACTTCTCAAGTGATATTGAATGCCTAAGTCATAGTCCTTTATTAGTTGTAGTCACCTTTGCTACCTCATGCTTAAATCCCATTAGGTAGAGAAGTACTTTAGATTCTTGTGATCAGTAAACACCATACATCTTTTACTTACTAGGTAATACCAGTACAGCTTTAAGGCATGGGCAACTGTTACTAACTCTAAGTCATTGATTGGATAGTTCTTCTCATATAGTTTTAGTTGATACAACACATATGCTATTATTCGGTCATGTTGCATCAACACATGCCTAAGTCCTTGGATTGAGGCATCATTGTAAATGACAAACTCCTCACTACTATGCAATAAGGATAACACTGGAGCAATCACAAGTCTCTACTTCAATTGTTGAAAGCTCTACTCACATTGGTCGTCCTATAAAAACTCGACCACTTTCTACATTAACTAAGTTAAGGGCTTTGTTAACCTAGAAAATCCTTCCACAAACTTCTAATAATACCCTACAAGCCCTAAAAAGCTTCTGATCTCGATTACCGTCTTTAGTTTCGGCCACTCCACAACCACCTTTATTTTTTCCAAATCTACTAATATACCTTCATTGTTTACAATGTAACCTAGGAAGGCTACCCATTCCAACTAAAACTCACACTTGCAAAACTTAGCATATAGCCTCTCTACTTTAAGTTTACTTAATACAATCCTCAAATGTTGTTCATGCTCTTCTCTACTCTTAGAGTATATAAGAATATCATTGATGAAGACCACAATGAATATGTCTAAATACTCTCAAATACCTAGTTCATAAGGTCCATAAATGTCACAAGCACGTTAGTGTGGCCAAACAGCATGACTAAGAACTTGTACAACACATATCTGGTTCTAAAAGTTGCTTTCTCTACATCTTTTACTTTCACCTTCAGTTGATAGTAACCTGACCTCAAATCTATCATTGAGAAAACTCAAGCCCCTTGCAACTGATCGAGTAAGTCGTTGATTAAGGGAAGTGGATACTTGTTATTAACCATTAACTAATTCAAATCCCAGTAGTACACATACATTCTCATAATCCCATCTTTCTTCTTTACAAAAAGAACCAAGGCTCTCCAAGAAGAGGAACTCAACCTTACGCAACCCATATCTTGTAGATCTTGTAACTATTTCCTCAACTCAACAAGTTTTATAGGTGGCCTTCTATATGACAACTTTGAAATGGGCTTAGTATTTTGATATCAGGTAAGTGCACCTATCAATTTTAATATAGCGGATGTGAGTCCAAGTTAATCCCTCAGAAACTTCAAGTACTAATATTAACCTTAGCTATATTATTTAACTGGAAAATTGTGATGGGTTGAACGAATTAAAAATCCTAAAATTGGCAAACTAACCTAATTATGAGACTTGATTAAGCAATTTAGAAAGCGATAAAATTAAGAACAACTTCAAGAAAGCAAACAATGTATTTAGGAATTATTTTCCCTTGTGTTTAATATGTGACTGCTTAAAATGTATCCAATTCAATCTCTATTATTCTTGATTGGAGGGATTCACAATTAAAGTTAACAACTTTCTCAAGCATATTAACCCTAATCTTAAATTATTTACTAGGATCTCTTCACTTAGTAATATAATTTAGAATCGCATTAATGTATAATGAATTCCCAAACAAAAGAACAACTTTCTGGAAGAAACTTGTATCTTATCTCTAAGTATACATGTAATTCTCTCCAATTATGTTAAGATCTCATTACACATGTGATTTCTCAGTTATCATGCATAATATCATAGATTAATATCCTAGAAATATCAATTAACAATTAAATAACATGATTGAATCAAGAAAAGATAGAGACTTTATTGAAAATTATCAATCAATCTAATAGTCACATGAAACCTTTGGTTCTATAATCCTAAATACAAGAATCTTAAGCTATCATAATGAAACTAAAAACGAATTCCAACAAAACCAATAAATAAAACATGAAAAACCCCTTTTTGTTGATGATAAATCTCTTCAATCTTGAAGTGGGTGTTGGTTTCGCCTTTTTCCCTTCCTTCTCCTCAAGTCTCTTCTCTTTTGAATGTCCAATGTTGTGTGCCAAACCCTAGTATGTCCTTTTATAATATATTGTAAGGTTTCCGTTTTTGTCACTAGACACGGCCTGGGACACAGTCGTATCCCCAGGTCGTGTAACTTTGCAAATTTTCCTGGATGGACACAGCCTGGGAACACAGTTGTGTCCCAGACTGTGTAACTTCAAAACTTCATAACTCATTCATTTGAACTCTAAATTGAGTGAAACTTGATTCCTTTTCTTCGTTTTCAATCTAAGAACGTGTTCAAACCTTGAAATCAGAATTTTACTTAATTAATTATCAATTTCTTTAAAGAAAGCCAAAGATGTAAGGGAAATACTATAAAATCACTATGTAAAATATGTTTAAAATAAGAGTTATCATGTTTGATACCAAGTCTATTCTAAACTCAATTACTCTATCAAGTGGTAAACTAGTTAGATTATCTAGGAAGACGTCTAAGAATTCATGTACCACTAGTTCTTGTTCTAGTTTCAACTCTTCACTAATACTAGTTCCTAAGGCTATTAGGGTAAGCCTTTCCCACAACTCATAACTAATACAACTCACTGGCCTTTGCCCTTTTACTTGATATTGCATAGGTACTTCTCCCGGTGCCTCAAATATGATCACCATGTTATAACAATCAATGGTGGGATGATGTCTCACTAACCAATCAATTCTCAAGATTACATTGAAGTCAAACATGTCTAATACAAACAAGTTAGATGGTAAGATCCTTCTCTCTACTACAATTTCTCAATTCTAACACAATCCATTCAACACAATTTCACTCCCCAAGGGGTTATTCACAATCAAGGGGGAGTCAAAAAACATGGTACATAATATACAAGCACTCACCAAAGACTTAGTAATGAATGAGAAGCTCTAGTTTCAAATAAAACATGTACGCTCTTGTTAAGGAAAGCAAGCATACCCGTAAGATTATCTGCCTCTATAGACTCCTTACTTTGAGTTTACTACTAGAACGTAAAGTCCTAGACCAATGCTCTCTAGCGAGTTCTTGGTTAAGGGTGAGTAGCTTTAATTATGCCTTGAGTAGCTGTAGGCTAGGTAGTTTGCATAGGCCATTTCCTTGCCTCTCTAGAATCTACTATTAGAAACCCCCTCTAACTACATCTAAAGCAAAAATCCTAATGTAGAAGAGTCAACTCCTTGCAATCTCTGCTGACATGTTTGATATTTCCATAGAGGAAACAGGCACCTAGGGTCTACTTACATTCTGTAACATCATGCGGCCTATGGCAATTGGTGTACCTGTCCAACACTAGCAAAGGTAGATAGGTTGTCACCAGAGTTGGTGACATCATCGACTTGGGTGGTGTAAGTGGTAGTCTACCACCTTCTTTGACCACAATGCCTAGTGTAAGTCTCTTAAATCGTTTTTGTGGTCCATAACTCAACATAGGTCTCTTACCTAAGGCCTTCCTCTCTTTACAGGCAAACAACTCTTCCTTTCTCTTCATTCCCTGCTCAACACTAGCATGCTCTACTGTCGCAATATAAGTACCCTTGAACCTTGCCATCTTCGATTGCAACTTGAGCTCTAACCTGAAGATGAATCATCTAATACGTCACCATCCATCTCTTTTGATTGGCTTAGGCAAGAAGCAGGTTAAGTGGTTCAACTCTACCCCATTGTTTAAAACTAAATGATTACCTTGCTACGGGGTTTAGTATGCTATCTCCATCTGTTCTCTAGTATTGTTGGGGAAGAACTTGTTAAAGAATAACTACTTAAACTCTTCCCAAGTGATAGGATCAACTATGTTCCTATTAGTCCTAGGACCACTCTCCTAGAACTAGGCTACAGAACCTCACAAAAAGAAAGTAGCATAAGTTGCCTTCTTATTATTTAGAACTTCTACGATAATAAAGGACTTTTCCACCTCATTAATCTACTCCTCAACTCCAATTAGATCATTTAGCTTACGGTAGAGTGCTTAAGTGATCACAAAAAACCTACTAAAAGTACTCTTGCCGGTATGACCACCTATACTAGCATCTATGGCAGCCTACCTTTCTTATCTCCAAATCTTAGCATTTTCTTGAATGACTTGCATGTCCTTCTATATCAATTGTTGTTGCTGCACTTATACCCTAAACATAGCATTCATCGAGTATAGAACTTAAGTAGTTTTCATTGTATCTAAACCCTATCCTCAATCAAACTGCGACTGGGTCAGTTTTGGGGTAGGCATGCCTTAAGGAAGATAGGTCAAGTCTCGACCTTAAGTCCACTAGGCCTGAGGCTATATAGGGATAAGTCAACCTTAGGTTAGTGGTAGTCGTCAATACCCTTGAGGTGGTAGACTTATCTCAATTTGGTTCTATTTTGGCAAAGGGATGAAGTTTAGGTTGGTATCCTTACCACCTTGAGGACAAGCAGAAGAGTTAGACATAACATCGTATTTAGGCATGCTACAAGAAAAGAACAAATGAACCAAGTCATGTAAATTGATTTCAAAGAAAGGAAACAGATAACTTAAACATACTACAAGCATAAGAAAGGAAAGGATTAATAAGGACTATACAATTCAAACTACTTCAAGCATAACTCAACACAACCTTACATGCAACATAACCATCTTTATGCTCAATTAGATCACTTGATTCACAACTTACCTCTACTATGGTTCAAACCTAGGTTGTCTATTATTTAGATTTTAAACCTAAGGCTCTGATACCACTAAAGTTGTAATGCCCCAAAACCTAGGGTATCAAAGCCTATCATATGTTCCTATGATCTACTAATAAATTAAGTATCTAAAAAGATCCTGCTAAAATCATCATAGCTTCATTAAATCACCTATCACTTGTGTTGACTTCATACAATGTTTTCTAAGGATGTCTTATAACACCTTCAATCTACTAACAAGTACAAAAGATCACAACTTTACTTTACTTTATTTAAAGGAAATGAATTTAACATAATTCAATAACAATAGTCTCAAAATACCAAAAGCAATTCTCAACAACTCATAAACATAACCTCAATTCTTGACAGCGTACTACCTTTATTGATACTAACCAGAGAAGTCCTAGATGACTACTCATGACCTATGTTACGACATAAAAACATAGGTAAAGTCTGATAACTCTTTCAACAAACTCATGACTATATCTTAACAATACAGATATGTCTCCGTAATCATAATAATAATAATCATAGAAATCTACATCCTCACCATAGTACCCAAAATCACTATAGTAGTCCTCATATTCACCACTTTAAGTGCCTACATCTAAAAAGATGAAAATCTAGAGGGTTAGCAAAGCTCAATATAAGGTACAAATACATGCGCATGATTCACACCTAGAATGCACAATACACATATGCATCCACTAATTCAAGTATCTAGATGCAATACCCACAAGTTATTATCTTATTTAAGTCAAACAAGAAATACAGTTCTAGCGTCCTAAAGCTTGGAGCAACTTATGACTCTAATATGCAATATATATAATATACATATAGGTATTAGTGTTGGGTCCTCCTTAACACCCTAGTAACCAGAAACCAAGAATCCCTGCTTTTGCCTAAATCATTTGGTTTAACTCTAAATAGGATACTATTGCATAAGGATCATCAAGGTATCACCCTAAGGTCTAGTCCTCCCAATGCCTTGGACCCAGCTAAGCATAAGTAGCACATTTACTATTGCTAAGTTTTCATTAAGTTCGTTTATGCTCCTAATACTATGCGTATACAAGCAATCAAACAAACCTCGTACTAACTATAACATTTGCTCGAAAACTATATCAAAATTCTCACAACCTATTCAAATGAAAAACAAAACACTTGCTAAGATTCAAAGCTAAACTAACATCATCCTCAACATAACCACTTAAAAGAACATAAGAATCACTTAGATAGTCTAGGATCACTATGTAGTTTGAATGATTTGGAATTTGATTTAAGGTGGTTATTCTTAATTAAAAATGATTAGAAAAGGTTTAGGGTTGATAAACAACAACGAAAAACCCTTGAAAAACACAAAGGAAAACTATTGCATGAACTGGGGGTTAGGCATCTAGATGCTAGCTTTGACCCCGACATCCTAACTTCAAGGATAACTAAGGTTCTTAAGTGATAAGATGATCAGAGCTCCTTAAGAATGGCTAAGATTCCTAAATATAAGTTAACAAAGTTCCTAACTTTAATGATGACTAAGGTTGCTAAGATTTTATGAGATGATCAAAGCTCCCTAAGGATAGTTAAGACTCCTAAATCATAAGATAACCAAAATTCCTTAATTTTTAGGATAACTAAGGTTGATACTTTCATAAGATGACCATAGTTCTTAAGGATAACTGAGGCTCCTAAAATTGTCTCAAAAGATTGCTGAAATTCCTAACTTGAGGATGACTAACATTCACATTGCAAAATCTCAAATCTTTCTTTTTTGGAAACTTGAAGTAAAAATGTGCTTCATTTAAAAAATAGTTCATCTTTTTCTCTCTAAAAAGGGAATTGTACTGAATCTAAATATTATAGATAAGTAGTATGTTCATTCTTTTAGCCTATTATCCATTCATCATATATCCTTGATTGTCTATCCTTTATGATGCGGCAAAGCTCCTACTAAATCCTTTATTCTTCTTGGAATAGGGAATCTCATTTAATTCTGAGTGAAGGGCTTCTGTTAGGACCCTAAAAGCGGCTTAATATGATTACTTAAAATTTCCATAACATGTGTATACCCATGATATGAAAATCGCCTTGCAAGTCAGAGATTGCAAAACTCTAAATAATAAATCACTAAGATTAATGATTTTCAAGTAATTAATTTATTATAACATAACATATAGATATAAATAACTATAGATATCCGATATCCTACAGTTGCTCAGAACAGTAGAGAATTGGTATCCCCTACTAAATAATAAGACAAGATATGCCCACTTTATAAAACTGCAAGAAAAATTAAATTATATTAAATTCTAACATGTGAATATTTTCTACAAAGAATGTTTATGTATCACCTATAAAGATCTCAACTAATTCTAATACTAATGTACATATCTTCATCTCACACTCAGCACTCAAGACTTATCCCAATCCCATTGTAAGTAAACTTGCAAAAGAAAAACTATTAGGAAATAAACTACAAGAGCTTAGTAAGCTATCCCTCATACCATACTGGCAAAAAAGTTATCAAACAAATTGTTACAACCATATCAATGCATGCACATGTAGTATGCTAAACAATATATGTAATTCACCAGTACTACATATAATATCGGATTTTAACGCCCTTCGAGATAATGGTTGAATATTCATCGGTATCAATTACAACTGGGCTCTAGTACTTGGGTTTATACCCATAACTTTGAATTTCATATTTCACAAAAATACATTTCCATTTCTAAAAATCCAGTAGTTCACAAAGTCCCAAGCCTAGCGGTGAGGCGGCCCCCGTAGTCCATACTCACACCCTACAGCGGAGATCTCTAGACTCGACCCTCAGCCATATGGTTAGCGTCTCCATCGCTTAGTAAGCCTATAGGTTTGAGTAAGGTCATGTTGTATGAGTGCACCATATAAAAACACTTTAATATATATAAACAACCCCTGTAAGACCTCTCTTTATCTCGGTGTGAAGTGACAGCCGAAATAAGTAAGTGCAATGCATGGATAATGCATGACCCTTTTTATTTAGGATAAGCCAAATATAATTAGGTCAAATCATGAGGCGATCAATCAATATCAGCAAACCATCCAAATCATATAAAATCAATTATATAATCAAATCATCAATTATTGTATTTAACAATATTTCTTACAATAATCAATCAATATCAAGTACACGCATATCCCGAAACCTCATGCATTGAGTTATTGATATTCAATTTAAGTGCACTAACTACAAGCACAAACAAATATAGAGTCATCGGGAGTACTCACTTGACTATGACGACTCGCCTTAATCATAATAACCGATCAGAAGATCCTTACCCTTGTCGGGATCACCTGATCATTATGAGATTACAAGGATAATAAGTAGTTGACTCAACTAATGGTTATAGATATCTATCTACCTAATTCTACTTAGATTACTATCAACCTTTATTCGATTAAACCTAATTGTTAATTGTACGTAACATTTTCATTCTATTTTCAATATTTACGAATTTATAGTCGTTTTTCATCATTTTTGGATGCATGTTCACACGGTGATATCCATTTTGGACATTAAGACCCGTGTTTTATGATGTTGACTAAATTTATTAAAATTTTAACTATGGAAGCTTAATTATTCTTATTACTTTTATTTATATCCTATTTTAGGACTTAATGATTTAATTAGCTATTAGGTTCTTACACTTAAGGAATCTTACATTGGTATTACTAACTCATGTACTTAATTAAGTTTAATTCAATTTAGGAAGTATATCAGGGTTTTAAAGGATTTTTGGACCCTCAATACATATGCATACTTATGTTATACCCTTATGTAATCTTATAAGTTATTATTTTATAAGCTTATGCTTATGTCATCAATTGCTCGTGTCGTAGCTTATGTCATCATTTGCTTATGTCATCTTTTAATTGCATCATTACTTACATCATCATTTGATTACATAAGCCTTACCTCATGCCTAAGTGTATTATGTATACTTATGTACATTTATACATATGTTAAGTTTATACTTATACCATTACTCTACATGTACGTATACTAGTATACTCATACATATACATATACTTATACCATATTTGTACTTGTATATATACCCATATACCTATACGGTCATATACGTATTTTTATACAAATTTCGTATGCCAAATTTTCCTCTTAAGAAAGTTTCTCAAATTTCATTCTTTTTGTATTTTAAGAGTATATTTAGCATGGTATAGGTATGTATAGTTAGTATTTGTCTTAGTTTAGGTCATGTACATAATAAATACTTATGTACAAGGGTCTTTATACATGTATATCTCTAGTATATCCTTATGTACACATACTCAAAGACATGTACACATGCATCTTCCCCCATTGTCTAAAGATTCCTCCACTTCTACACATAAAGATTGAAACTTTAAGCCTTAATCAACATATATATACACAACACATAAGTACTTAACCTAACCTAACTCTTCATCTAACTAGTAAAGAATATGAAGTAAGACATAGTAACATAAGAACATACCTTAATTTGTTCTTGAAATATGGAGATAAGGTTAGAAATTTTTGAAAGTGAAAGGGAAAGGGGATGGTCAGGATAATGGAGTGGGGTTTTGCTTTGTTTCTTTTTGTCTTGTGTTGCTTTTGAAATGAAGAAGATGGTAGGGTTTAAAAGGAAAAGAAGTGGACGGCAATTAAAGAGGAAAAGAGAAAAGAAAAGCTAAAAGAAAAGAAATCATGAGATGGATTAGATATTTTCTAATGCATTAGTGTCTTTTGCTGACTTTTCTAAATATTAACTTAGTCTACCTTTTGACCTTGGTCAACATATGTTGACTTATTCAACTTTCCATAAGCATATGCCATTTTGTATACATAATGTAGTAATTAAGGAAAATTAAGGAAAAAATTAAGGAAATAAGGCATTTAGTGAATTGATTAGTAAAAATAGATGATGAGATCTCACTTTAGGTATTTATATCCTATATACATCATTTGGTAAGCTACTTAGTATAATTAAGATAAAAAGTGTCATTTAGGGTATTAATGTTCACTACATGTAACCTAAGATCAACTAAACCCTTAACTCTATGTAATATTAACCTAGTTTTATACTTAGAAAATGAATGTGATCTATGATGTAATATCTTAGTTTCTAATTGATTACTTTAGTATTCTATGTATTTATGAGTGATTGAAAGCAATCTTTAATCTTTTACCAATGATTTGGTATAATACTAAGGTTATATTATTAATTAGAGTTTTAGGGTAAATTATAGTGAGTTAGTGCTTTTATATCCTTAAAGTTATAGTTTTAAGGTTTTATCACTTTCGAGCACAATCTCTAGTGTTTATATACATTTAGGGCATAAAAATTTTCTACATGATTAAATCTTCGATTGTTATATTAGGGTTTTCATCTTAACTAGCCTTGTCAACTCTTAGAGTCTTCAAGCACACTAAGGTCTACTTTGGGTATTAAGTTCAAAATTTTAGGGGTTTATAACTTCTCATGCCCCTAAGACATGCTTGACTTTTCCTTCATAAGTTTCATACCAAGGAAAGTATCTCGATTATTTGAATAATTTAGTCCAAGAGGATATCCTCATACTCTCAAATGGTTCATTTCACTATCAACTACAATTCAAAACATTATGGTTAGTCTTGTAAGTGATATACCTTGATTGATCTGATAGGTCTTTTCCTTAGGTTGTAATGTAAGCTGCTGGTCATTGGTTTAAATGAAAGGGTATATTGATGTGTTAGCCAAATTTGAAAAATTAATATTTCAACCTAGGTTTACAAGTTAAGACTCTTAATAGGAAATACTAAGATAGGCTTGCCTCAGTTTCACGAGCAATCATTAATCAAGATAAACCATCCTCTTTGGTTAAAAGAGTTTCATGAAGGGTAGTATAGTAAGTACAACCAAAGAATTGATGCTTCATTTTTAGGCTTGGAATCTCACTCAGGTTTGTGTTTTAAAGGATATTGGGGAAAACTCAAGTACTTTATCTTGGAATTCATAAGCTTCGACTTTCTAACTTATTCAAGCCTCAAGCTTTCTAGGAGTTTTAGACTACCCTTTGGGATGTGATCACCTCGCTTTTATTTCTTCTTCCCTTTTTTTGTCTCTTTTTCTTTTTTCTTTGTTTCTTCTTTTTCTCCTTTTTCATTTTGTCAAGATGATCACTCTTTACATGTCTAAGTTTTTGTTTGAGAAGACTCAAGGCCCATGAGTTCAAAGGGTATAAGCTTACTGATCACTCTCCATATGTGTCTGGTTTGAAAGTCTTCTTTGTTCTAAAGAAATCAAGTTATCTATGACAATTATTGCTTGTGAATTGACAACTAAAACAAGCACAAGTCAATTTACCTCTTTTCTCTAAAATTAATGGCCTTAACCTCCTGACTGCCCTTAACGTGGGATGGTTCTTGCCAAGGTTCATCTTTTGAAAAACTTCCCTTAAATGCTTAAAGGGGGTAACAAGGGATAAAAGTGTTTAGGGTTGAAAAATGAATGCCTCTCATCCTTTCAATCCGCATATCACATGTCAGATAGACCTCCTTTAAGGAATGAGTCTTATCTTCACTTTCAAGTCTCTTAGCTCTCATGAGTGTTTAAGGTTGATGTTTGGGAATAAGGCTTGCCTCTTATCGTACTAAACTCTTCAAATAATCATATACTTTTCCATTAGTTAAAGCAAGAGGCATTTTATGTTTGTGCCATTATCTAACCCAGTATCATGCAATAAGACTAGATATTCTATGATGCCCCAGTAAGTCACATGCCTCTCTACCTTTAAAAGATTGACCCATTTACTAGTTCGCTAACCTAAACTCATTAGGCTTATTGATGGAATGATTCATAGTAGAAACAACTTCATGTTAGGTTTCAAGGTTGGAGCAAGTGGGCCAATTTTGGTGGAGTAAGTGTTTAGGACCTTCTAGGCTTGGAGAAGACTGGTGTGGATGAACAATACCTTGAGTGAAGTCAATAGGCTATGTGTTTGGGTTTTTTATGGCTTAGAATAGGTTGAAGTAAGTAAGAAGGTCTATTGTTTATGTTTAGGCTTTTGTGTCTTAGGCTTTTGAAAAGGTCTAGTACTAAACTTCTCTTCAAGGATTGTGCTCAGTTTAGGCTTTTCTTAGAGGAATCAAGAGCGGTATCTTATTTGGGGATGGGTAGATGGGCTATGTCTCTACTACTTTCATTTATCAAATTCCAATGTGCTTTCCTCTTTTTCCCCTCAACATCAATCCTTATTATGGGGTTTAGTTCCTAAGCTCATAACAAGTGACTACCAAGACTAGGCTTAGGTCAAACTCATTCTTGTTAGTTATCTTAGATTCAAAATGAATGGCTATAGGCTAAAAAATGGACTTAACCGCTCAAAAGCAAAAACTCAAAGCTTGTAAAATCCTTACTTATTAGTAGATTTTTCCTTTAGAAACTTTATGATGTTTTTTAAAGAACTTTATTCTAAAAAAAACATTTGAAAAAACTTATTTTACAAAAGAAAAAAAAAAGTTGTCACAAATAAAACCACTAACATCTCCTAATTTATTGGAACTGGTAAAAAAGTTAACAGGAATGAGTGACTATTTTACAAGATTGACAACCAACAACAATGACCTATTTACAAGTAAAAGTTTTTTTTTATATTCTCTTGAAAAAATTTTGAAAATCCTTTTATTAATGTATACTAAGGAGAACCTATGCTATAGATAATTGAATTGTTACCATTGCCCAAAAAGAAAAAAAGGCCAATAATGAAAACAACATGACGAGGACAACAAAGCTACAAAAGGACTTAAAAGCCCTACTTATTAATGGAAGCCAAAGATATCTTATGCTAAATATGGCTAGATTGCCTATATTGCATAAAAAATAGAAAACACCAACTATGAAGATGACTTGATAAGGATGAGATTTACAAAAGAAATGTCGAATGTTAGAAAAATGTTACCAAGGGACAATCTAAGGCTAATAGCTATTTACAGATTATGAGTAATAAATATTTTCAAGTCTAAGGATTTTTTTATTCATTTTCATTTTCCTTTTATTTTTATGTACACATGTATTCTTGCATAGATTTTCAATGGAACTGGCAATAATAAAGAATGGAGAAAAAATAAATAGATAAATACGTTGTTAATATACAAATAAAGCACATGCATGCAAGTGCAAGACTAGGAACTGAATAACATGTGATAATTTAGAAAAATTATGGGTTACAACATTATTATAATCTCCCATGGTTATATTGATTTGATTACACATGACTTAAATCCCTATTGGAGGCACAATTGTTCTATAAGTACAAAAGACTAATAAGTTGTATGAAAATTTATACAAATACAACTATCATATAATAAGTTACAAGAAAATATATTTTAAATGTAAAAAAAAAATATCGTACAACCACTATTTCACATTGGAAAATAATGGAATTACAACTCCTTATGATTATTATTTTTTGAAAAATGTCGCACTATTATTCATTTGTTAACCCGTGCAAGTTTTAATGCGATTTGTTGGGTTCCATCCTAAATTTTCTTTGCATCACCTTTTACTTACAAAATAAATTTAAAAAAAGGTTACATAACATACATATTACAAGAAAATATCCACAAACAATTACATATAGTATAAAAGAAAAATATGAGAAACAGCGTATATAAAAATTAAAACACAAATAAATTCAATGAATATGCTACACACGTGTGCAATGAAATGGGAGTTGGTAATTAATTAAATATAGGAACAGAATTATTATAAACTCGTGGTCAACATTCCCAACACTAATATATATATGAGTGTATGAATTGTTAAAATAAAATCTTTGAAAAATGAGGCTTATAGACACTTATATATATAAGTGTATTAATTTATTTAAGTTCTTTTTGTTGAAAATACCACGGGTTATAATTTTTTTTTTTCGGTTCCTATAATTTAAAAATTCAAAAGCCATTTTTATTTAAGATGATGTTGGAGGGTGAAATCTAGAAAAAGCAAGCTCTATAACCTTAGGTCTTCCTAGAAAAATGCCTAATGGGCTACATTGAAACATAAGTGCGCTTACTTATCATTGTTAGGTAGAGGCAAGATCACAACAACTTGAGAGTTACACAATGATAACTCGTTCTAGGTTCCTATAGTAGTATAGGTCCAACTCAGTTAATAAAAATTACTTGACATAAAATTAAGGAAAAGTGTTTTTATTTTAATATTCAAAAATTAATTTTGGAGTCATTAACTAGTAAAAAAAGGAAATTAGGGCTTTTAGGTGAAAAAATCCTAACTTAACTACTAGTTTGTAAATTTTTTAAAAATAACTTTCAACAAAATTTTTAACTAGAAATTCTAAATTCGAAGACTAACTTATTAAGATATAGCTACCATGTAAAAATTAAAAATAAAAATAAAAACTAATGGGCCTTTATTTTTAGAATTTTTCTAAAATATAAAAAATTAAAAATGTAAAAATGTATAAAAATAATTTTTTAATTTTAATTACGAATTTTTCTAAAAGAATGAAACGAAAATGAAATATTTTATAAATTTTATGATTGCCCTAGATGTGCCTATATACCTACTAATTGGGATCAAACCTACTGTTAAGTGTTTTTGGATTAAGACTTTGATCTTGCAAAGAAAGAGAAGATTATAAGGTACCAGGACTGGTCTAGTATGACCACTCTGATATTTAAGTTAGTAAATGAATGTAGGAAGAAATTGAGTGAGCAATAGTGAATTATTAGATCCCTCTTACAGTATTTCTTCTTCAAATTTATAGGATGTTGAGTGTTTGAAACAAAAGTTAATTATATGATTATCAAGACACGTAGAGACCTCTCAATCAAATACATTCCTGAAATGTATGAATAGTAGGTAATTATGTAATATAACTGTGCTAAGTGATAATTGTTCGTGCCACTTTCCTTAAATTTAAATCAAATATAGATCTATGTTACTTAGCATTAGCTAAGAATGGAGTTACTTATCATGTCAGCAGCCGAGTGGCTGAGTGAATCAAATTCAATTATCAACAATTACCCCCTCAACTCCCATGTTCGAGGATTTGACTAAGGGAGTAAATATTTTAATATTCTCTGTGGGGTTGAGTAGGGAATAATTTCCCAAATGTCAAGTAATGTGAGAAGTTCCTTGATTTCCGTTTAGAGGGATGGATCACATCCTATCTGAAAGGTCGTAACTTTTCAATTTTCCTACCTATCATAAGACTAAACGGTAGCATGTAAGACTGAATTCTTTATTCAATTCTAAATTCCTACATAAATGAAATGCGAAATTCTTGAGTAGTCTACTTCCCTTTGAACAATGAATCTCCTTAAAGGTTGTAATTCATAAGGGATTTACTTGTCTATCTATCCTTCCATTTGATCTTTTAGGTCCTGACATCACCTCGACGGTTATGCTACGATGTACTTAAAGCCTATATGCGATGGATAGACTTCAGCAACCATGTCATATTTGCTTACTTGAACAAAAACAAAATAGCATTTCCTTCTAAAAAACAAGAAAGAAGTTTTTTTTTTTCACGAGGTACAACTAAAAAGTCCTATTTATTTGTTACTGAATCGACCATAGACCAATCCCCCTTCCTTTTATTTTGGAATATTTTATACACCCATAATTCTGAGCTTCATCTTACTCCTTTCAAGAAACATGTCAGATCTGGGGCATCCCGATTCGATTGAATGGGATGACAGTTTCTCATTTTGAATCTGTAAAATCAGAATTTCGATCAAATCACACATCGCAATATACTAGGCCTTCTAATTCTTTAAGAGGTTTATCTAAAAGGTTCGCGATATAACTAAGAACCTAGCCATAATTACACCATAAGCACTAATAACTGTAAGAGCCTTGACAACTATTTGATTTCTATCTTAGAACACATGTCAATAATCTACGCCATCATCTAAGCAGTACATCATTACTTGTTAGAAATATGTTGTAGTTACAACAGTAAATCATTCATATTTAAGAAATTTTCCAATATTGAAAATAAATTTCACTTAATTTTCATTTGCATCCACAAGATTTTTCTTGTTTATGACACTTCCTCTCAACCTTCAAAAATTTCTACAAGATTTATTACAGTCAAAATCAGGTATGGTTTGAAACATAATCCGTCGACTTCTTCTTTTAGACTCTAAAGAAACTGAAACCAAGATTACCTCCACCACCGCCGCCCACCCCCCCCCAAAAAAAAGGGAATGAGATGGCATGTTTCTCAAGTAGTTCGGGTGACAGTGTAGTAAAGAGGTGGGACAAACTTGCTTAAATTAACTCTCTCATGATAGATACCTATCCAAATGACAAAGAAGGAAGATCTGTAGCTAGGTATATGTATAATAATATAGTTTACTTTCATGATTCACCAGATAGAGTCGCCAATGCCATTGATAAAGTTCTTGTTTCGAAATACAATAAATATTGGTAAGACCATCTCGGAGTATGGAACCTTAGGAGGCCAAGAGAAGAGGAAGGGGTATGTTTTCTAAGGAAATGTGAGTATCATATCTATTTAAAATACCTTAACTTTGGACTACATTTCCCCTCTTCAACTTTTCTCAAGTAGTTCTTCAACTATTTCTGAGTAGTGCCAAGTAAGTTCTCACCAAACACTTATTGACTTCTTACGGCTTTCAAGATACTTTATGAAGAAGTTGAAGTCATGACTATGCCTCCATTATTTTAGTATTTCCTTATAATTAGGAGGTAACCCAATGGCTAGTACTTTGTGGCTGCTAGGTGATGATGGTTGATTTTCACCCTAGTGTGCAAACACCTGCAAAACATGAAAACAACTTTAAGGGGTATTGAAGGGTGCTTCAGTGCGGCCACTTCGATACTTAAGTTAGTTCCCTCATCATGTAGAGAGAGAGATATCAAGTAGTTATGGTGTTGAGAGCATGGAAGAGGGTCCCCCTACTTAAGGTCTTAGCTAGTATTTGTAGTGAGTCTATAGAGATTGTCTCTGGACCGGGCTTAGAAGTTAGGCTAACTAATATAGGCCCATATAATAATTATCCAAAAATGCCTATCAACACTTACCCCCCACTCTCTTTAGTGACAAAGTTGGGAAAGAGAGTATTTAGGGAAGTTGATTTGCTAGGGATTTTTGGAAAAATTTGTAATCTCAGAATAAAGAAGCTAGAGTGCTTGAAGAAGCAAAAGCTCAAAGAGGTGAAAAGTGGGAGTAGCCAAAGTGGTTGAGGTGGTGAAGGCTTAAAGAGGTGGGAGCGCCTAAAGAGGCCGAAGTACTCGAAGAGGTAAGAGCGCCTAGAAAAGCGGGAGCACTTGAGGAAGCGAAAGTGCCTAAAGAGGTGAAAGCTTAATGAGGCTGATACGCCTAAAAAGACAAGGGCTTAAAGAAGCAGAAGCGCTTGAAGAGGCAAGGGCGCCTAAAGAGGTGGGAGCATCTTGGGAGGCGTGAGCGTCTAAAAGGGTTGGAACGCTTGGAGAAGCAAAGGTCTAGGGTAGCTAATGTGCCTAAAGAGGCTAAGGTGCCTAAAAAGGTAATGGCTTAATGAGGCTCAAATGCTTAAAGAGGCAATGGCCTACAAAGGTTGGAGCACCTAAGGAGGTAAGGGCTTGAAAAGGTCTATATGCCTAAAAAGGCGAAGAGCACCTGAAGAGGCTAATGTGCTTAAAAAGGCTGGAGCACTTAAAGAGGTGAGGAAGCAAGTAAGTTGTCCGAGTTAGATGTGACCTATGCGAAATAGAGCCATAAAATTGGCTTGTTAGCCTCTAGTCCGTTAACATATAGGACTTTGGCTTACTTAGTCATCATCCATACCTATCATAGGACTTAGCATATTTTACCCGTTACAACTAAATGGCTTAAGGTTTTTGAGAAGCTTGTCGTCTATTCATCAAGAAAAGTGATTACAATTGAGCATTTAACACATTGATATAACTTGATAGAGAGTTTAAGAAGCGAGCTTAAATGTGAAAATTTAAAAATATATCAACTCAAGCGTGATATGGAAGACTTATCTCAAAGAATAAATAATAGCTTAGTGTTAATTTTCCAAACGTAGCTTGATGTTGAGACTGGAAAGAGCTCGAGTATCTTTGATAGTCTCTTTGATTTAGAGAACTCTCTAATTCATGATAATTATAATTTAGTGTTACCATCACCCAATAGCTCGGCATCTCGGCAACATGCAGGTCGATAGAAAATATCAGCATTAAATAGCCCGGCGTCATTTTCTTAAGTAGCTCCCCAATTGCCGTTAGTGAACTCTTAGACTTTCTATTTTAGAGCTCGATTAAAGCGCTGTTAAGTTGCTTGGCGAATCATGGACAACTTGGCTAAGCATTTCGACATACTATGTGCTTGGGTTATCTTCGGATTAAGTCCGCTCGGCTGTTATGTTTCAACTTAACTACAGTACACAAGCTCGTGCAAAATCCATTCGGACTACTCATGCAAGGATAGCTTGGGATTGGTTTCCTCGAATTGTTGTTAGCCAAAAGAAGCTCAAAGCTCGGACTCACTTATAAAGACAACTTGGTCGAAAGGGAGTTGGACTTATAAATTTGTTCAAACTCAGTTTGAATCCATAAACGCTTGGTTGACATAGAGCGTAGAGATTAGAGAACTATTGTTAGCCAAAAGAAGCTCAAAGCTTAGACTCGCTTATAAAGACAGCTTGGTCAAAAGGGAGTTAAACTTATTAATTTGTCCGAACTCAATTCGAATCCGTAAAAGCTTAGTTGACATAGCGCTTAGAGATTAGAGAACCGATATGTTACAGCTTAGAAGATTATAGGTTGCTTAACTCGGCCTTGATGGATGGCATGGACATAGGAGCTTCTCGGTAACATAGTATAGCTGGACATACTTGGCTACTCAGTATGAATGATAACTCGGCAACTTAGTATAGTTGGAAATACTTGGCTACTCGAAATGACTGATATCTTGGTAGCTTTGTATAGTTGGACATACTCGGCTACTCTACTACTCAGCATGACTGATATCTCGGCAACTTTGTATAGCTGGACATACTCGGCTACTCAGCATGACTGATAACTCAGCAGGTTAGTATAGCGGGAAATACTCGGCTTTTCGGCCTTAGCAGTATTAGTCAGCGACACTTGCTCGAAAACTCGGCAACACTTGTCGGAGACACTCATTACTCAGTACGTCGGCAAAAGCTTAGAAGTTGAGAAAGGCCTGGACTTTGTTTGTTCTGCCACTTAGAGTTAGCTTTGTCTGGATGTGCTGCTACTCGAATCTTGTCCAGTACTTGAAGGTTCAGTAAGAGGTTACTGCATGTAACTTGGCAAGGGCGAAGAGAGCCGACAAGGGTTGATCTTGTTGAAGAATGGGTCGCCAAATGAATAATAGCTCAAATTATGAAGTCGCTAGCAATGACTTAATCCATGAGTGGACTTTACTTAATGAAATAAATCGGCATGGATCATAGTCACTCAAAGTCAATTATCAATGAAGCTCAACTCGATCGAAAGGAATTTGGAGTACAAGTTTCCAATTTAAAGAGGTTGTGACAATCGAGTTTCAAGGCCAATCAACGGAGGCTGTCCACACTTTGGGAAGTTAGAATTAACTCTTTTAAAGACAGTTTTCAGATCACGACATGCTTATTTCCCACGTTGATATGCGAAATGGATCATGGCCTTTATTGAAGCTTTATATGATACCTTCATGGAAATCCTCCATATTAATCGATTTGTTAGGTTCAACGGCCTTCATGGAACATTCAGTTCGATGAAGCTATCCCTACTCATCCCTGAATTATTCACCTCGGGTTCAAAACCTAGTGTACACTTGAGAAGCAATGGTTACAAGGCGGTTACTGAAATGGTTCTCCATCTTTCGACCGTAGAATTTTCTCAACAAGTGATGCGCTCGTCCCAAACTCTAGAAGAAGTGAAAGTAAACAACCAGATTTAGAAATTCAGAAAAAAGATTCTTTTTCCTATCCTTTTGGTGAATCATTCATTTTCTTTAATTCCCATAGATGGCACCAATTATTGATGGTTGATTTTCGTCCCAGTGTGAGAACACCTACAAAACATGAAAATGGCTTTGGGGGTGTCAAAGAGTGCTCCGATGTGGCCACTCCGATACTTAAATTAGTTTCCTCATCATGTAGAGGGAGAGTTATTAAGTAGTTATGATGTTAAGAGCATAGAAGAGGGTCCCTTTACCTAGGGTCTTGGCTGATATTTGTAGTGAGTCTATGGAGATTGTCCTTAGACTAGGTCATTGGACCGAGCTTAGAAGTTGGGTTAACTAATATAGGCCCATATAATAATTATCCAAAAAATGCCTATCAATACTAAGCATGGGCTGAAATTCATGGATGGATTGGAATGTAAGATTCATAAGTGGCATGACAAGTTCGTATCTATTGTTTCAGATGAAGAGTTGAATTTTTAAACCCAATGGATCAAACCAATCTGCACTAAGGATATTGAGTTGATGCCAAATGATGCTCCTGTGACAAAAATGATCCAAGAGAGAATGAAAAACAAGATGTTTTTTTTGGAATGCTAAGAGGATAATAAGGCAATATGAGAATGGAGAGCCAATTTTCTCCAAGAAGAAAGGTATGCTATTAAGTAATCACCATACTGAGTATAACTACAAGAGGAAAGTCGCTCTCGTGACGTAAGGGAGGAATTGCTGCCTTTAAGCCTTATTCGATACAAAGAATGTAAGTTCTTTCTTATTCCTCACTTTAATATTAATGCATCTACTTTGTATTGCAAATATAAGTGCTGTTGAGGTAAACCCTGTTAAGCTATTGGCCTAAGAAAAGGCCAAGAAATAAAAAATCGATAAACATATAGCCTCCACAGTTGTTGCTACTCAACCGATTATTGTCAAAAAGGCAATAAAAGAAGGTACGATGATGCACATAGTGGCTTAGAAGAAGGCCTTCCGTCTAACTAAGAAGCAATAAGGGAGTGAGAGACTTAGGTTTGCCAAGACCGCACAAATTGAGACCCTTCCAGCCAAAAATATTCCTCTGACTATGAAACTAAGAGAGGGTGGCCAAGAAATTGAACCTTGAAGAGAGGCTAAAGTCACTAATCACAATGCTATAGGAGGGTCATCACTCCCAATGGAGGTTGTTCTAAGTATAAACAAAAGTAGTGGGAAGAAACTCATTAACCAACCTCTTGCTAAGAGGTCTAAGGAATTAGATAAAAGGGTGAAGGAAGTGATGTGGAACAAAGCTCTCAACATTAGTGGTACCAAATTCATCCCTAACATAGAGGTTGGCAAGTACTTTGTTCCATGCTAGAGCCACAACATCCTACATAATGATTTGGCCTTAAGCAATAAAGCAAAATCCTTAACCTTAATGGAAGGTGTCATCCTTCTTAAGGACAAAGAGATTATGAAGAAAGATGTCGATAGAGCTGGCAATTGTAATAAGGCACACATTGTAGCCAAACTATACGATGTAAGTATTAATTGAATCCTTTCAATTGTTAGGCGTGTTTGATTGCTAACACTCCTGTTTGTTTACAAATAAGCAGCCACATTCTGACAGCCCTAGATGAAGCCGATAAAGAAATGAAAAAGGTAATAATAATAATTTTTATATATTCTGCCAAGTGGTCTGGAGAATTCATCCTTCCATATCGACTTGTTGTAAAAAACTGAGGATGCATATAACTCCTCAAAATCTCAAACTGCAGCTGTCGAGAATGCAAAAATAAGGGCTAAGATGGAGGCCAAAAAGTATTAAGATGAACTTGCTATTGAGAATTGGCACACTCTTTAGCTACCAATGAAGTCTCAAGCATTAAGGCTAAGGTCGATGAGCAATACAAGGAGGCCAAAAGCTTAAAGGAGGAGCTATGTAAAAAGAAGGAAGAGTGCTAAGATTTGGGCTGAACACTCAACTTAATGAGTGATGAGGAAGACAGTATCAAGATACAAATAAAACGACTAGAGACTAACAACTCTAGACTACAATGCTGTATTGTTAAACTAGAAGAGGCAGCAAGGAAAGGGCCTTCTATTGAAGAGGCACTTGAAATTGTGACAATAAGTTGGCAATATGAGGGATTATTGAGAAAAAAGTTGTTGGAGAGTGTTCAAGTGGTAAGAGAAGAAATCCTTAAGTTTTACCCTAAATATGATCTCTCGTGCTTGGACTTTGCCAATGTTGATGATAAAGTCAGCAGTTGTGACAAGGAAGCTAATAGGGATTCAAATGCTAAGATTAAAATGTAAGGTGATAACGAGGCTCGTGCCAAAGGTCCTGGAGATGAAAAAGATCATTTTTCCAAGGAAATCCCCTATGTGTACAAAGAGAAATCTACCTATTCCCAAAACCCAAGCACCGAAAAGGAGTAGGCTCCAATAAGGCTTTGACTTCCAATCAAGAGATTGCTTTTGCTTAGTCCAAGAATATATCATAAGCCTATTTCCTTTGTAATTGACTTGTTATCTTTTGCATACATTATTTAGTTGAGTGGTCGAAAATTTAGTACTTTCAACAGGATATATTTCATGCACTTTATCGTTTCTAGGCATGTTTTATTTCTCATGTTGAACTTTTTCAGCATATTTTACTTCACACACTTATTTTCTCAACATGTTTTGTTTCACACACCTATTTTTCTCGACATGTTTTATTTCACATGCAATGTATTGAGTGCCTTTTATATAAAGGCTATTTGTTAGTCATATGAGACGTGGATTGGTCACTTAGCTTGTACCATGAGATCACATATCAGAACTTTCACATTCTTTAATCTATTGTACAACTAAATTATAAAGTTCGTTAACCATGATAGGTATGAACCCTCAAAAATATTAATTTGTTTAGTGTAATTTGAACTTTAAATGATAACCCATTGATCATAAAAAGATCAAGACAAGAAACAAATGAAAGTAGGAACTTTGTACATAGCATAATTGTTTTCCGAAACAACTGAACAAATGAGAATGCTCCTAACAATGTAGAATTAATTAAAATAAAATTTCAGGTTATCAGTATTCCATGCACAAGGGATCATTATTCCATCCAACCTTTCTAGTCAATAGGCTCCCTCGCTAATGACTTCCCAAATTTGCATCGAGTTTCCTTTGTTTCTCTCATACGCTTGTCACCTATAACTTTTAGCAAACCAGATCTCCAAGCTAAAAAATGTCTTACCTTCTTATTATAGTACTTAGCTGCCCTATGCTAGTATGATGCAACTTTTGCTCTTGCAACATCTCTTATTTCCTCAATTGTATTTAAATTAGCCATTAACTTCACTTGATTAGTCATCAAATCAAAATTTTGTATTCAAAGATTCAATAGGTCCAATTCAATCAACAGTACAGCTTCTAAACCATAGGCCATCTTAAAGGGCATTCCCCCTCTTGCAATTCTATAAGCAGTCTGATATCCCCATAAAACCTATTGTAACTCATCAACCCATCCTCCCTTTGCTTAACTAACTTTCCTCTTCAAGCTTTTACTTGTCCATTAGTCTAAGTATGGGCTACCGACGTATAATTGAGGTGAATGCCATATTAATCATAAAATTCTCGAAACTTATCATTGTTGAATTATGGTCCATTATCTGTAATTATCATGAATGGGATGCCAAACCTTGATATAATCAAGTTGAAGACAAAGGCTTCCACCTTTTGTTCTGTTATCCTTGGTAATGCTTCAACCTATACCCATTTTGTGAAATAATCCATAGTAATAATAACAAATTGTCGCTAGGCGGTAGACTTAGAAAATGGTTCGAGTATGTTTAATCCCCATTAGATAAAAAGCTAAAGACTAGTCAAATAGCACAATTCAGTCGATGGCACATGACTTAGCACCTCATGCTTCTAGCATTGTGCATAATGTCAAATAGATATTCTTGCATCTTCTTTCATTGTTGACCAATAATAGTCGAGTCGTAAGGCACAAATATAGAACGTTTATGCTTTCACATGGTTGATGCATATACTGTCATATAGTTCGGATAACAAATGTTGTGCATCTTCAAGAGGAAGGCATCGAAGATCAGATTGGGAAATGCCGCATTTGTATAATTGATCATCTATTATTGTGTAATTTGTAGCCTGATAAGTCACTCTTTGAGCATCTTGCTTGTCATGAAGGAAGATACTATCCTTTATATAGTCTACTTAGGGATCCATCCATGACCTCTCTCTTGAGAAAGGAGTTAATTCACAACTTTATAGGACAATTGATAAGCTCTTATGTGGGAGAAACTCAAAAAAGAGTCTATCACTCAAATCAGGCAATCCCATACTAGCCAACTTGTCGATAGTAATATTCTTACTTCTCGGTATTTTATGAATTGAAAAGGAATGAAATTCTTCTACAAGCATTCGTACTATCAACAAGTACTTGCTCATTTCCTCCTCCTTTGCCACATAACTTCCTTTGACTTGATTCACTACAAGCTGTGAATAAGACAAAATGCTGAGTCTCTCGGCTCCAACTTCCATCGTAAGTTTGACTTCAGCTATCAAAGCTTCATACTCCGCTTCATTATTGTTGGCTAGAAATCCAAATTTCAGGGCATAATTAACCTTGACATTGTAGGGTCCTTATAGTATTAGGCTCGCGCCACTTCCCTCTCTAGTGGAGTAACAATTGCAATAAAGACGCCATATTAGCTTCTCAGCAAATTCCACGCTGTCCTCTTTACTCGTGAACTCGACTAAGAAATCCACCAACACTTAAGCTTTTAATGTCATTTTAGGTTTGTACTCTACACCATATGCACTTAGCTCCAAGGAATATCTCATCATCCTTCCCGAGGAATCTAGCCATTGCAACGCATGCTGCAAAGGTTGATCTAGAAAGACTACAATTTAGTGGGCTTCAACATATGGTTTCAACATCCTCACCAAGAGAACCATTGCTAACATGAATTTTTCAATTTTTATATAACGATGCTCTAACCTTTGAAGAACATGACTCACGTAATAGATTAGTCAAGCCTTCTTACTGTCAATTTGGACTAATATAGAGGAAAGTGCTTGGCAGCTGATGGATAAGTACAAATACAAGTTCTCCGCTAGGATAGGTATCGAGAATATTAGGGATGATGTGAGAAATTCCTTAAGTTCATTGAATGCCTTTTCACAATCATCTATCCATTTGAAATCTCTTAGATTCCTTAGAATTTTAGAGAATTCCATGCACCCATCCGCGCTTCTCGACATAAATCTGCTAAGGGCAGCTATTTACCGAGTGAGCTCTTGAACCTCCTTGACAGCACAAAGAGATTTCATATTTTTGATTACCTCAATCTTTCTCAGCTAAGCTTCAATACTGTGCTAAGTGACCACGTACCCTAAAAACTTTCCCAAAGCAGCGCTAAAGAGGCACTTTTGTAGATTCAACTTCATGTTGTATCTCCTCAAGGTAGCGAATGTCTCCCCAAGATCAACAAGATGCTGACCCTCTATCATGCTTTTCATGATCATTTCGTCAACATACACTTCAACATTTCAATGTATCTACAGCTTAAACATCATAGTGATAAGTCATTGATAAGTTGTACTAGCATTTTTTAGCCAAAGGGCATCACCATGTAACTATATGTTCTAAAATTAGTCACGAATGATGTATGAGCCTCGTCTTCCTCATCCATTTTAATTTGGTTGTAGCTAGAAAAAAGCATCCATGAAAGAGAGCAATATATGCTTAGCAGTTGAATCAACCATCTAATCAAATCTCACTATGGGAAAGAAATCCTTAGGACAATCCTTCTTAAGATCCGTGAAGTCTATGCACATGTGCCATTTGCCATTAGGCTTCTTCACTAATACACAGTTGGCTAGCCAAGTTGAATAAGGCTTTTCCTAAATGAATCCTGCATTTAAGAGTTTCTAGACTTCTTCTTCTATGGCTACTTACCTCTCGGGGGCAAAATGCCTCTTCTTTTATTGGATCACTTTTGCGCTTGGATTAATCTGAAGCTTATGTACTATGACATCTCTAGGGATACCGAACATATCCGAAGGAAACCATGCAAATACATCAGCATTGTCTTGTAGGAATTCGATTAAACTTCAATGAATGTTTGCTAACAAGGGTCTCTTTATCTTAGTCATCTTTTCAAGATCACCTCCCAATGAAATTTCCTCTATTTTATTTTCAGCATTCTCTATGCCGACTAACTTTCCTTCTAGACAAGTTTCCACTTGAAAAACTTCTTTATGCCTTAACGCCCTCATATACAAAGACCTTGGCAACTGTTGATCCCCTTTACATACACCGACTCTCGTAGGAGTGAGGAATTTGGCTTTGAAGTGAGTAGTGGAGGGACAATCTCAAATAAGTGTTGACACAACCAATATTTGACAACATGGAAGTCTACTTTATTTTCTATAACATGCTCATCAACTCCAATCTAAATTGGTAAAGAGATTACTCCAGTTACCCAAACAAGTTGATTGTTGAAGGGATGCAAATTATAATTGTAGGATGTCAATTGTGCTTTGATCTTTGGTCTCATCTGATCAAAAGCGTATTGAAAAATAATGTCTACCGAACTTCTGATGCCAATGAGAATTTTCTTTAACTCAAAGTTGGCAATTCTCGCACTAATCACGAGTGCATCATCATGCAACCTTTGAATGCCTTCAAAATCTCCTTTGGTGAAAGAAATTTTATTGTCTATTTTAGCCTTCTTCCTTAGATATTGCAAACATAATTAATGGCATTAGTTGAGCTTAAAGAGCTTGACCTACCTATAGCTAAGAGTCTACCAATAATAGTGCTGATTATTCCATTAGGTGCCTTATTGGTGTTTTCGTCTCTTGCATCTTTCCTGGTAATAGCAGGTCAAGTAACATTCTCCTAGTCTTCTCATCTCCTCTAAGATGGTCGCTCAATATTATCAGCATCATGCACTAGAAACTAATGCAAATGCCTCCATTGAATTGCATCCTCGATCATATTCTTAAGTTGGATACATTTGTCAGTGTTATAGCCTTTATCATAATGGAAATCGCAATACTTATTGGAATTTTACCTTAATGGGTTTCGATATAGACTCGTAGATAGACACACGAACCCAATATCATGTATAACCAAAAGGGTGGGTCTAAGCCACAAGATAACTCGAAAAGTAAATGATAGTCGAAGGTGAGATGGGGTTTTCATGCACCAACATCTCATACAAGCTCAGGTCACACTTGATATGATGCACAAGTATGGCCGGAGGTCACTCGCTACTAGTCTATGCTCAAATTGGCTAGGTAAGAGTAGCTCAAGAGTAAGCAAGAGGACACTTAGCTCAAGAGAGGGTAAAAAAAGTTTAGTGTATTCTTCTGTATATTCTCCTATGGCAATTACGTTATGTGATTATTTATAATACCTTGTTAGTGAAAGTTCTACTTTATAGAAAATTACAAAAATGAAGCCCTTTCTGCTAAATAAAAGAAAAATAATTTATAGGGAAAACATAAAATCGTGCACAGCGAACATCCTTTGTTAGAAAGGACAACACAGTTGTCAAAAAGGACAGCACACGCACGTTTTTACTTTGTAATTTTGACAATATTGTGAGCCAAGCAAGGGTGGCCCTTTATTTAGGTCTATTCAATATCAAAAGTTTAGCACCCTAGCTATCGAGGCTAGATTGGAGATAATTTAGGAACGACTCATTGTTAAGTTGGCCTTAAATGGTAGGCTCCTAACAGTTATCAGCTCGACCTCGATATCGTAGAGATTAATGTATTTAGATTTAGCGCATAGACTAGTGTATAGCGAAGGGTTCAATTTGAAACGTCAACTGGTCACCTTGGATAGCATGGAGGGTGAAGTAGCTAAATAGATTAGATTGGGGTAAGCACTACTCCTCAGCACTTGACTTACCTCGGACAGCTCGGTGGACCAACTGAGAGAACCCTTAGGCTTGAGAGCATGAATTATGTCCTTGATCCCTATCATCCCCTTTAGGTTGTTTAAGATTTAAGATCAAATCTATTTTAAGTCTAGGTTGCTCATCCTTGGGAGTATAAGGTTAGAGGTCAACAATGTTAAAGAAGTCTAAGACCTCATATCTTTTAGGCAATTCGATCCTATAAGCATTAGGGATGATCTTTTCAAGCATTTCAAAAGGTATATCTGTAAACCTAACTTTTAGCAAGCCTATGATTTGACTAAGAGTACTCCCTAAATGTTCTCAAGGATCAACTAAACTAAGAACTTAAGTTTACAATTGAAAACAAACTTACTTTTCCAATTCGAAAGCCTATTATTGATAAAACCCGAACTTGAAAAACTACAAACTCTAAAGTCACCTAAAACCCAAAACCCTAAAACAATTAAGGACTTTTAACCCTAGGTGACTAATCGATAATTTAATTTGAATAATTTTATTTAACTCTAGAAAATTTCATAATTTTATAAGAATTTAATCATAATTTATAAAACAATTCAAGAAGTAAATGTTAAAACAATTTCTTATAAGACAATTCTCTTATCTTCATGCCTAAGCCTTACACATAAATAAGTAGACCAACTAATCATCCTAAATGACTTATCAATTGAATGTTGGAGACATTTATCAATTGATAACTTATCGAAATCTAGTGATAAGACACTTTCCTTATCATCCCTTTACTTACACTACATATGGATAAATTCTCACAAGATTTCACATGCTTTACTTTAATAAAGGAGACAAGACATTTCCATGCCCTAAAGGACACCTAATCACCAATTCTAGCATGGCTTTAAGGGTGGCCATACTCTTGTCTTCCATCCATCAATCACTTTATCTTACACTCCACTATTTACCCCTTAATGCTTACGTCATCAAGAGTTGCAATTGTTGACTTTTGTACATGCTACAAAACAACAAAATCAAGCTTATTAAACACACTTCCCACCCCATTTCTAATCGGCCACTCTTTCCCCATTTGCTCTCACTTTAAATTTCATTTTCACTCCCTTTTCTATCACTTTGAAAACAATACAAAAGAAGAAACAACCAAAACCTACAAAATCCTTCACTCGTCACCACATTCCAAGCATACACACACACGACACTTTCAACTTCTTGTTTTGCTTTTGCCAACATTCAAAGTCCCTTTAGGATCCTTAGAACACTCCTTAAACCCCACATCCAAGGACTATAACTCAAGTTTCCGAAAAGGGTACAAGAAGGAGGAAGTAAGACAAAGAGCATAAGTGGAACCTTAGTATACAACTACCATATTTTCTTCGCTTTGAGGATGAGTAAATATATCTTGTATTAGTTAATTAGTATTAATGTTAAGAGACTATGATTTCTTAAAGATATAAGTATGATCATAAGTTGGTATAACATCAAAGACCACCCTAAGAAGGAAACTCATGAAAACCTTACATGGAAGTTGAAATATGAGTATGTAAAGTTAGTGTTTTGTAGAGATACTTGTTTAACACTCGGAATGGAAGATTTTAAGTTGAGAAAATCTTGAAATGAGAACTTTAATGAAAGAGAAGCATGTTGGACGTGAGAGTTTAGAAGTCATTTGGATGTTGTTTACACTTTCATTAAGTTAAACATACCTAAATCTAGACTTAGGTAAAGGTAAAATCCATCACATAAAGTTTTATGAGGAAACCAACTTTGTAAGACATGAACTATGATATGGGAGGTATGATAGAATTGAGATCCTCTATTTTCATGTAAATTTTGAGCCAAATAATCATCTCATGGAAAAGAAGTCAAGTTAAGATTTGAATACAAGTAGCTTAAGTTCATGATCAGATCTTAAGGAAATGATGAAACAAGTTGGAAAACTAAGTTAAAAGCCCTCATACTCAAACCGACCAGATCTGGAACATTCCTAAAATACACTTAAAAATATGATAAAAGTAAGTAAACAAAGTAAAAAGACTAACTAAGGCAAGTACAGTAAGTGTATTAAGCCTAAAATTCAAAATCGAACTTAAAAACTTTCAAAACAGGCCTCAAATGTCAAGTTGAACCACCCTTAAGTTTCTAACCAGCAACTTGATACAATAATGAGAGTTTTTTTTAGACTCTCAAGAAGTCCACAAGATGCTTCCTAAGCCTAAGAAAATGACCATCTTTGAATTGAATAAAAAACAGGCCCATTTGACAACTTAAGAGCCCAAGAAGTGGTTGATAGCCTTTGGAGTATAAATCAAAGTTGTAAATCTGACCTGAAGGAGTATTTTGAGCCTAAAATGAAATCTTAAGCCCAAGCCCAAAGGAATTCCCAAGTTACCAAAAAGCCTATTAACTAAACAAAGCCCAAAAGCACTCCACATCATGAGGACCATTACTATTCGACCTATGGGCAGATTTTCATGTCTCATCTTGAAAATCTAACCTCACAACATTAAAATACACTCGAAAATGATGAAGATTGACTATAAGATCATAAAAACAAGATTTAAAACGAGAAAGTTCTACACTATTAAACTTTTAAGTAAAACCAGAAAAAATATGGAAACTAGTCAAGAGTATAACTTAAGGGGTTTTAGCTTAGTTTTCTAAGTTTTATTTCAATCCCTTATAGTACTATAATTTCGATTACTAGGGGACCCCACATTTAGAGACGACTTACCCCCGGACTACTTTGATTAACCTACATGGCTGTATGAGTGAATTCTTGATGACTCTTTATTTGATTTTGCTTGTAGAATAGATGCACCTAAACTTATATATATAAATTGGATGCTTGAGGGATATGGGAAATGTATGTATATGAATTTTTGATTGAATGCTATGGCTTGTTAATTATATAATAATGGGAATTGTTTGTGATCATTTATACATGCGATTGTATGGAATGAAATTGTCTAATCACCTTGATTTTGGTTTGAGTTGGTTAATTATCTCTAAACCCCAACTATAGGGGGTGAAATTTTGAGTTGTATACAGTTCCTAAGCCACTGTATCCATTGTTTAGCATACTAATTATTGATGCATTCATATGATTATGCATCTAATAAATTTTTGCCATATGGTATTGACAAGGGTGTTTATCTCACTATGCTTAAGCTTATACCCCGATAAATTTCTTTTGCTATGGGAAAACCTCTTCATTCATCTGGGCCAAGAAATGCTCGAGGTGAGTCTCGTTTAGAGAAGGGTAAGAGCGAAGAAGAGATTTTGCAATAGTTTTGTAGATAACCATTTACTTTCATATTTTTATTATATTGAAGTTTCTAATGCAGTTCTCTTTACCAATTGCATTTGTTTATAATATTTTTTTCGTATGGAACTTATGAGTCCACACGTTTACCTAGTTAATTTACACCATAGAAGTTAATTTTAGTTAAATTGCTCTATATTACTTATCTATAGGCTTGGTGGTAACGTATAGTGGAAGGAGCCCTACATATCGTATGAAAGACCTGCCATCAGCAAGGGGGTTGATAACAGAACTTTGTATGGTACACAGCATTTTACCATGACAACGATACTATTGTGTCGTGATACTATTAACTTGGGAGACAACTTGCTCTTCCTTAAGTTTAAGAATCGTTCCATGTTGTGGTGTATCAAGACCAAATCACTTGTTTGAAATTCTCTCTTACTTCATCCTTAGCTTCACTTCTCAAGCTTAATATTAGCTCGACCTAGTTGCTCTATAACCTTCTAGTACATGGCTTTGATGGCCTTAACTCTCTCAACTGCTGGTCAGTCGTCATCAAGCATTAGCTAAGGTACTTAGTCCAACGGTAACTCGAAGTTAAACCCATAGGAAACTTCAAATAGAGACATGCTTATTACATTGTAGGCAGTCCTGTTGTGGGCCAACTCAATGATTGCTAAGTATAGAACCCAGTCAGCTATGTTTCATCCAATAGCAACCCACAACAAAGTTCCCATGGTTTTGTTGACAACTTTGATCTATCCATCAGTTTGTAGGTGGTAGGACATGCTATATAGCAACTTAGTTCCTATTCGCCTTTACAATGTCCCCTAAAAGTAGCTCATGAACTTAGGGTCTCAGTCTGTAACAATGGTCTTAAGAATTCCGTACAGCTTAATTACTTCCTATAAGAAAAGAAAAGAGATAGTCAAAGTGTCATTAATTTTGGAATAGGGCACAAAATGTGCCACTTACTAAATCAATCCACAACTACCATGATGATGTCGTTCCCTTAGGACGTCCTCGGCAATCCTAACATGAAGCCCATACTCAACTTAGACCATGGTTTAGTAGGATCAACAAATGTTGATAGTGCCTTTGTTCAGTTCGACTCTTTACTTTTTCGCAAGTTGCACATTTTACCAGCATAGATTGGACATCTCTCTTCATCCTTAGCCAAAAGAATATGGAGGATAGTACCTCATAAGTCTGGCACTGGCCAAAGTATCTTGTCAATCCTCCTCCATGCACCTCACATACTAGCAGTTCTCGCATAGTACAAGTCAAGATACATAGCCTTCTCTTCCTAAATAAGTATTCGTCCTCCCTGTAATAGTCATCCAGTATCTATCCTTCCTCACAATAGGCATAGATAGGACTAAAGTGTAGGTCCTTAGCATACAAATTTTTTACGGTTGAAAAACCAAGTAACCTCATCTGTAGCTCGATCAAGAGGGTATGTCATCTCAATAGGGCGTCGGCCACTGCATTGTTCTTCCTATTCTTGTATTTTACGACATAAGAAAAACCCTCCATGAACTCAACCTACTTGGCTTGCCTTTGGGATAACTTTCATTGGCTCTTTAGATATCTCAAGGATTCATGATTAGTGTAGATCACATATTCCTTAAACAGCAGATAGTGTTGCCATACCCTTAAGGCTCGGATTAAGGAGTAGAACTCCTTGTCATAAATGAAATAGTTAAGTGTGGCTCCTCAAAGTTTCTCACTAAAGTAAGCAATAAGTTGATCTTCTTACATCAGCACAACACTTATGCCTAGTCTAGATACATCACACTCTATTTCAAATACCCTATCAAAGGTTAGCAGAGCTAAGATGAGGGCTGTTGTTAGCTTCTCCCTCACATCGTCAAAACTTCACCTCTCTTTCTCACCCCATCTAAATTCAACATTCTTCTTTGAGAGTTCAGTAAGTGGAGCCATACTCGTGTTAAAATTCTTTATGAATCGATGATAGAATGATGCCAGGCCGTCGAAACTACTCACATTAACAAAATAGGTCAGCTTAGGCCATTCTATGATCACTCTAATCGTCTCTTCATCAACTTAGATGCCACCTCCACTCATAACAAAACCCAAGAAGATCACCTCGAAACGGCAAAAGTCACACTTCTTCAAATTGGCATAAAGCTATTTAGATCAGAGTTTTGCAAGCACTTATCGGAGATGCTCTCAATAAGTCTCTAGGTCGGGAATGTATGCTAGAATGTCATCAAAATAAACTAAGACAAACCTCCCCAATAATTCTCAAAGCACATAATTCATAAGTCACATAAATGTGCTTAGTGCATTAGATAGGTTAAATGGCATTATAAGCCATTCATATAAATCATATCATATCTTAAAGGCAGTCTTTTACTCATCGCCTTCACACATTCGAATCTAATGGTACCTTGCTTTAGGGTCGATCTTAGAGAGTACTCTTACTCCGCTCAATTTTTCTAGCATGTCATCAAGCCTAAGTATAGGATACTTGTACTTGATGGTGATTCAATTGATCGCTTAGCTATCTACACACATCCTCTAAGACTCATCTTTCTTAGACAACAATAAGGCCAGTACAGCGCAGGGGCTCAGGGACTCGTGCACATACCATTTCTTCATCAACTCATCTACTTGCATCTACAGTTTAGAGGCTTGTTTAAGATTCAGTCTATAGGCAAGCTTGCTTATCATTGTAGCTCCTAGCTGTAGGTCATTTTCATGCTCAATGCCTCAAATTCGGGGTAGGCCCTCCAGTAGCTCCTCCAGAAACAGGTGAACAAATTCCTCTAGTAAGGTTTTTACCTCTATAGGAAACTCCTCCTCAGATCTCAGCTCCAAAACTCTTTGGACCAGCAAATAAATTGATCTTTCAAGCTCCAACTCTCTCTTTAGTTCAGCTTGGGTCAATACCAAAGCCTCCTTCTTCAGGGCTCAACTTAATTGGGATTGAATGACCTTCACCTGTTCAGCGGTCATAGGACTTAATTTCATCCTTCTTCCCTCATGTTCTATAGAGCATGTATTCCTCCCTCCATCATACAAAACTACTCGATCAAACATCTATGGTCATCTAAGTAAAATGTGGGACGTATTGATAGTTGGTTTTCGCTCATCTGATATACTCATTCATTTAGTCACCAATAAGCTAGGTAGTCGAATCTCTCGGCATGCCACTAGGTAGATGACACACGGCATTTATGCCGAGTAGTATAAGTCTATTCTTGGTTTGAATTCAAGTCCATAGCACAAACGTTTGTCACAAGCATAGTTATATTACATAACTGCCTGCTCTTCCTACATATCAAGGGAGATGTCAAATCAAGAAGCTCCCACATATCTTAGTAGTTATTCCAACAGCTGCCTTGGACACTACAACTACCTATAAATATTAGAAAGAAACTTTGTAAGAGATCTTTGACAAATTTTACTCTCATACTTTCCATACAAAATCACTCTACTAACTTAGGCATCTAAGTGGTCACAGTGAATTAGCCTCGATACCAAGCATGTCATTCTCTTTTGCAAGATTTTTCCTCATCCCAAAATTCACCAACATTTGGCACCAACTATTTTTCCTTAAACATATCCACATAGTATACTGATGAGTAATGATTGGCTAGACTTCAGCAACTCTACCTCGACTTAGCTAAAGAAAACCAAGAATTAAACAAAAAATAGAGCAATTCCTTAACCTCCTCCATAGTTATATTCACCCAAATCCGACACAAAATAAAGACCAAGGCAATCATGATGCTGAAAAAAGTAATGATTCCATTTATTCACCCGAGTTATAAAAAAAGCAAGCCAAGAATACAATAGGACCTTTGGCTGCTGCTTTTAAAAGGAATGATAAAGGCAAACGATCGTAGTAGGTGCACTATGCGAGTCCTTCACACGTCAGCACCCCTACTGCCCTAAGCAAGCAGTTCTAAATTAAAACAAGTCTTTTTGTTCAAGAGATTTTAGAGGAAGTGATACCTCGGCACATCAAGTTACTATAGTTCAAGACTTATGATGGAACAAAGGACACCAAAGACTACTTAGAGTACTACCGTACGTTGGCTAAGTTGCATGGTGTGAGTGATGAAGTGGCCTATCAAGCTTTTCCTTCGACATTAAGGAATGTAGCCAGCACATGGTTCAAACATTTGAAACCAAATACCATTTTATATTTCAATGAACTAGCAAAAGTGTTCCTTTAATACTTCCTTGTAAGTAAACTTCCTTTTAAGGACTCCTCAATCCCTAACACCTTTAAACAAAAGTCCGATGAGTCAAATTAGGGACTATTAGTTAGATTTATGGTCGAGATGGTCCAAATCCCAAAACTGGATATGAGTATGGCCCTCAACACCATAATTAATGAAGTTAAGCCCCATGGAAACTTTTTCAAGTTTCTCACAAAGAACAAGCTAAAAACTTTCACCGAGTTTAAGGCTAAAGCCACCTCATACATCTACCAAGAAGACAACATAAAGGTACAGCAAGAAGCTGATTAAAGTAGAGATGGAAAGAATGACAAGCAAAAAGTATGAAGGATAGACTCAACACATACAATGACCACAACTCAAATGCCAAGAGGAAGAGAACAAGGATCCCGACATACTTATCCCATATGCTTGTCAATCATCTAATCTCGAATATTTTGATGGAGGTACATAGGGAGAGAGGCATCCTTTAATGGCTTAAAAGAATGAGAGGGAGTCCCTCAACGATAAACTCCAATAAGTACTGTGATTTCCACTATGATAAAGGTCACAATACAGATGAGTGCATTCAACTTAAGAATGCAATTGAATATGCAATCCAACATGGGTACTTGCGCAAGTTCTTAATGCATGATGCCAACAATATTAAGAGATCGTATCAGAGGAGATATAAGGAACAAGACAATGACACAAGGCCATAAGAAGCCATAAGAGATGCAAGGGACGTAAATTCCAATAGAGCACCCAATGGAGTGATTAACATTGTCGACGGACCTACTATAGGCCAATTGAGCCCTTCAAACTCGATTAATGGCAAGAATTACATTTGCAATATCCAAGGCAAAAAGATTAAGATCGATAATACTATATCTTTTAGAGAGGAAGATTTTGAGGGCATCTAAAGGTCACATGATGACGCACTCGTCATCAATGCGAGAGTCGCCAACTTCAAAGTCAAGAAGATTCTCGTTGATACAAAAAGTTTAGCTAATATCATTTTTCAGCATGCCTTTGACCAAATGAGGCCTAAGGTCAATGCACAGCAATGGTCTTACAAGTATGATCTCTATGCCTTCAACAATCAACCCGTCCAAGTAGTTAGAGTTATTTCTTTGTCGATATAGATCGGGGATGACAAGCACATTATAGAAGATAAAGTGGACTTTCTCGTCGTTAAATGTTGGTCCCTTTATAACATGATAATGGGATAGCCATGCCAACATCTATTCGGCATTAACCCTTCAACTGCACATCTTAAGGCTAAGTTCCCTACTCCCACGGGAGTCAACGTATGTAAAGGGGATCAGCAATTAGCACGGTTGTTGTACATAAGGGCCTTGAGATGAGAAGAAGTATTTTGGGTTAAAACCTATTTGGTAAGCAAGTCAGTCGGCATCGAGAATGCCGATCGTGATATCAAGGAAATTCCTTTAGGGGACAACCAAAGGAAAACAATGAGAATCAAGAAACCCTTATTAATAGACATTCAATAAAGTTTGATCAACTACTCGCATGCCAACGTTAACGTATTTCTTGTGGCTTTCCTCTTGTGGCTATACTCGACATAGCGATTACTCATTAGTGTGCCTTCTTTTTCAAAAAAGATTGGGTCTCCATTTTCGTAACGCCGTATAATTCTCTCGGCATCCCGGAAGAACATTTTGGTCCTCCTCCTTTTTTGAATTTTCCTCGCTGCTGTTGTATCATTCGACATCAGATCTATATCTTTTGTATGTATTGGCTTAGTCTACTAGGTCTAGAAGTCCAATTTCTCATCAGATACTATTGATACAAACTTGTCATGCCATTTGTGAATCTTGGATTCTAACCTATCTATGAACTTACGCCCATGCCTCACAACAGCAAAGTACCACCCGTCAAGTTGCCCTTAAATAGTGAAGAAAAACCGAAACAACCAAAGCATAGCCCTAACCTCGACTTCTTCGCAAACTATCTCAAAAGCTACCAGAAGCTGGTATGTGTCTGGTGAGAACATATTCGGCGTGACTTTGAAGTAGTTGAAGAAGCCCTTAACAAAAGCTGAAAAAGGGAAGCATTACCAAATAACCAAATATTTCAAGTATATATGAAATCTGTGATCCCTTGGCAAGTATACCCTTTCCCCATCTCTCAACTTCCTCAAGTTCCATGATCCAGGAAGGTATCGCCAATACTGATTGTATTTTGTCACAAGAACTCTATCGATGGAACTGGCAATTCCATTTAAAGAGTCACGAGAATAGGCCATTGTGTTGTCTAGATATCTTGCCAAAGACCTCCCTTCCATATCCTCGGGATAATTATCTATAGGAAGCTCATCAATCTGAGTAAGTTTATCCTACCTTACCTCCATACTATCGATGGAACTGCATGAAGAACACGTTGCCTCACTCCTTATTTAGGGAGCAAAAGTGTCCTCAATTTCCATTGCCTCGGAATCGAAGAGGATAAGTCGACGAGTAACTTTGTAAACCATACCTAAATGGTTGTGTAAAATGATATAATACGAGTCAAAGAATTCAAGTTTGAAGATGAGAAAACGAATGAAAGTTTAAGATGTAACCAGTGAAATGAATTCGAATTGTGAATAATACTTTATATATGGATGATTCATCCTCATAACTACAAATTTGCTTCTGATAGTAATGATGCACTGATTTGGTAATGGCGCGGATTGCTAACGCGTATCTCATGATAGAAATCTAAAGGCTTACAACTTTCTGATAGTTATTAGGCTTGTAACAAAATGATGACTTAGTCAACAAGTATCATGCCTCCCATTTCTTTCTTTCTCAAACAGGCTTGAATTTAGAAATTGTGACCTTTCAACTAGGATGTGATCCATCCTACTTCTTGTCTTGCTCGGCATTAATCTAAAGAATCACTCCCTTACTCGACCTCTACTATAGTATATATATACAACTCCCTCTATCGATTACTCGAACACAGGAGTTGGGGGGCAAATGTTAATAGTCAATTTTTGCTCATCTGATATACTCGTTTATTTGACCGTGGGTTAAGTTAAGTTATAGCAAATTTAGTGGATTGGTTATTACCTACCTACTAGTCTAATGATTAAAACTAGTTTTACAAAACGGTTTTTGAAACTAGAGAATTTAAATCCAGGGGTTAGGAATTTTAAACTCATACAGGTACCATTGACTTTCTAAAATTAGAATTAAACATAAAAATCACCTTTTAATTTTAAAAGACAAGACTCAATTTAATTACTCTAATTGGCCGAACAAAATAATCTAAACTAAAGGGAAAGGGAAATTGTGTTTTTTTTTCTTTTTATTGTTACCCTCCAAGTGCTTACATACTTGTTATATGAGATTAGACGTACATAATTCTTTTTTATGAAAACTTTAGTAGGTGAAGTCAATTTTAATTTTTGAAAACAATTGGGTTTACGATTTTAATTCAATTGGGTTCATCTAAGAAAATTTCCAAGAATGTCCTAAATTGGATTTTTTCTTTATTTTTGAAAAATTCTAAAATGCCTTAAATTGCAAAGGGTTCATTTATTTTTATTATTTTTTAAGAACTTTAATTTTTCTAAGTGCTAAAAGGAAAGGAAAAAAAATTATTTATCTCCTTATTTACTTACTTTTATTTTTATATTTTTTCATTTCTATCTATTTTTTTTTAATTTTTGTTAAACTAAAAATAAACAACTAATTAAACTACCTTTCCTTTACTTTTTCTTTCTTTCCTTTTCCTTTTCTTTCTTTTTTCCTTTTTCTTTTCTTCTTTTTTTCAATTTGATTACATTTACATGGATAAATAAATAAAACAAATAAGCAAATAAATAAAATAAAAAAGGTTCGAATGCAAATAGACATGCGAGGTCGAAACTAAAGCAAGTCGGTCGATTCATTTGAGTCAGATCCGGGTAGTTGGGTTCCACTATCTTCAACAACAGTAACGGCTTAGATCAATTCAATACGAATCAACTACTGAATCAAAGGGAAAGAGTGGTTTTGGGGGTATTTTATTGGGGAATAGGGGGTTAGGACCAACACCGCGGCTTAGGGAGGTGGTTTAGTAGGAGTTTATAAGGGGTCAACGACAGTAGTTGTTGCGGTGGTTAGGTAGCAGTTGCTAGGTTCCAATTGGTGACTAAGGTAGGGGTTCTGGAGTGTAGGGAGTTCGATTGTGGGTTTAGTTTAGGCCTAGGGTGGTCGAAGGTGGTAGTTTAAGAGGAGAGTAGGGTTTAGTTTGGGCCTAGTGTTTCAATGCAGCAACTATGGGACATGGTAGAGGTTGAAAGAGGTTGGGTTAGAGAGCCTAAGCTTCAAAGAGCTCAGTAGTAGTGGTGGTTTGACTCAAAAGTGGTTGAAGAGAGGGGTTCGTAGAGAAAGAGAGAGTTCGATTGAGGGTTAGAGAGAGAGATAGATCGTAGGAAAGAGAGAAGGCTTAGGGGTTGATTCGAAAGCTCATTTCTGGTTATGTATGTCCCATGATCTCCTTTAACACCCAATTTATACTCACAATTAACATAGAAATATGGAAAGTTCGAATTACAGTGAATGGGGCTCATCTGAATTTTTAGTTATTTTCCAATCTTTGAAGCTCAATTTGAATAAGTTTTTTATCAAATCTAGACTTGTTTCTTATGTCAATTCACAGTAAGCTATATCTAGTTTGCAATTTCTCCATTGATATGGCGAAATTGCAATTCAAAAATCAAGTCAAAGGTAGCTACTTGAGGAGGAAAGTGCTGCAAATTTAGAGAAAATTAGGGAAGGAAAGGGAAAGAAAAATGGGGTTGACATGGCGCCAAGTTAGCCAACCTTACCAACCAAATGCTACTACATGTCACTACGTAACACATGGCAATTAACTTAGCATGCTATGTGGCTTTCCACATTGGCCGCCATCCATCCTATGCTGCTACGTATCAGGACATATGATGCATGTCAATTCTTGATGTGATGAAAAATGAAAAAAATAAAATACCTTATATGCCTCCTCCATAATTTGAACCCAAGACCTTAAGCTTAATACCCAATCCAAGTCCATGTACTTAACCATTAGGCTGTTGGCCTGTGCCTTGTCCATATGTGCAATTAAATTGCATATATGCACTAAGTCAACCTAAGCTAGATTCACTTCTAAGTCTAAGCCCAACGGTCTAACTTCTAAACTTATTCCAAAATTAAAAAATCTACCTTAATAAAATGTTATTTTCTAAAATCTTTTACTTTTTTTCAATTTTTCAATTTTTTGTAATTTTTTAATTTCCTAAATTTTTTCAATTTTATTATTTTCTAAATTTCTCAATTTTTTGTGTTCCTTATCCAATTTTCTAATTTTTTATGCTTTTTCATATTTTTTGAAATTTTTTATATTTTCATAAATTTCTTAATTTTTTTGAGTTTTCTTCAATTTCCTATTTTTTGTGTTTCTCCTAATTTAGGGCCTATTGAGAAAAGAAAATAAAATAACAAAAATTAAAGTAAAAATAAAGAGGGGCAAAAATTGGGTGTCTACAACTACCGCTCATTGTGGTAAAGTTTGAACAAAACTTCGCCACAAAGGCAAAGATACACTATTTTTGCCCCTAAAATGACTTTAAACTAGTAAATAGCTATCCTAGACTCGATTTACTAAGGATTTAGTGAAGAAATTAAACATGATCGTACCTCTTTAGGCTCACTAACCTAGGCGAGAGTATCTCTAAAGGACAAACCATCCTATGTTGGAATCAATCTAAAACATGGTCGTGCCTCACTAGCCTTACTAACTTAGGCGGGAGCGTCTCTTAAGAACTAGCAACCCTAAACTAGAATCGATCTAAAACCCAAGTGTACCTCACTAGGCTCACTAACCTAGGCAGGAACATCTCTTGGGGATTAGCAACCCTAAATTGGGATCAATCTAAAACCTGATTGTACCTCACTAAGCTTACTAACCTAGGCAAGAATGTCTCTCAAGGACTAACAACCCTAATGTGGGATCGATCTTAAACTTGGTCGTACCTCATAAGGTTTACTAACTTAGGTAGGAGCGTCTCTTGGGGACTACCAATCCTAATGTGGAATTGATCTAAAACCTAGGCATGCCTCACTAGCCTCACTAACCTAAGTGAAAGCATCTCTTAAGGACTAGCAACCTTAAACGGGGATCAATCTAAAACCTGGTCGTACCTCACTAGGCTCATTGACCTATGCGAGAGCATCTCTCGGGGACTAGCGACCTTAATGTGGGATGGATCTTAAACCTGGTCATGTCTTATTAGGCTCACTAACCTAAGTGGGAGCTCTTCTCAAGGACTACCAACCTTAAACTATGATCAATCTAAAACCTGGTCATGCCTTACTAGCCTCACTAAGTGGGAGCATCTCTTGAGGACTAACAACCCTAAACTAGCATTGATCTAAAACCTAGTCATGCCTCAATAGGCTTACTAACCTTGGCTAGAGTGTCTCTCAAAGACTAACAACCCTAAACTAGGATTGATCTAAAACCTAGTTATGCCTCACTAGGCTCACTAACCTAAGTGGGAGAGTCTCTCAAGGACTAGCAACCCTAATGTGGGAACGAACTAAAACTTTGTCATGCTTCACTAGGCTTACTAACATAAGCGGGAGCATCACTTAAAGATTAGCAACCCTAAACTGGGATCGATTTAAAACCTAGTCATACCTCACTAGGCTCACTAACTTAAGCGGGAGCATCTCTCGAAGACTAGCAACCCTAAACTGGGATCGATCTAAAACATGGTCGTGCCTCACTAGGCTCACTAACCTAAGCGAGAGCGTCTCTTAGGGACTAGCAACCCTAAATTGGGATGGATCTAAAACCTAGTCGTGTCTCATAAGGCTCACTAACTTAAGTAGGATTGTCTCTCGAGGACTAGCAACCCATCTACTGGGATCAAGCTAAAACCTAGTTATACCTCACAAGGCTCATTAGCCTAAGTGAGAGCGTCTCTCAAGGACTAACAACCCTAAACTAAGATCGATTTAAAACCGAGTCGTACCTCACAAGGCTCACTAAACTAGGCAGAAGCATCTCTTAGGTACTAGCAACCCTAAATTGGGATCGATCTAAAATCTAGTCGTGCCTTACTAGGCTCACTAACTTAGGCAAGAGCATCTCTCGGGGACTAGCAACCCTAAACTGATCTTAATGTTGTGCCTTAATGAACCGATGAATAGTAGTGCCCTATGGAATTTGGTGAACAGAGGGGAAATGTCCTATGGGCTTACTTGAGCGAAACTTTATGAACAAAGGGAAAGTGCTCTATGGGCTTGCTTAAGAGAAACTTTGTGAACAAAAGGGAAGTGCCCTATAGGCTTGCTTGAGGGAAATTTGGTAAATTGAGGGGAAGTATGCTATGGGTTCACTTGAGGGGAATTTGGTAAACAGAGGGGAAGCACTATGGGTTCGCTTGAGAAGAATTCAATAAATGACTTATGGGTTTGCTAAGAGAAACTTTGTGAACTGAAGGGCCTTATGGGCATACTTGAGAGAAAATATTGTGAAGGAGAGTGGCCCTACGAGCTTGCTAAGAAGAATGCGATGAAGGAAAAACTAAGAAAAGAGACTGAGTTAATATCGCATCTTCAAAACGCTTAAAGGTGGAAGGTGAATGTCTTATGGGCTAGCTAGAAACGATTGATGAAGATAAGTGCCATACGAGCTCACTAAGAGAAACTTTGTGAATAAAGAGGCCTAATTGCACGCTTAAGTGAATTTGGTGAAAAAATACCTCATAGGCTGGCCTAAGCATCGTAACGAGTTTGCTAAAAGGAAGAGAAACACCCTATGAGCCCATAAAAATCCTAAGGAGAATGATGAGAGGAAATGCTCATGATCCTACTAGAATGAAGAGAGATTAGTGGATGAGGAAGTGCCCTATGGGCTCGCTTGAGAGACACTTAAAAATGAGACTAAGTTAAGATTGTGACTAGAAAGCTAGCCCAAAAGAAACTGAAGAAGAGGAGTACTGTGTAGGCTCATGAAGGGGAACTTAGTGAATAAAGGGGCTCGATGGGCTGCCACACAAAATTAAGCATCCTATGGGCTTGCTAAAAGATCTTGATGACCTAAAGGGCCCTATGGGTATGCTAAAGGGAATTAAGGAATAGACCTTGAAGAGAGATGAATGGATGGAAAGTAGGATAACCCAATCGAGGGTTAGTTAGGATTAAAACTTGTCCGAAACATTACCCGATATTGAGGCAAATATTTATAGAAAAACCCTTTTCGTGAAAATCCATTCATGTTAAAAAAAAAAAAAAGACATTGGGGATAAATTCCTTTATTTTGAAAAGAATGAGAAAAGCCTTAACTCTTAACTTTCTTTTTTTGTTTTTTCTTTCTTTTTCAAAATGAATTGAAAACTTAGCTACTTGGGTCAACATGAACTTGAAATACTTTCTCTCTCTTTTTCTTATTCTTCTTTTTTATTTTTTTTATTTTTATTACCTCTTTTTTCTCTTTTCTTTTTTTTTTTTTTAGTTTGCTAACAGGTAAAGATCCCTTTGTTAATAATCACATGGAGCCTCTTATGTTCCCCCTAACTTAGATGTCGAGCCATTTGGTGGGGCCTTACGATTTTCAAACATCTTTAAAACGGTAACTCATGACTGTTTTAGTTGAATAGAACTTCCTTGCAAACTCTCGGTCCAAATTACAGTCTTAACTATAGTCCCAAAATTATAGTCCATTTTTCATGTGATACGCCTTAATCAATCCATTACTCCTTGCTAAAGGGAATAGATATAATGTAGGTAGAAGCAGGAATGAGTTACAATCAAGGGCTGACCTAATCTGGATCAGGCTAAGAGCCAATCAACCTAATAAAAGGTCAATTGTCTTGAAGTCAAACGCCAGTGGGCTAAGTTGGTAGCTTAGATAAGCTAGTTCTAGGCTTTCTTCTAGATTAGGACTTCGCTATTAAGCAAGAGCATGTTGGACGCACATGAGGATTTGAGAGACAGGTCAGCAAGAGGTCGAATTGGGATAGGAGTCTCCATCTTAGCTATGGCTTAGAGCTAGTATTTTCTATGTAAGCCCTTTAAGTCCTCTAACTCGGCTTCTTACGATTGGTCTAGGGGGTTAACTTTTACCATCTACTGAGGGGTTAGAAAAATTTGTCCTAATATCTGAAGAGATTTCTGCTCATTCTTCTAGGGCATTCATAGGGTCATCTTCTGTTGGTTGGTAGGGAATGAGACCAGATACATTAAAGGTAGAGGAGACAACATAATCATCAGGCAACTCAATTTGGTAGGTGTTGCGATTCATTTTCTTCAAGACCTTGAATGAGTCGTTACCTCGAGGAAATATTTTACTTTGTCTTAAGTATAAGAATCACTCTCGGTTGAGGTGAATCCGTATTAAGTCTCCTGGTTGGAAAGAAATAGTTCAGCAACCTTGACTACCAATCTCTTGTTCTCTCTGATTGAATTTGGTAATCTTCATAGTTACAGACTAGTACAGTTCACATAATTCTTAAGCACTATCAACTCCGAATTGACTCTCTTTAGTAACTACTAGGGTACTGATCATATATAGGGGAATGGTAGGGTTAAGGCCATAGACAACCTCGAATGGAGTCTTCCTAGTAGTGCTATGGATGGTCTAGTTGTATGCGAACTCCACAACTAATAAGCATAGATCCTAATCCCTCGAGTTCTTTCCCACAATAACTCTAAGCAGATTACTTAGTATCCTGTTTACCACATCAGTCTCACCATCAGTCTAAAGGTGGCTACTGAAGCTAAATACGAGTTTGGTTCCAAGTCTTTGCCAAAGGGTCTTCTAAAATAGCTCAAGAATTTTGTGTCTTGATTTGAGACTATACTTTTTGGTACTCCATGTAGTCTGACAATCTCCTACAAAAATAGATCAACAATATATAAAGTATCGCTAGTTCGATGACATGGAATGAAGTGTACCATCTTGCAGAAACGGTCTACTACAACAAAAATGAAATCTTTCCCTCAAGATGTCCGGGGCAACCCTAAGACAAAGTCCATGTTGAGGTCGACCTAAGGTAAGGTTGGCATCAGCAAAGGCATGTACTCTCCATGGGGTTCTCTCTTCCCTTTAGCACGCTTACACACATTATAACTACCAACTACCTTGTAGACATCCTTAGTCAAACCTGGCCAGTAGAAGTTCTCCTTTAACAGCTTGGCTTTCTTGACCTCCCCGAAATGTCCTAATAAGCTTCCCTGACCAATAACTCACGCATAAAGTAGTTTGGTATGTACAACCTTCGGTCCTTAAATAGGTAGCCGTCCTTAAGATGATATCCCTTGATAGCAATTCCATCTCTTCACTCTTCTATAATGGGGCCGAAATGAGGGTCATGATCATACTACTTGGTAATGAGTGAAAATCCTAATAATTTAGTTTGTAAAGTGGTTAATAAAGTTTGTTGTCATAACAGAGCATCGGCGACCACATTTACACTTCCTCTCTTATGTCGGATGATGTCGGCCATTCCAAAACAGCTCAAATCTTCTCCTCATCTACTCAAATTCCTTCCCTTAACACTACAAATCCTAGAAAAATCACCTCACATTGGCAAAACGTACACTTCTTCATATTTCCATACAATTTTTCAACTCGTAAATAGTCAAATACTTCACTAAGATGTTGAACATGGTCATTCAGGTCAATACTATATATTAATATGTCATCAAAGTATACAACCACACATCTTCCAAGTACAGGGTGCATCACATGGTTCATTAATCTCAGGAATGTGCTCGTTGCATTTGTAAGTCCAAATCGCATAACCAAGCATATGTAGAGTCTATGCCTAGTCGTAAATGCAATCTTCCATTCATTACCCGGCCTCATGTAGATTTAGTAGTAGTCGCTCTGCAAATCAATCTTTGAGAATATCCTTACACCATGAAGCTCATCCAACATGTCATCGAGCCTCAATATCGGATATCTATACTCGATAGTAATTCGGTTGACCATGCGACTGTCGATGCACATGCACCATGAACCATCTTTCTTCAGAACGAGCAAAGCTGGTACGACATAAGGGCCCGTACTCTCCTTCACATATCCTCACTCAATGAGTTCATCCACCTACCCTTTGAGTAGGTCAGTTAGATAGGGCGACACCTGGCTATAGATTAATCTAATGCTCTATGCCTCGGACTGGTGGCAGTCCTTTGAGTAGTTCCTCTAGAAACAAGTCAGAAAACTCATTTAACAAGCGTCAGATTTCTTTCGGGACTTCCTGCAATTCCCTCATCTCCATCAATCATCTAACTAATAAGAACATCGGTTCATTAGTCTTCCCAATAGATCAGAGCTCCTTATAACTCATCACAAGGGCCTTTTTCTTGTTAACTTGGGTGAGTTGATTATGGATTTCATTTACTTAGGATTGGGTTAGGGGTTGCAACACTATCCTCCTTCCATCCTTAACAAAGGCATAAGTGTTCTTATACCCACTGTGCATAACACATCGATTAAATAACTAAGGTCATCCAAGTAGTAGACGTGAAGCTCCCATAGGGACGACATTGCACACTACTTTGTCCTTGCACATGTTCCCAATACTGAATGGTACGGTCACTTATTCAATTACGTACAAAGCACCCTTATCATAAAGCCAATGTAGTTTATAAGGTCGGGGTTACTTTGAGGTTAGCAGACCCAACCTCTGCACAAAGGACTATGCAACAAAATTAGTACAACTTCCTCCATCTATGATGATTGTACACAATTGGCCTTTGGCAATACATTTAGTATAGAACAAAGTCTCTCTTTAGTCCTCCTCAAAGTATGGTAAGGAACTCAAGACTAGTCTCGAGACTCAGGTCATTACTTCTCCTTGGTCAACATAGACATAGGTCTCCTCTTCCTCTTCCTCTTCCTCTTCCACTTTGGGTTCTCCAACATTCTTTTCTTCTCTAGGGTCGCTATTGTTAGTACTATCCACCACGTCTCCCTGGAGTATCATGACATGTCGATTCGAACATTCAGTAACCATGTGTCCAAAGCTTAAGCATTTAAAACACTTCACCTCGCTAGTCCTCTGTCTGGATGGCTAGCCTTTCTCATAAGTTCTCAAGGTCGGTGTAGCCTTAGGTCGACTCAACTATCTCGTTTGGCCATGTTAATCTGCTCGATGTTCATCAGGTCGGTCATTCCTTTCCTGAGCTCGGTATGCCCTCCTCAACTCAAATTGAACTGGTTGGTACAGTACGGGAGCTCGAGAGAATGTTTGCCTAGGTCAACTTGGAACATTTTTTCTTTGCTTTTCGACCCTCTGCGCGATTTTGATCACCTCTTCTAAGGTATAAAACCTCTATACTTCAATGATATTACGAATCTTATACTAGAGTCTAAAAATGAATCTTGATACTGTACGGGCTTCTGGTTCTTCTACGTCAGCTTAAATCATCAACATTTGGAACTCTCTAACATAGTCATCAATAGATCGGTTTCCTTAACAAAGCTCTTGCAATTTTGCAAATGTATCTTGTAGGTACGTCTCAGACACAAATCTGCCTCTTAATAACCTTTTCATCTCATCCTAAGTTCTAACACCTCATCTTCCATCCCTTGCTTAGGTTAAATTCTAATTTTTCCACTACATTATCGCATACCCAATAAACTCCAATGCAATAAGTCAGACCTTGATAGTATCCATATATCCATAACAATCAAACACCTTCTTGACCTTCTCTTCCCACTCTAAGTATTCATTAGCATATCCACCTCCACTAAAGGGTGGGATTTGAACCTTGAATTTATCTAGCCCTCAAGAAGCTTGGCGCCTTCGTCCTGGTAATAGGTAACGGTCAACTTCCTCTTCTTCCTCCATAAATTCTTCAACATCCAGTTCCTCATCTTCTTCTTCAATCTCCTCCAACTCCAATCTTCATATAGTAGCTTAGCCTGCTACTCCCCTAGCTCGCTATGGTCGAACTAAGTGGTTAGTTTAGTTACCTTGCCATGGTGTCTCCTAAGGGCATATTCTTATAGGTTAGGTAGTTGTACACCTTGGGGCTATTGCCTGTTTACTTGCATCATTGTGGCTAGACTCTCAACGAAGTTGGTGAGCCTATCAAGTTTGTCGTCAACAAACCTTAGGGTGTTACTACTGTTTTGACTACAACCAGATTGAGCACCACTACTTTGGTCAACGATAACTCCCTGAACACTTGAATCTGACATAGTGTAATACTTTTTTTTTAATAGATTAATAAACTACTATTAACCTTAATACTCAATAGTCAATAAATAAAATAGAAATAAACTTGCTTTGTTTTCATGATAAAAAAACAGAATAAGATAGAGTAATAATGAAACCATACTTACGAACACACACAACACACTTCAGTAGCTATGGAAAGAACACAGTAGACACAAATAGTGAGGCAAACAAAAACTTCACTACAACTTCATACACTCCCTCCCAAAACCATGCTCTAATACAGGTGAAGTTAATGCATCTCCAGGGTCATACACATGGAGAAGCACCACAATAAATGAATCAAAAAGAGATAGAAAAGAAAACTAGCAAAACTCGAGCAACTACCAAATGGATATGACTTACTACTCGATCCTACTCGGCCTACAATTTGCCAAATATGACACATTGGTCTAAACGGAAGGGTCACTCGCCCATTACTCCTTGCTAAAGGGAATAGATAAGAGTTAAGAGATAACGAGAACACTAAGGTTGCTCAAATGAATAACTCTGTATTGAAAGTTGAATTTTTTCACATATAAGGAAAGTAGGGGTTTATATACCTATTTACTAGGGTTGCTTTACATGTATGAAAAGAAAAAAAGGTATTCTACACTGGGTTGCATAAGACATACCAAAAGGGGTAAAAGAGATAAAGAATATACAATACAAAAAAAAAAGAATCATTCTAGAACATTGTATCAAAAGACATGTGTCACTTAGTGGTTGGACATCTGGGATATGATATAACGTAGGCCAAAGCAGGAATGAGTTACAATCAGGGGTTGACTTGATCTGGATTAGGTCAGGAGCCAATCAACTAAGCAAAAGGTCAGCTGTCTTGAAGTCAGATTCTAGTAGGTCAAGTTGGTAGCTCAGTTCAACCCCACTAATTCTGGGCTATCTTCTAGATTAAGACTTCGCTGTTGAGCAAGAGCATGTTGGACATACGTGAGGATTTGAGAGATAGGTCGGTAAGAGGTCAAATCAGGATAAAAGTCCCCGTCTTAGGTATGGCTTAGAGCTAATATTTTCCATGCCAACCCTTGAAGTCCTCTACTTCAGCTTCTTGTGATCAATCTAGGGAGTTAATTTATATCAAGTTTCAAAAACAACTTTTATTAAGGATAGATTACCATTTAAGATCAAAAGAGCTTTTGTTGTGTAAGGGTGGTATTATAGGTAGGAAGGCCAAGTATGAGAGAGGCTTTAAAGTAGATGTAGAGATTTTGGGTTTATGAGCTCGGGCTATGATTTAGAGCTTTACGTCTTTAGGGCTATTTAGGTTTTTGTCTTTTGATTTGACTGCCCCCACTAGGATAGCTTTTACTTGGCTCTTGACTTACACTTAAGCCCGATTTTCCAACCTCTTTTCCCTTTTCTATTTCGTTATTACTTTGCCCTACTGCTCTTTTGTTGTTCTTTCTTTTTCTTTTAACAATAAGTCTCCATTACTTCTTAAGTGATTTAGGGTCCTAAATTCATGGATTTCTATTGTATGGGCTCGAGTGGGATAAGTAAAAGCTAGAGGTGTTTAAAAAAGATGTAGCTCTTCCTTATTTCAAAAAAACATAACTTCTCAAAAATAAAATTTGCTTTTGGATTTAATGTTACTGAACTAAGTATGAACTAATTTTATTCTTCTCTCCTCATTAGTGACCCCAACCTTTGAATTGCCCCATTGTGGGGAGGCTCTTAATAGGTTTTAGTTTGAAAATTCTTTAAATAGGTCCAATAGGGTGAATAAAGGATGATTGTGTTTAGGATTGGAGAATGAATGCCTAACTTTAGTTTAATTCGTGTATCACATTCAAAGTGGATCTCCTTTAAGGAATGAGCCCAAAGTATCCTCACTTTTATATCGCTCAACTCGCAAAGTGTTTTAGGTTAGTGTCTGGAAAATAGTTTGCCTCTTTTCATTCTAAACCTTTTAAAAGTGAGTTATCAATTCCTTGAGGAGGAATTTATTTGCTCAAATAACATTGTAATCATTTCATTGAAAAGACAATTGTATTATTCCAACTATTACAAACTTTATTGAAAACAACTTTCTTTGTCCCTATCTTAACAAGCATCTAATTACTTGAAACAACTCATGAGCTTATCTGAAGGCAAAGGCAAGCTCAAAAGAAATGGAGCTCTAGGTGACTCAGTTAGACTATCTTCATGACTTGAAGAAGGAACGTATTGTTGTAGCTTTAGCTAAATGACTTTTGCATCAATCAGGTCTTAAATCTTGTTTTTCAATCTCCAACATTTTTTAGTAGAATGTCCCTTCTGACTTATATGATAGTCGCACCTTGCTTCTAGGTCAAAGCTACGTAGTTTGTAATTTGGATTAGGGGCTTCACAAGCTATAATCCTTGTCGCTTTCAAATGATAAAAGATTTGGGTTATTGATATCCTCAGTTGAGTGAATTGTCTCCTCTAAGTCCCTTAGGTTTGTTTTTCCTCACTCCTCCTTGTCTTTTTTCTTGGACTTCCCCCATCATTTATGCTTATTGGCACTTGACTGGTATTGAAAGTCAGGTGTTGCAATCTTCTAAGCATAGGGCCCATCGCCATTTCTAGATCTGTGGTGATCTTTCGTAACATGGCTATTTTCTCTTCCAGATTTCAGAATCTTCTTTCTAAGTTCGAATCTTAGGATATCTGAAGAGTGTTGATCAAGACCTACCATTGTTAGGCCATCTAATACATCATCCTTTCTAAGGAGGCGAGTCTGTCATCAATCATGCGAACTTGGTTAGAAGAATTCTTTACCCGTTAGCAACTTTTCTTTTGTTTTCTTTCTTTTTTTTTTATTGAAAGAGAAAGATAATACTTTTTTTTATAGAAACCAAATAAAAATGGTAGATTTTTTTGTTTTTGGATTTTTAAATGCATTTCCTTTGAGTGAGAGAGTGAATGATTAGATAAACTCTATTGAAGGACTATCTATAAAGAAGGAAAGAATGAAAGAATGAAGAAAAATTTTATTTTAGAAAGAGCAGAGTACAAAGAACAAAACAAAAGGAAACCTAACAATTATTCTTAACAATAGGTAAAACCTATTCAAAGACCATTAACTCCATCTAGAGTTTCTAATGTAACTCTCATAGTTAGGCTTTAATGTTGTCTAGAATTTCTAAAGCCTAATTCATAGTCCTCTCACTTCTTTCAACTTAAGCTAACAATGCCCTATTAAAGGCCTTAGCACGCTTAGCCTTTTACTTCTAGTAGGTAGCTTCAGCTTATAGCAACTGCTCATGGATTCCTAGGGCAACTAGCAGTCTTTGATTACTCTCTTGTTGGTTACTCACCATTCTTAGGTCTACATATTTCATGGACAACAATCAATCATTAATGTAGAAAGAGAAAGCACATGGAAATATGCAGGCATTAGGATTATTTGGCTTAATACATTACTCCCTTGAGTTGAAACCTTACTATTATTTGATTGCATTAAAAATCTTGAACAATCAGTAGGGTTGTAATTTCTTAAAGGTAGTGTATTAACTTAAGCATTGGAGGGAAGTATATAAAATTAGGGTAGGTTTGGAAAAGGTCCTTAAGTTTTGTAACCTCACTTGTTAAAGAACACTTTCGTTAGTCACATTGAGCTTAAGTGAGGTAGCCTAATCAACCTTGAGCGATGGTTACACCACAGCACGCAGAGCCTACACACTGGCCCCTCTCTTAAGGTCTTAAAACTGCTTAGGTTTGACCGCATCTACCCTGTACCTTTAATACAACAAAAGAGCCATCGTATCCTAAAGTGTGTGACATGCAAGATAGATAAAAGTTGAGAGTGAATTCTAGGAAAATACAGGGAAAGAAGCTTCAGGTTTGTCTTTTCTTTTGTAATAATGCTGCCTTAAACCCCTAAAGGATGTATGCAAGAAAGGTTGATTTTAGAGGTCCTTAAACCTTATGATCTCACGTGTTTCTTACAAAACAGTTCCTTAGTCACATCGAAGTTTACACAATGGCACATTGTCCTAAGGTCCTAAGACGGTCCAAGCTCGACTTTATCTATCATATATTCATAGTACAAGAAATAAATCCCCCCTCAAAATAATAAAATAAATAAAACTAAACCTACCAAATCGTTAGTACAATTATGATACAAACAAAGAACGAATAAGTACATAAATTACAATGAGGTGATTTTTAAAGTTTGATCTTAATTTTGGAAAGACATATGATTAAACCCTCTTGACATTCCCTAGTGAAGTCACCAAACTGTCGAGTTTGGATTTTCACCCTCCTAGTTCTTTTTATAAATTAGGCCTCCTCTAAACCGATCAATATTAAACGCTACTCGTTTAATACCGATCCCCAACTAAGGTTTAAAGAAAACCATTCCTTTTTGTTTTGAAAACAATTTTGGAGTCACTACCCAACTTAAGTCGAGAAAAATAGTTAAGTTATAATCAATTAGGTGGATTGATTATAACCTAGCCATTAGTCTAATGATTAAAACCAATTTTACAAAATGGTTTTTAAAACCAAAAAATCTAGATATGAAGGTTCAGAATTTTAAACTCTTACGGGTACCATTGACTTTCCAAAATTAGAATTAAACTTAAAAATCACCTTTTAATTTTGAAAGATAAGACTTAATTTAATTACCCTAATTGGATAAACAAAATAAGCTAAACTAAAGGAAAAGGGAAATTAGGTTTTTTTTTTTTTGTTTTTATCGTCGCCTCGTAAGTGCCTACATACCCACTATTCGAGATCAGATATATATAGTTTTTTTTTATGAAAGCTTTAGTAAGTGAAGTCGATTTTAATTTTTGAAAATAATCGGGTTCACGTTTTTAGTTCAATTGGGTTCATTTAAGGAAATTTCTGACAATGTCCTAAATTGGATTTTTTCGTTATTTTTAAAAAATTCTAGAATGCCTTAAATTGCAAAGGGTTGGTTTATTTTTATTATTTTCAAGGAACTTTGATTTTTCTAAGTGTTAAAAGGAAAGGAAAAAATAATATTTATCTCCTTATTTACTTACTTTTGTTTTTATATTTTTTTCATTTCTATCTATTTATTTATTTTTTTATTTTTGTTAAACTAAAAGTAAACAACTAATTAAACTACCTTTCCTTTACTTTTTCTTTCTTTCTTTTTTTTTTCTTTTTCTTTACTTTCTTTTTTCCTTTTTCTTTTCTTCTTTTTTTTATTTGATTACATTTATATGGATAAATAAATAAATAAAATATATAAATAAATAAATAAAATAAAATAAAGTTTTAGATGCAACTGGACGTATGAGTGGGACTTGGAGCAGGTCAATCGGTTCAGTCAGGTCGAGTCAGGTTCCACTGTCTTTAACAACAGCAGCAGCCCGGGTCAATTCAACATGAAACAACCATTGAATCGAAAGGGAAAGAGTGGTTTTGTGGGTTTTTAATTGGGGAATAAGGGGTTAGGACCAATGCCGCAACTTAGGGAGATGGTTTAATGGGTGTTTATAAGGGGTCAATGGTGGCAGTTAGCATGGTGGTTAGGTAATGGTTATTGGGTCCCAATTAGTGATTGGGGTAGGGGTTTTGGAGTGTGGGGAGTTCAATTGTGGGTTTAGTTTAGGCTTAAGGTAATCAAAGGTAACGGTTTGAGAGGGGAGTAGTATGGTGGTTAGGGTTTTGGGGTAGTGTTTTAGCGAAGCAACTATAGAACATAGTAGAGGTTGAAAGAGTTTGGGTTAGAGAGCCTAAGCTACGAGGAGCTCGGCAGTAGTAGAGGTTTAACTCGGGAGTGGTTAGAGAGAGGGGTTCGAAGAGAGAGAGAGAGAGTTTAGTTGAGGGTTAGAGAGAAAGAGAGATCATGAGAGAGAGAAAGGGCTTAGGGGTTGATTCAAAAGCTCATCTTTGGTTGTATGTATCCCATAATCCCCCTCAACACCTAATTTATACTCACGATTAACCAAGAAATTTGGAAAGTTTAAATTAGAGTGAATGGGGGTCATCCAAATTTTTCAATTTTTTTCCAATCTTTGAAGCTTGATTTGAATAGGTTTTTTACTAAATCTAGACTTGTTTCCTATGCCAATTCACAATAGACTACGTCTAGTTTTCAATTTTACCATTGATTTAGTGAAATTGCAATTCAAAAATAAAGTCAAAGGTAGCTGCCTGAGGAGGAAAGTACAGCAAATCTAGAGAAAATGAGGGAAGGAGGGAGAAACAGAAGGGAAAGAAAAATGGGGCTAACGTAGCACTAACATAGCGTCATGTCAGCCAACCTGACCAACTAGATGCTATTACATGTCACCATGTAACATGTGACAATTGACATGGCATGCCACGTAGTGCTACATCAACTGCCGTCTAATCCTATGCTACCACGTGTCAGGATACATAGCACAATTAGATCCTACTACATAATAGTTCCTAATGTGATGAAAACTGAAAAAAATAAAAAACCTTATATACCTCCTCCACAATTTGAATCCAAGACCTCAAGCTTAATATCCAATCTAAGTCTATGTGCTTAACCATTAGGCCATTGGCCTATAACTTATCCATATGTGTTGACTAGGTTAGCTTCGGCTAAATTCACTTCTAAGCCTAAGCCTAACAATCCAACTTTTAAACTTATTTCAAAATTAAAAAATCTACCATAATAAAATGTTATTTTCTAAAATATTTTACTTTTCTTCAATTTTTCTATTTTTTGTAATTTTTTAATTTTCTACATTTTTTCACTTTTCTTATTTTCTAAATTTCTCAATTTTTTTTGTTTCTTATTCAATTTTCTTATTTTTTTATGCTTTTTCTTATTTTTTGAAATTTTTTGTATTTTCCTAAAATTATTATTTTTCCTAAATTTCTTAATTTTTTGGGTTTTCTTTAATTTCCAGTTTTTTTGTGTTTTTCCTAATTTAGGGCTTATTAAGAAAAGAAAATAAAATAACAAATATAAAACTAAAAATAAAGAGGAAAATAATTTGGTGTTTATACCTATTACTTGAAGTCAAGTAATAAGAATTCCTTAATTTAACCAAGGAATCATAATTCCTCACCCTCACCCTCACCCTCACCCTCACCATCACTATCACCACCAACACCAACCACCGCCGCTACTGACTACCTCCACCGCCACTGCTGTTATTGCTGCTACCACCACCGTAGTCACTATTACTACTACCATTACTTCTACTACTACTACCACCATCGTTGCTACTGCTATTGCTGCCGCCACTACCATTACCACTAATCACCATAGCCACCGCCACCAACCACTACTGCCATCGCCAATACCGTCGCCAACCACAGTTGCTACTGTTACCGTTACCATTACCATTACCACCATCACCACCAACCACCAACCACCCCCACTCACCACCACCTATTACTTTAGGATTAGGTGAGAAAAAAAATGGACCAAAGATAATTTAATCATTAAAGTTATATTACATGTTTATTCCTAAATTACTTATAAATCTAACTAAACAAAGTAATATGTATTACACCTTTATGGAATTCCTTATGAAATTCCAATTCCTTCCATTCCCTCTCATTCTATTCTATGAAATGAACAAGCCGTAAATGCAGCAACAATCCAACTTTGTATAGGGACTTTTAGACACCAAATTAAATGGGGATTTCAATTTTTATGATAAATTTATTGAAGAAACTGGGGTTGATAATGGTGTTTCAAGTTGTAGCGGTGGTTTGGGGTAACTTTACAATTTGGGCAATTACGTATGGGTGGATTCATGTGTACTATGTTTGTTGTACAAGTGTGTGCTATCGTTAAGGTTATGTCTGATATGTGAGAGGGCAATTGAGAAGGTCATATGCATAGGGGTTTGGTTGGGTCTATTGCTGCTGTTGTATGAGGTCAAGTGGATGTGTATGAATGTTAGATGGGGTTAAGGTCATGTATCGTTGGTGAAGAGAGGGTACAAGTTGGAGTGCGCATGGTTGAGGTTACAAATGGTGTGTGGGTTGCTATAGTAGGTTGTCAACTAAGAATTGGAGTAAGCGAGTAAGTTGGTTGTACAGTCATGTAGGGTATCTATGTTGTCGTGGGTTAATGTGGTCATGTATGAGGATGGTAGTTATCGTATGTTGTTGTGGCATGCTAACTTATGCAAGGGTATCAATGATGTTTGGTCTGGTATATGCGATAGTGGGGATGGGAATCAATGGGTTTACAGCACCAATGAAGATTGGTTGTTAAGAGTTCCCCCTCATTAATTCTCTTCCATTTCAAAATCATCAAATTCATTCAAATCGAATTTGAGTACTTGTGAAAGTAAATGCTAACCTTTTGATTATCAACTTTTAAATGTTAATCTTTATGTTAAAATGAACATACATGATATCTTTAGGTAGATTCACACATAAAAATTGATAAAAATGAATCAATGTGACTTGATTCAAAGAAACCTTATCATTGTTTGTTGCTTCTTTCTCGCACGATTGAATGGGAGGAAGGGATGATCGTTACATGACTTACACGTGACTAAGAATTTAAAAAAAAAAAAAAAACAATTGCACCCTTACTAAGTGTTAAACTTACGACCTCTATGTTAATGCTTTAAGTCCAAATGCCCAACCATTAATCCAATGGCTTGTTCACAAACAATACGTGTATTTTATGTTTACTTAAACCCTTCACGTCAGGTCCAACATAATTTCAACCTTTAATCTAGGCCCTATTTAATCTCAAAATGACTCTAGCCTTTTTATATAGCTCAAAATATACAAACTGAATATATTTTAACACTACTTTTGAATTTAATAAATTTGGAGTCTCATTTTAATTAGTCCAATTAACAAATTTTTCAATTGAATAAAAATCCAGTTTATGAACTCAAATACTTAACCGGACCATTTTTTTAACAAAAATATTTTTCTAGTGAAGCTAAAAAATTTTAAAGACTCTAAATTTATTAAATTGCATATATATTTTGAATTTTACATGATCTGACTCTAAATGAGTCATTGACTTGACTTAAGCCTTCTTTACACTTTGTATCTTTTTTTTTTTCATTTTTTTTACGGATTTTTCGTAAACCTAGCCCAAAATTATAAAATAAATGGGTAAAAATGTGGTATTTATGATCTTATAATCTTACACTAATCACTCCTAAAATCAACAATCTCTACACATGCAATCATTACATTATCTCACCAAACCCTAAATAAAAATCCACTTTTTATTCAAATAAACAATGAATTCATAAAACCAAGTAAAGAGTAAGGTTCTAAATACCTTTGGTTTGTTGATTTGTAAGAGAAATCCACATAAGTCATGAGGTTTGGTTGCTTGATAATGAGAAAATGTGAGAGAAAGTGATATGTTAGAAAGAGAGTGTATGTTTAGAATGAGAGGAAGGAGAATACTCATAGAGTTTGAATTTATGGATCAACCATGATTGGGGATCACAACCATAGTTTTTGGCTATGATCCTTCTCTTATACAAGAAATTTTTGTTTGAGGCATGATCATGGGCAAGGATTAGAGGCATAATCCTAGCCATAATCCTCTCATCCTCCAATTTTAAGCTTCTCTTTCAATTTTGTCTTTTAAGAGATCAAAAGCAAGTTCATGTGAATTTTGGTTGTAGTCTTCTATGACTTTCAAATCCAATTTTTGTTGATTTTCCATTTTCTTTTCATGAAATGGCTTCATAAAGCCTTAAAAATAAAGTAAATCAAGTCTCAAAATTCAATTGAAGAACCACTTGAATGGATGACAAACAATTTTCAAACAACATTGCATAAAAAAAAAACAATTTCCATTAACTATTTGATGAAAATAAAAGTTTTCAATGTGAAGAAAGATTCTCAAAAGACATGACACTTAATCTAACTGTGAAATTGAAACAATGATAATTAAAATAGAAACTTAAATAAAAATAAGCTTAGGCTACCTTTCAAGAGCATTGTTGTTTTATATCGTTAGCTCAACAATTGAGCCATTCCTTTAGTTTTGTTTCAATCACGCTGGTGTGAGATTCGATTTAATATTTTTAGGCAAACTTCCTTGTTGCTTTTGCAGGACAATTTTGGCTATTTTTCCCAGTTGATTCTCGAAATTCCAAAGGGTTGCCTCAGTATTCCTGAATGCTGCTCATATAACCTGGCATCGAACATCTAAGTTTTGTATAAAACAATTCAACATTTACTCTAGATTAGGGTTCTTATTCTGAGTTTGAACATCTAGGTTCTACTGTTGCCGGTAGCCTCCTTAAGAGAAATTCAAATAATTTCTCCATCTTAGATTATGAGCACTACTAAAAGGGTTATTTTGAGTTCTATTAGCAATAATATTAACATCTTCCTTATTAACTAGTGTTTCTTTTTATACTACATTTACCAATTTCATCACTCCTTTAATTTTCTTACTCTATCTTTTAACTTGAGCTATCAATGCAATGATTGAATCCACTTGAAATTTTTTTGTCACCTTAACCTTAGCTCTCATATTATCCCACTACAAATTATTCATTACCAAGTCTTCGATTAGATTTTAGGCTTCATTTAGTCTCTTAGCACTCAATGGCTCCAACCGTAGCGTTGATCATTTGTTGAGTAGGATAATTGAAACCATTATAAAAGATCCAAATCTTCATCCACATAGGTAACCTATGATTTTAGCAATGCATGAGCAACTCCTTAAATCTCTCCTAAGTATCAGATAATGTCTTACTATCAATTTAGGTATAAGATGATATGTCGTTCCTAAATTTTGATATACTGGTAGGTAGAAAATATTTCCATAAAAACTTTTCAACCAATGTCTTTCGTGGTTCTTTGGGAAGTGAATTAAACTATTGCTTAGCCTTACCTTTAAGAAAAAACAAGAATAACATGAGTCTCATCCTATCGTTTGTGACTTTGTTGATTTTAAAGGTATCACAGATTTCCAAAAAGTTTGAGATATGATTGTTTAGATCTTCATCAGCCAACCCATCAAATTAGGCAAACTGTTACGTCATTTGGATCATGTTTGGTTAGATTTGAAAGTTTGTTGCTTGCACCTCTAGTCTAGTGATACTAGACTCAACTCCAGTCGCCTTAGGTTTAGCATATTCTATTAGGGTTTTGTTGGCATCATTATTGTTCACCATCATGTTGTCAAATTCTTCTTCTTATAAACCTTCTTCTAACTCTTTCTTAAGTCGGAGTGGTAAGCCTTGATTAATTAGATCCAATGCTTTGGTACCCTCTTATGTAGGTAGCAAGAAGTCCTTTTGATTTTTGAATCAAATTCAACAAGACTTTTACTACTATTCCTAGTCATAAACTAAAATAATCTAGAAGTTAGAATTAAGATAATAATAAAAAAAAAAAAGAACCAAAAGAAACTATGGGAAGGATATGTTGCAAGCATGTCAAAATTATTAGAAAAACTAGGGTTTGCTAATATCATAATTAGTATCATTCCATTGGTTTCTTGGTAATGGCACTAATCTTGATTGCATACACACGGAGGTGGTATTTAGCAAGTGTACATAGTCAAGTTATAATATAAACACAAATTTTGAGTTCAAGTTGTCAATCTCTCAAGAACCATGAATATGAGTGAATCCTAAATTATTAACAGTTTTTCCCTACAATCTCCATTTATCTAACTTTATAATTAAAAGTATAATTGAATAATCAATGAAATGAAGAACAATAAAAATAAAATAAAGGTACAAAAAATAATAATAACATAATTAATTAAAACAACAAAATTAATAACAAACTTGATAACGAAATTAATTAAATTTTGGAGAGATGCATAATCTTAGTATATCTTATGTTATTTACTACCTAGTTCTATTGGACTTTTCACCCTCAATTGCAATTTTGGACCGTAGAGGTTCCTATTATAAGCTAATTGAACTTATGTCTCTAATTAATTTCTCACTTAAAGTATACTCTACCATATTACTTTTGTAATAGAATATCTCAAGATTGCATTACAATCTTGAATCTTGAATCCCTATATTAAGTTGCCTTAATCTAGAGAAACTAAAAAAGCTAAACGTTTTAGTTAAGTTAGTTACTTCTAATTGTATCAATTAGTCATACTATAGGATTTCACAAACTCTATAGTAAATTGATACATTAATCGAATCATCAGTAAAATTGAATTAAACAACAATACAATCCAAAATAACTAGATTACAAAATGCAATCATAGGTTGAAATAAGAAAACATTAATAGTCACATTAGAAGTTAAGGTTTAATGATAATTTACTAAGAATGAATAAAGTTACAATATAATAATAAGAAGAAATGAGAATAAATAAAAGAGAGAAACCCCTGTTTAATTTTTACCCTACAAGCTCCTCTAAAGGGCTCTCTTTTCAACCTAAACCTAAACACCTATTTGGGATTAGACATAGGTTTATAGAGAAAACTTATTAAAAATAGAGGATTAAAAAAATTCTAAAATTATTATGCCTTAAGATCATGGCCTAGAGGCTAGGTGTGGCCTTACACTTCTCGTGCAAATTCTTCTAAATCGATAGAAATTCTTAACTATAAGTATATGGCCAAAATTACAGTCAAGGTCATTGCCATGGTAGCTACATGTATTCCTCTCTAGACTTCAATTCTTGCTTGAGCTTCATTTCATCAATCACCCAATCAATGCACTTTTTCAATTAAGCTCTAAAACTTCATGAAAATTCCTGAAAATTCATCAAATACTTCCAAAATTCCTTCAAATGAAATATTAACGAATTATGCTCTAAATCACTATAAAACTAACATGATTAATAGATAAAATCATTCAAAATTATCCTAAAATACATATACTAAATGACTATTATCAAGGATCAAGGAAAGTAGTGAGATGTGAAAGAGATATTATGTATGATTTATTCGTTTCATTTGTTTTGGTTAAAATCTTAGTAAAGATCATACTAAAAATATAGTATACTTGCAAGATTTCTTAATAGATCTTTGAGAGATATGATGGACAAAAGTTAAAAGAATTAGTAGGCCAAATAAGGAGGGAAAGGATAGTGATGTGGTAGAGAAAAGACAGTGTATTAAGAGTCACCAATTGGTTGAAGTTAGCTTAAATTGTAATTCTATTTTTGAGGATTCCCTTGTACTTAAAATCCTTGAGACTAGAGGTGTTGAGAGATTATTCCATGATGGTAATGGGAGTGAGTTGTTATGCCATACTCATAATATAAATTTAGATAATTTCTAAACCCTTTTACTTTACAATGAGGGTTCAAAATCATTGCAACAAGAAAATGTGAAGAGTTCCCCCATAGTACGTTAACCACTTCTTAATCATTTTGATTACAATTACATACATTCGTAATATGACGTCCTATTGCAATTCATATACTGTTGAGAGTACGTTTAAAGCTTTCAAAATAACTAAATGCAATTTGGATAGTATATATACGAAAACATTTTTGTATAATCATAAAAGATTGTAAGTACTTGCAAAGGAATTATGAACATGCCCTAATCATTTGGGTGTAATGGTATATCCGAGATATTGAGCATAATAAAACTGCAAAATACATGTTTGTTATATATGATACCTTATAGAAGTTCATATATGGAATTCCACCTATGTTGAACACCCTCTTAAATTTCTACAGTTGCAATCTATTGTCTACATAAAATTCCTGTCATGCCTTATTAACAAATGCATGGTCCATCGTAAATTAATTTCCACTATGATTGGTGATAATTTGAAACTAATATGGACATGTTGTTTTCAACATAAATATTCAATATTTGACAAGCATAATAGATATGGAAAAAGGTTTCCCTAATATGAGCTAGCAAAAGGCTTACAATTTAAGAATGAACACAGTGTTTGCATTAAATTGTCGAAACCAATTGGGAAAATCTTTTTATTTAATGCATATTTATACAAAATAATGCTTATGATTTTGAAAATATATTGTGCAGCATGTTGTCAATTAAATTTTCAATCAAGTGGTAAGTAATTCCCATGTATAAGTTTTCATTCATATAAAATAATGCTTATGGCAATGCAAGCTGTTGCATTCCCATGTTTTCGGAACTTTTTTTTTTTTTTTTTTTGTTTATTTTTAAGTGAAGACTCTACACAGACCTATTGGATCCACAGATGATTTAAGACCCATTGAACTGAATCGATTCGAAATTCTATCTTAGTATACCGAATATAGCTAAATCATGGGGCAAAACGAACCCATACCGGGTCTAATTACATCGCTAGTAAGATTTGTTCAGAACAAGTCTTACTTCTTGATCAAGCGCTAGCCATTGTTTGTTGACAAGTCGTGGCTTTTCGATAGTTTTCTTCGGCCACGCTCAATGAAATGTAGAAAAAATGAGTCAACTGTCTTGGAGTATACAATCTAAGGTTTATTGATTTCCAACAAGAGTATTTATAAAATTTTTTTCATTTTATTTACGTATTACTAGATAAATGCACATTAAAAGTTTCAGCAATAATATATCAAATGTGAACCAATACATGAAATAAAATAAAGTGGTCATGAAACAAATTCCAAATAGAAGCTAAATTGTCCTTCTATGTAACACATGAGAGTTAGGCTCCGCAAGGATTTAGCCCAACCGCTACATGGATGGTCAGTACTTAATTTTAAGTGGGTTTCTTTCTGACTTATAGTAACAGAGTGGGCTAGTGCCCGATATTCCTAGGCGAATCCATTATTGAGAAGTTCGTTTGCTATAATTCTCTTGGAATTGTTGCACATACTTTGCTTTACATATCATAAAAACTTTAATAGCATGTTTGATTACCGGACTGAGTAAGTTAGGAATATCAAAATATAATTGAGAAGTATAATTATTATTTTATTTAATTACACTTAAAATTATATTAAAAGTACTTTTAAAAATATTATGTACATGGCTTAATTGTTAAAATCAAAGAATAGTTATACATTCTGAATTCCCTCATTTTGCAATAATATTTTTTCTGTGAAATAGTTATTCCACAAATTTAAAATAGTAATAATTCTATAAAGGTGAAAGAATTATTCTATCCCGCTATTGTAAATTCAAGTAAATATGCTCTAAAATTTTTATTAAATCTACTTGTACTACTATTTATTCATGAAAACTTAGTTAAAATATGGGGACTTAAATAAATTAATAAGAATTTTTAGCCAAGATTTTGTGTAATAAGAAGCTCTATAACACTTCAAGTCAAAAGCAATGAATAACCAAGTCAAAAATATTAATAGGTCCATTTCAACTACTTTATCCAAATTTTTCAAGTTTATATTAATAAGATATTCATTTTAATGACCTTATAAACTAATACCACAACTACCTACAATTTATGCGAGATACTTAATTATGTGGTCTCACAATCTCTCTCCCTTAAACATACAGTATTCTCATTGCGAGGTCTTACAATTAGACTCAGGTCTTCCTCCCTTTTTAGTATATGATTCAAGCCACCCACTATCTATAAGTTATCCTAAAAACATATAAGGAGTCATACCCTAGCAACATTCCCTACATTTCTCAAACCTCTCCTTCAAATTGGAGCTAGACCCAAGTCATCTACCTACTAGTAAGAAATCCCCTCTAATACCATTTGTAACGCCTTAGGCCAAAAGTAATAAATAGCCAAACTAACAAACACTAATAAGCCTATCTCAACCACTTAGCTCAAAAGTTTCAAGTTTATGTTTATAAGATATTCATAACTATAGCCTTATAAACTAGTACCATAACCTTTCACAATCCATATGGGACACTTAACCATAAGGTTTCATAATCTCTCTCACTTAAACACGCAATATCCTCATCACGAAACTTTACAATTGAGCCTAAGTCCTTCCCCTTTTTAGGTATACGATTCGGGCCGATCTGCTATGTATAGGTCATTTTAGAAGTATGTAATAAGTCATACCTTAGTGATGCTCCTCTTCTTCCTTGGACCTCTTCTCTAAATTAGAGCTAAACCCAAATTATCCACTTACAAGTAGGGAGTTCACTCTAATACTATTTATAACACTCTAGGCCAAAAGTAGTGAACAGTCGAGCCAATAAACATTAATGAGCCCATTTTAACCACTTAACCTAAATAATATATATATATTATGAATGTTATGTATGTATATATATATATATATATTAAATATATATAATATAAAATAATGTATATCAAACGTAAAGTTCGCATGTATGCAAAAGGGTTAGTGTATATATACTATGGGATATTGAAAAGTACATGGAAGGATATGAAATTATATGTAAAGTGTGGTTCAAGAGCTCGAATGTTGAGGCAAAGGGATTGAATAAAAGTAGAAAAAGTATTAAGTTGAATTAAGAATTAATGAATTAAATTTTAAATCTAATACTTGTATTTATGACCATGTGCTAAGAGTCATGTAGTGTTGAACCTCGTTAAGATAGGAATACTAGGTAAAAGATACATGTTTGATAGTTATGTGTACTAAACTTGTATATAAATTGGACTTAATTGAAACTCATAATTTATTAATAGTATTACTTATGCTTGGCTTCAACCACCTACTAGGCGGGTTTAGTGGTGTTTGTAAGACGCTTATTGATCTTTACACAATGCTGTTCTCAATAGAGTCTTGTACTGAAAGGATCTAAGTAAATTTAGAATGGTTTTTAGCACTCAAGTGATTGGGGAGGACCTAACATTAATACTGCTATAGTATTTATATAGTATGTATATAGAAGTCATGAATAACCCTAAGTCTCAAAACACTAAGACTATACAATTTGTAAACTTAAATAATAAGATTTAAAACCAGTTGTTTGATGCATTTATGATGATACTCGTGTATGTGCTTAACTTGTTACATGTTTGTTCAGGTACATGTATGTGGTATCCTATATTAAGTAGTAGCTCACCTTATGGGAGTTATTGTTTTTCAACTACAGGTTCAACTTATAAAGTATGCGATAGGTTTTATGTTGAGGATTCCAATTGTGATTATTTGTAATATGATGAGAAGGGAGACTACTATTACTATGATGTTGGTGCAAGGACTTTGTAGATTAATTCTAGGAGTAAACTCAATGGATCTATGTTTATTTTTTATGTATTTCGGTATTTTTGGGAGTTGTGTTGTTATGGAGTCGCTTTCTACTTTCGTTGGTGATGCCTAGCGGGTTGACTTCTATGAGAGCTGTGAGACTTTAGATCATTAGGTTTAGTCCATTTAATTCAGGTTGTTCCTTTACGTTAGATTTCATTTAGATATGGTATGGCATTTGTGGAGATTGAGTGGTTGATGTTCCATTCTTATTTTATATTCGAAGTTATTCAATTGTAAGTTGGCAAATTTTATATAATTATTTTGTAGATCTTAGATAGGCTGCAGGTTCTTATATACCTAATAAGTTAATAAAAATTAGGGATACATGGCAAACTGTAGTGTTCCAAGTTCTAAGGCATTACAATTTTAATGGTTTGTAACACCCTAGGCCAAAAGTAGTAAATAGCTAAGCCAATAAATACTAATGGGTCAATTTTAATTACTTGACCCAAATGTTTCAAACTTGAGTTGACAAGGTGTTTACAACTAAGGCCTTATAAATTAGTACCGCAACCTCTCATAGTCCATATGGGACACTTAACTATTAGGTCTTAACCCAAGTTAAAAGTAATGAATAGCTAAACCAACAAACACTAATAGACCTATTTCAACCATTTGGCCCAAAAGTTTCAAATTTATGTTGACAAGGTATTCATAATCATAACCTTATAAATTAGTACCATAACCTCCCATAATCCATATAAGACACTTAAACCATGGGGTCTCACAAGCTCCAAGGTTATACCTTCTCTCCTTGGTTTACATTCTCTCAAATACCCCTAGAAAAAGATAGAAAATTGGATTTTATTGGACATTATTTTAAGAAATAAATGGAATGGAAATTGATGATGAGCAAATGAATAAATTACTCAAGAATTATTACTATTGGTTTTTTTTTTCTACTACATTAGAACTTAAAAAAGAAAAATTTAAAGTTAATCCATTTCATTAAGAGATCAGTGTTCATAAAAAGAATTATTGGTTCTAAAGATTAAAATTTTATTTCCTTTTAATGTAATGATTTTTGAAATTCAGACAAATGAATAAATTCTTTCTAAAGATAGTTATAAAAAATTGAAAAAAGAGAAAGAAAAAATAAATAATAATGGCTACAACATCAACAACAATGAGAGTAGCATTAACAATAGTATGACCACCACCAATAATAATAATGGAAATTAAATGATGATGATAATAATAATAATAATAAATTGAACAATTAAAAAAATAGTAAAAAGAATATATAGCTAACAAAGCCAACAATAATAAATAGCTAAATAAAAGATGACAATAATTATCATTTTTTAAAGAAAAGAATGATAAAAAATTAAAAGAAATACATACATGTTTCAGAATTTGCATTGTACACTTTTGCGTAACATGTTTGGTTTTTCTAAACTTATTTTTGTTAGACTTTCAGAAAACCTTCACTGAGTATGAGGATCACTTCTACATATATAGCACATCCTTAACATCTTTAACAAATACTAATTACCCCTAACTAACACAAGGACCACATCTACGTATACACATCCCAATAGATATATATTAATATTAATATTAAACTATATTTAAGCCCAACCACCCAATCATAATTGCTTTTTGGTGTCTTAAGAAAATTAATAACATAAAATATTCTTATTACCATTTCAATTCATAACTCTCATGTCCAAATAACACCATGAAAATTTCAATTCATATGCATTCACTATTACACATCACAATAACAATTACTAACTTATAACATCCATATAAATTTCAATTCATATATATTGATTAGTCACTTAAAACTTTTAAGAAAATTTGAAATTTCAATTTACATCTACCTTCAAGTATTACGTTTCTAACTTATTAAGAAAAGTAGTTTAACAATTTTAAATCTTAGCAATAGTCATCAAGTCACGTTATGTACAAGAGAATTTATAGAAGGATTTGGCTTTGTATACGATTTTCAATTTATCTCATTTATTTTTTAAGTTATTTTTAATAGGTATCTTATTTGTACATCTTTTTTTTTTCATTAACTTATTGAAGGATTTTGCTTTATTGAGAGTTTCTTAGTATATAACTTTTAATCAATCTCATCTTTCCTATTTTGAAGAGTGTTTTATGCCTTATTTGCCAATCTTTTTCCTATTCATTTGTAGGAAGATTTCGCTTTTATTGAGAGCTTCAACTTCTTCACAATAAGCATAGCTTAGTCTTTTATTTTACTTCATTCTTTCTCCTTTTTTCCCTTTTTAAGAATTCATCAAAGGAGCATTTCGCATTATAGAGAGTTTCTTAGTATACGATTTTCAATTTATCTCATCTTTTCTTTTTTATTTTTAAGACTCTTTATTAGGTATCTTGTTTACCCATCTTTTCTTCGTTAATTTACATGAGGATTTTACTTTACTAAGAGTTTCTTGATATACACTTTTTAATTTATTTCGTCTCTTTTTTTCGAAAGTTTTTATTTGGTTTCTTATTTATTGATCATTTTTCCATTCATTTATAGGATTTCGCCTTTCTTGAGAGATTCTTCAAGGCAAGCATAGGTTAGTCTTTCATTTGACTTCTTTCTTTCTCTTTTTTTCTTTTTTCCTTTTGAGAATTCATCGAAGTCTCTATTGTCCGCATTTTTGTATGCATGGAATTTGTTTATTATTAGCTTGTGCATCAACTTTTAAGTACTTTTTTATTTTTTTTCAAAAAGACATGTTATATATTTCATTAAATTATTTATTGAACACATCATACATGGGTGGGAACTTCTTTGTTCCATTGGCAAGAAAAGTTTTTTACTTATTAATAAGTTGTGATTTAAAGCAATTTCAAATGGTTAAATTGGCCTTTTTACTTGTTAATTAAGCAAATAACTCACATATGATTATTTGTAGTCTATGCCAATATTAGTTGATTTAGGCTTTATTTGAATTGTATTTTTTTATCTATATCTTATCTGTATCTAATCCATATTTGAGTTGTATCTATTTAAAATTTGATATTTGAAAATTGTCTTATCCGTATCTTATCTATTTCTGTTTCGTAATTACAATGAAGAAGGTGATTGTAGTGTTTGAATTCAGAAATAAAAATTCATGTAATTTTAAGAGAAAAATTTAGAAAAAATATATTTTATACATTAGAAATAATCATTTTAATTAATATTTTTTAAAAATATAATTCCATCTTTTTTATGTCTTATTCTTACCAAACATAAAGATTCAAGTAGACAATAATAAGATACCAATAAGATGGACAACAAATTAACCAAACAGAGCCCTAAGCAATTTCAAATGCATTGAACTCCAATTGGTTCTTTGACAATTTCTTTATAGATGGCTTGAAGTATTCTTCTATGATGCAATTTTATGTATACGATCATAGACATTTTTCAACATGATTGTTTAGTTCTTTTTTATGATATCTTTAGGTATCGTTTAGTTATACAAAAATTACTATACTAGATTAGACAAAATGTTTTTTCTAATGTTTGTTTGTAATTTTAACTAGGTTATTGGACAAAAGAAGGTATCAAAAACTAGACAAAATACTTAAAATTTATACCATCTAAAAATACAATGCCAAACTCAAATTTACTAGACAAAAACATTCCTTTAATAAGGCTTAGATCAATCTAACAAATATTTGATTGTCAAAACCTACTTGGCAAAATACAATCGAAAGCAGCTAAATCATATCTTATAGCAAAAGTGCAAAATACTCTTGGAATTTTTTTTTTCTTTTTTTATCATACAGTTATTATATTATAACATGTATTAGTTTGTTATAATATTATGTTAATTAATATTATGGTGATTAAATATCAAGAAAAAATATTTTGGTTTATAATTTAAGCTTTTTTATAACTAGCAAATCTATGACTTTATATTAAATATTGTATGTAATTTGTTTAATTATGTGAATTTTAATATCTTCACATCATACATCTAAATAACATAAAAATATAATAAAATATATATTATACAATATCAAAGATATAAATGTTAAAATGCAATAACCAGTCTAATATTTGTGTATACTAAATATAGTACAATAAGGTTCTACTATCCTATATTCCTTATACTTATATTGTTCGGTTTTTTTTTTTTTGTCTAGTCTAGTTTTTGCAACCAAATAGTATCAACATTCTATATAATTATATTACATTACTGCCACTTTCCATAAATAAAAATGCTACCATTAAAATCTTAAACACTAACAAACAAGATTCCTTCTTTCGTATAACTTTCCTTCTTCCTAAGATTTGAAGATGACTAATCTTCATTATTAGGCTAAAGTAAGATTTTCCCATCAAACCAAATGATTCTAGTATTTCTATCACTAAAGTTTGTCTTACATAATTGTAATTTCTTTTGACATATCCCATGTCATTTATATGTTACCAAAATGTATGTACGCTATTTGCTTTTGGTTTTAACATTAGTTATTGATAATAGTTTGTCTTAGATTTATTTAGAAACCTTTTTAAAAGCCTTGAGTGAAGATTAAATGTTGCATATTATAAGCTAGCCCATATAACCAAAGGAAGATGTTACATAGTTCGGGAAATATGAGACCATGTTCGCTTCTTTTTTCCTTCTCTCTTTTTCCCAACCATTTAACCATGCTTACTTAGTTAAATTCCTCTACATACAAAATTTGACATGACTAAGGGCAAGACAATAAGAAATGACATGTTTTACTCTTTCTTTTTTTTTTTTTTTGGCATTTCTTATATCATTTATGTATATATTGTCTTTTTTTTTTTTACTCATTGGTTCTATGCATAATATGATTAAGTAATTATGACCTTATATATAGAATGCTATTTGCTCATTTTTAGTATTTTAGTAAGTTTTTATGTGATTTTGTTTCTACTTCTCTTAGTAACATAAATTATATTGTAATGTATATTTCAATATATATAGTTTTGATTTTTTTTTTTCCACATATATCGTAGGTAAGTCGACAACTTTTATCTAAGGATGCCATTGAGGCGAGTTTTGCAAAACTCAAACTAGATATGGTATCCTATAGAGCTTCCTAAAACCTTATAAGGTACCATATATGATTTTTACCATGTTTCTAGAACCCGCCTCTATAGAATTTTGTAAAACCGGTTAAAAACTTAATTCGACTTGCTAATACTACAAAAAATTAAAAAAAAAAAAAAGGTTTAAGAGGTCCGAGAAACAGAACTTAAGTAGAGATATAATAAAAAGGTTTAAGAGGTCTAATAGTTACAAACATCCTTAATAGGGTCAAAATGGATTAATTCTATCACATTTAACGTATGGCATTTGCTACGGGCAAGTGCTTTCAAGTTTATGGTGGATAAAACATCAATTTAATCTGTCCTGTCCCTGGGAATAGGATACGACAAGATGGTTATTTGTCCTAAATGTAAGTTCAAAACTTACATATCATTGTCCTGTTTATTTATCATGTCTCCTTTTATCCTGTTACTACTAATTTAATACTTTATTCTAGACTTGTCAAGCAACGCAAAACTTGTTATATATATTGATTCATTTGGAAACATATAAAAAATTATTATATAGTTAGAGTAAAGAGTGAAAATTTCAATATTTAGTATAAACACATGTATATATACTATATAAATACGACGTAAAATTTTCTTCAAAAGGTTCACTGGAATCCGCCCCATACGTGTGTGAGCTTTTCGAGAGGGTTTGTTGATCATTTGTCATGCTCCATGTACGTGTACAGCTCACAACAATCAAAAGCAAAAGGACCAAAGCAAAGCTTTCATGAGTTCCACAACGTAATGATTTGGCCTGTCTGAATGATGAAGATTCTCCCACCTAAAGTTGAAGGATGTTACAAAACCCTAAAAGCAAAAGTAGAACACGATCGAATTGCCAAGTTTAGATGTACGTAGAATTATATTAAGCAATATTAGGACTTTATTAATCAGAAGAGCGTGGGGGCCCAGGTGTTTCAGCTTTTATTAGAACCTAATGAATGGGAATTTGATAAATAGGTCACATTATTTTTCACTAGGATATTTTATGAAGTTTGAAAGAAGGATAAATGGTAACAAACCACACAAATTATTCTATCTCTGTAGAAAAACTGTATTCATGTAAGCGAACTTTAGGGCCCGGCCCGAAAAATTTCCACACTTGATTGATTAGTTAGGGATAGGAGCATAGTCGATTTGTCAAAAAGGTGAGCAAAATCAGTTCTATAGCCTGCCAAGAATTAGGAATTAAGAAACATATTCTTATAATTTGAATCCTGAGTAAATGATGAAGCACTTTATTAGATTATGATCGGGAATTAATAATTCAGCCTCCGGGCGATTTTTAGCTATTTTTTAATAATGAATGCCCACATCCTAGGGAATTATTGGTATAAACAGATTTGAGAAAATCAAATAACTGCATATGTACCTGTTGGATCGAAGAAAAGGGAATAACAGAAAAGCGAAGGCATCATCTTTATGTACTTATTCAAGTTTATTTACGTTTGATGATGAAGCCTAGAAGCTGCTCTTTTCACAAACCTACGAGAAGAGCCCATCTTTCGCTAGCACATCCTATATACTGAGTTAGGTTCCAATCTCTATCCTACCAAGGACAGTGAGTTTCCTTTCGTATTTTTCTTCAGAAAATTTCTTGGGAATCTCTTTATATATCATCGATGTCCCATATATCCCATATATATGAAGCTAAATACTTACAATAATCTTTCAAATAAAGTGTGACGGATATCTTAAATGCCTACAGTTTATTATTCATCTAAATTCTAAAATAAAACATATTTAATAGAGAATATTTCTACAGTAGATAACCATTTAGAAAGTAGATGTACCAAAAACAAAACCGTAAAACATATACATTAAAGCTAATGATACCTTGACGTAAGGCAAGTTAAAATTATTATAATAGACAATAATACTGAATGAATAGCTTAGTTATGAAGTCACTAAAACATGTTTATGATACGTAGGTAGGTTTTTCTGGTGGGTCATCTACCTCAAGCAACATCAGTTCTAACCTAATTTTTTGTGCTTGTATGTGTATTCAAGACAATGGAGAATATCAAAGTTTTTGGCATATAGGGTTGGACAATGACAGGGGCCCAACATAATCTTAAGGATATGTTGTCATATTTTCTTAATCTAAAGATAGCATCCGAACAATAAAAAAATTGGGAATTTAAGTGGGTTGTATTAATAGTATTGGATAATATATGATCTAAAGAGAGAAAAAACGAGAATGTCTTTTGTCTTTAGTTGTGATGATGTGTCGGTTGAGCTTTCAGTGGGATGATTACGAGGTTATTGAGACAATATAGAAATTTTTTTTTTTTTAATACCCTTCTAGTAGCGATATATTGATCTGAAGATGGTTGATATATAAATCAAAATTCCCGGTATATGATTGATACAACCATCTGGTTTAGTTATAATTGTTGAATAGATTAGCCCTTCGATTTGTGATGAGGAGAACGTAGAGGGTTAAAAGAGATTTAGGATTTTGGACTGCAAGCCAACAACAACATGGCTTAGTTAATACTCTAAGAGCTAGGTGTAATACCCCTTACATGCCTGGAGAGAGGAACTCTAATCATCGAAGCGCCTTTTGGTGTAGCGGCTCGGAGTACGTCGAAACTTCGGAGTTAAGCGTGCTCATGCTGGAGCAATCTCAGGATGGGTGACCTCCTGGAAAGCAACTGCACCAATGGATAAAACCGTGCGGCATTTCATGCCAAAGCGGACAATACCTCGATGGAAGGAGTTTCGGCCGGATCGTTACACTAGGCACATAAACTTACAATGACTTAAAGAAATTTGGCATTATGGAACTAAAATACAGATTGTTGAGCTAGTTTATATATCATCAACCTTTCTTAAGTAGGTTCACTTAAAGGAAACTTCGTATGGGCTTAAATTCAAGAAGATCCCTTCGAGGGATCTTTCCAAAGCATGACCTATTTATGCCATTCATCACCAATATAACCCTACAAACATCACTAAAGACAAATTCCATGAATAATTAGTAGCACATCTTCATTTGACACAATTCACAAATAAGAAGATATTGCACTATTATGCTTTTACACTCAAAGATCAAACAAGGCCCAAAAAGGAATAAATCACTTCTAGTCATGATCAGTGAAGTTGACACTCTAAATTCCTTTACCTAAAAATTGCACATTTAAGCTCCTAAAACTACCTATTCCTCCTTCCTGCTTCTCTCTCCAAGTCATTCCTTAATGTGTCACAATCATGTCACTCTTCTGAGGCCATATGTAGTGTCAAAGCTCATGCCGTAAACATGTGACTCCATCAATTGAATCCTCACTTGTGTAAGAGTCAAAATCTTTGTCATAAATGTGCAATGCATAGCACTCATAATTTTGATTTAAATGAGACTATGTAAGTTTAATAAAGTGAAATATTTAAAACAATATGTTCCTAATCTACAATAGGTAAAAGTGATTCACATAGAGTGTAAGCATATCGTAGATAATAGCAATGAATCATCACTATGGTAAAGGTCACTCGGATTTATTGTAATCACTAATAGGTTGTGAAAGAATCAATGTGACCTAAAAATCTATCAAGAAAATCTTGATATTTAACCAAAATAAATAGTTTTAATGTGCCCTTCTTCTAACTCATCAATATGAAATTCACTAAATCATCACAAAATTAATTTTGTTAATTCTTTCCTTAATCTAAAGAATTAAGGCTTTGACAATAGGTTTTACTAGGTGGGCACATTTGGAGATTGCTCTAATGAGAATATCTTTAGCTCCTAATTCTTTTAAAAGGGCACTAATGTTCAAGACATGATTCTTTAAAGTAACACAAAGTTCCTAAGTGAGATAATAGATTTAGTTCGATTCAATAATTACATAGGTATGCTTGGAGCTACAACAAACAACTAGATGTTTCTTAGAATGTTAGAAGATAACACTATGTACAAGACAAATCAAATAGCTCGTAATTGAGCAATCAATGTTAGAGTAACCATCCTAGATAGCATAAGCATATATGAATAGATGACTTGTGCATGTATGGACAATATGGAGCCCATAGAGAGTTTCCCGTGAATATACTAAGCAACTTGTTTTATTGGCTAAAATGATTAGTTTTTGAACCATTCATGTATTGTTACTAGCAAGATTGAAGTTCAATGAATTCACAAAAGAGGTAAGCATTATTGCTAGTTGGACATAAAATGTATAATGAAAGTGTTAAATACTCAAGAGTTGGACAAAGACATCTTAATCTTACTTATTAAATTTATGTACTATACATGTTAAGTATATTGATGGAACCAAGCCTGGGATTTTATTTAAGACCCCATATTGATTGATGAAGTTTACACAAACATGGTGAAGGAACTTCAAGTCAACAAAATCAAGCAGTCTAGTGCCTATTGAATAAAGTATTCTTGATGTCAAGTTGGTGAATGGCCCGACTAAGAGAAATAACATGAGATAGAATAAAGCATATAGCGATAAATTTGTGCTAAAAGCCTTTATATTGTCAATGTTTTCATGTTAGGTAAAGCCTTACACAATAAAATGTGCTTTTTAACAATCAATAAGACCTTGAGTGTTAGTTGATGCAATACTTTCAAATGATACCTAAAACACTTTAATTAGTAGATCAATAAGAATCTAAATTTTATTTTGAGAGTGAAATCCCTCCTTCTTAGTAGCCACTTAGTTGAGATTTCATAAGGCTAAAGTGTAGTGGCATGGCTCTAAATGAAGGGCTTAGGTTTAGAGATTTAGTATTTGGCTAAGGTTGAAGATGCATAACTAGATCAAGTGATCATGGGATAATGATAGGGTGTTGTTTCTATGTTTGGGTTTTGATGATATGAGGGTGGTCTCATCTAAAAAACAAACTTAGAGATAAAAAGCAATAAGAGATGATGATGTTTGTATTTACCGAGCATATGGCATCAGTGCTAAGGTAATTTTTTTTTTTGCTCTAATATCATATGCGAATGTAGACATACAATTCATTAATAAGTAGAATTATATATATATATGTAGTTTGCAAAGAAAATAACTAGTATGATACTAAAAACTTTGTTGATATTAACTCTTAGACATGCCCTAATTGCTTAAGGCCCAAACACAAGGTGACCTCAACCTAGAACACACAACTACCCCAATAGATGATAATTCTACATTAGCTCACTCTATATAGTCGATCAACTAGTCCATTACCAAATCAATTGACAATCTCATAGTCAAACGACCCTAATCGAATTACCTCGACCCCAGCCATGCTAAGAGGTATAGGCCTAAGTAAAGACTAGGTTGGCTTGAGGACTATGTTTAGCAAAGGTTGAAGATAGAGACATGCTCTAAGCACACTTACTCCCTACGATCCTCAAGTGCAACTATGCTGAAGGCTCCTCTCGAATCAACCTTATAATAATCACATCTTACTAAATGTCACATGATGTTTGGCAACCCATCCCTTAAAGACCCATGTAGCCAAAGTGTATGGCACCGTAAAGCATTAATGAAGATGAGACAGACACAAGGCCTAATGGCAATCATTCTTCCCATCGATGTTAGAAAATCTCATGAAAGCCCACAAATCTTAGGGTCATGTGGTCCAATTTAACAAAAGGCTTCTATACATGGTCTATAAATATTCTCTCTTCAACCTCTTTTTGGGTAAGCTAAGAAAAAGGACACTTAGCCCTACACATACTTAAGAAAGCTCTCTTCTTCGTCTCCAAAGCCTACACAATTACCATCCTTACTTATTTGAGTATCAGAGCAACCATGTTAAATAACCTTTGAGTGAAATGAGTCACATATGTTCATTTTGCAATTTACCCTTGCCCTTCTCCTCCTTTCCCTACCCTAAAATTAAGAACTTCACAAACCAAGCCAACTATGCCTCTAGAGGCCTGTAAAACTCTACTAGTAATAACCTAGGGCAACAATAAGATATTTTGAAAAAATAAAAATAAAAATAAAAGATAAAGAAAAAATAAAATAAAAATCCAAAATATTAGCTACTTTAATTAATTTTCTTCATTTTAAAGCGATTCATTAATATATATTTTGATATATATTCTATCAATCATTTTTTACTAAAGTAAGTCGTATCTTAGCTCTAACTATTTTTTCTTTTAAGACACTAATTACATATGAATAACTCTCTAATTTACAAAAACTATAGTGATAGAAAAAGAAAATTACATGAGACAGGATGAATTTTCAGGTCAACGTTCAAATAAATGAGTATTGTAACTAAGAGATAAGTATTATATAAAGTGGTGTAATCAAAGAACGCCATTATGCTTCAAGTCTAATGTCATTATATCTCGCCATATGACTCTTGACTATGTATTAGGATGTTAATATAGCATCCATGTCATCCCAGCAGATAAAATAAGTTTATGAGATAATTTAGCAAACCTTAACCCAAAAACTTGAAACCCTTTATCTCAAAATTAAAAAAATCTCACTTCTTGTTATTCTCTAATCTAGCACATTCCTAATTTTAGGGAAATTTGCAAATAACCTACTTAAATGTTAACTTAAGTATGAACTGATCCCCTAAACTTTTAAAATATTCTTTAAGACCTTCTAAACTTTAATAAATTAATAACATAAAAGATATTTCCTCTTTTTAGTTAGAATAAGTCACCTTATTATTAAAGTTTAGAGAGTCTTTTAGCACGTTTTGGTAAATTTCGAGAGTGTTTATGCACAAAAATCAATGTTCAAGAAGGTTATTTTCAACTTGTGAGAGTTATTTGCTAATTTATCAAAGTTTGAAGAGCCTTAAAGCATACTTTGAAAGTTCATAGGGCTAATTCATACCTAAGTCAAAATTTAGAAAGGTTATTTGCATCTTTCCCTTTACTATATTCTCATTGATCACAATATCCAAGGAGAGCTATAGTTGAGTTAACATTAGGACTCCTACTCTTCAAGACATGAACTAGAGATTTCATAGAAAGCTTAGCATTTGCAATTTAGTTGTTAGTATGTAAAAGTGTATTAGTTTATAATTTGAATAAAAAATATACAGACGGAATTTGGTTGAAAAATAGTTGAAATAGAAAATTGATTCTAAGAGATAAAAGAATATAGTAGAATCTATTTAGAATAAGAGGAACTTGATATATTTCTTATTTTTAGCTTGCTTACAAATGACTTATGCAAACCTACTTATAGGTACTTTCTTCCTTAGTAGATGGTAAAGATCAATTTAACTTAATGGTTACCATGTATTATGTAGAAACTTTCGCCTACCATCTAGAACATCTATTGAAATATCTTAACTAATACATTCTAGAATTTCTACCTAACATATCTTTTAGAATACGGTTGGTGTGATGGACTTAGACGTAAGCCAAAATGGATTAATTTCAACACTCCTCTTTCATATACTTTAACATGACTCCAATCATCTCTCTTAGCATCTCAAACTTTGCCCATGTAAGAGTCTTAGTAAATATGTAAACAACTTGCTCTTTAGTCTTGTAGTAGTTCAAGCTGATTTCCTTGTTTGCTGTAACATCTCTTAAAAAATGATACTTGATTGCAATGTGCTTTGTTTTATTTTGATGTACTGGATTTTTTGCCATTGAAATAGCAAATTTGTTGTCACAAAATATTGTAGAAATTTGTTGTCATAAAATATTGTATTTAAAGTATTTTGTGACTCTCCCATGTTTTCTAGAATTCTTCAAAGTCATATTACTTGACTGGTAGTACTTGTGGCTATAATATACTTGACTTCAACTAAAGATAGTGTCATATCTCTTATTTCTTTGCATAGCTAGATGTATTCCTCATCTCATCAATTGATCTTACCTAATCATAGTTAATGTATCCTATCAGTTTAGAGTTACTTGTTTGCTTATACCATATGCCATAGTTTTTAGTACACTTTAAGTATCGTAATATCTGCTTTAATACTCCAAAGTAGACTTGACTAGGATTTTGCACAAACCTTGATAGAAGACTTATAGCATACATTATGCTTGGACAAGTCATAGTTAGGTTAAGTAGGCTTCCTATGAGACTTCTGTATCTATACACATTTATAGCCTTTAAACCATCTTCTTTCTACATCTTCTCATGAGTTGCCAATGATGTAGTCACTATTTTACAATTGCTCATACTAAATTTCTTCAATATATTTTTTGTATAATTCTTTTGGTAGATGAATACCTCATCATCTTCCTAACAGACATTGATACTAAGGAAGTACTACATTAAACCCGAGTCTATCATCTCAAAAGTTTTCATCATCTCTTCATTGAATCTTTAAACCAAACTCTAATTATTGTCTGTATATATGTGATCATCTACATATAAGGAAATAGTAAGAGTATTATTACCTTAGGGCCTAGATGTAAAGAGTAGGTTCACTATAACTCCTAAATCATTTCTCAATAAAATATTCATCAATTCTATTGTACTAAGCTCACGGTGCTTGCTTTAAACTGTATAGCGCCTTATTTAGCCTGAGGACTTTGCTTTCTTTCCCTTTAACAACAAACCCTATTAATTGTTGTACATAGATATTTTCCTTTAGGTAACCATTCAAGAATGCATACTTCACATCAAGTTGATATATACTTGGCTTTTCTATGCTACAAGTGCTATTAAGGCTCAAATAGTGTCCGATCAAGCAATTAGAGCAAATGTCTTATAATAGTCTACTTTAGGAATTTGAGAGTATCCCTTTACTACCAATCTAGCTTTATATTTCTGAATTGAGCCATTATGGTTGGTCTTTACTTTATAAACCCACTTGACTCTAATGACTTCTTTGTTAGTTGGTGGATCTACAAGCTCCTATGTTTCGTTCTTCTTAATCATGCTTATCTCCTTTTCCATGGCATTGATCCATACATCTTGTCTCATTGCATCTTCAAAGCTTTCAGGATCCATGGCCACAAAGTTATAACTTGCATACAAATATGCAAGAGGTCTTGTCTTTCTGAGTGGTGATTTTAGAGATGAATATTCTTCATCAATTGAACTTGATGTTGATGCTATAGGTGTGCTAGGAGTCCTCTCTTCCAGGTCTAAAGAGCATTCTACTCTTGGTACCATTATGCTTTGTTTCTCTACATTTTCTTCCTTCTAACTCCATATAGCATACTCATCAAATTTAGCATCTCTACTAACATTGAGTTGCTTGGTCTTGTGGTTGTATATTTTGTATCATTTAGATTGTGTGTTATACCAAAGGAAGATGCCTCTTTTAGTCTTCTCTCCCAACTTATGCTTCTTCCTTGTTAGAATGTGTACATAGCAAATGCTTCTAAATATGAGAAGATGTTGTGCTAAAGGCTTCCATCCACTCTAAGCTTCAATAGGTGTCTTTTCTTGTATAACTTCAATTGGACATCTATTGAGTAGATAAACCATTGTGTACACTACTTTAGCCCAAATCATTCTTTGGCATCTTCTTCTATTCTAGCATAGATTTGACCATCTCCATCACTATATGATTTTTCCCTTCTAACACACCATTTTATTCTAATGTGTATCCAATAGTAAGTTAGTGTTTGACTCCTTCATCTTCACAAAATTTATTGAACTCTTTTAAGACGTATTCCTTTCCCCTATCACTTCTTATTGTCTTAATTTAATAGCAACTTTGTTTCTCCATAAAAATCTTGAATTTCTTCAATATCTCAAACACCTATGATCTTTCACACATAAAGAAGATTTGTGTTATCTTAGTGTAATCATCCATAAAGAGGATGAAGTACTTACACTTCTCAAATGATGGTGTCTTCATGTGTCTACAAGCATCTATATGTATGAGCCTTAGATGTGCTTTGTCTATCTATGCTTGACTAAAGAAAATGATTTCTTATGTTATTTTCTCAAGCATGTAGCCTTCACAAACTTATGTAATGTCCTTTATAACTAGTAAACTTCCACATCATATTCTTTTGTTGTGGCATCTTCAATCTTTGAAAATTTAGATGACTAAGACTCTTATGCCAAAGAAATGACTCTTCTTGTTCTACTTTCATGGCCACTTCTACTGTATAGCGTCATTAGATGGGGAAGTACCTCTGCTGTTATATTTTAACTTTGGTAATTTCCCTACCTTTCTTTCTTACATCATATATAATGCAAGAGTCCCCTTTAAGTAGCAAGGAATACCCTCTTTCTATCATTTTCCCAACATTGAGTAGCTTAGTCTTCGAACTTGGTACCAGCAAGAAAGCAGGTATCTTTTCTTGTTTCGATAGCAATGGTACCTTTTCCTTCAATAACTACTAGCTTACCATTGCCAAGCACTATTTGGAATTGATAGATGTGTCTATCTCTTGAAAAATATTTTTATTACTTGTCATGTGATCACTACAACCACAATCTAAATACCATGCATCTCCTTTTGTCTCAGAAGCAGCATAACGAGCATATAACAAATAACCATTTTTCTCCTCAATGTAGGTAGCTCGATACTTCTTAAAATGACAGCTCTTTGTGAGATGACCAAATTTCTTACCATTTTGACATTGTGGCTTTCCTTTATACCTACAATCCTTTTGACGATGAATGGTTCTATTATATATATCGTATGGCAAATATATTATTTTATTCCTCTCATCTCATCCATTTTTTACACTCCCTTTACTTCTATCTCTTGAACTTTCAAATTTTCTTTCACTGTTTTTTAAATTCTAAGAGTTAAGTTTTAGTTTTGATTAAAAAGGCATTTTCTAATGTAGTATCATCATGCTTACTAAGGTTGGGCAAAACAACTGTGAACCATAGATCGAATAGTGAACCAAACTGAACTGAACTAAAAAATCAATTCTTTCTTTTTTTACATATTATTTGGTTGACAGTTTAACTCAGTTATATATAAATGATTAGCAATTTGGCTAAGTTTAAGAAAGCAAAATTGAATCAAACTGAACTATTTTTTACTGAATCAAACTAAACTATTTTTTACTTAATCAAACCGAACTGTATATCAAATTGACCTGTTTGATTAAACAAAAAAAAAATTCAAGCAATCATTTTATACTTTTTATTTATTTTCAATTAATATTCATAGATTTCATCAAATTTTCTATATCTTGTTCTCTTTTGTCTTATTTTTAGGTCAATTATTAAGATTAAGTTAAGTAAGTTTTGTTTAAAATTTTACACTTAGAAACTTTTCATTTCTAAATTGTCTTTTTCTTATATTTTTTTTTTTCAAATCAAGGGTTTTCTTATATCAAACTAGTTTCTTTATACAACTTTTGGATGAGCAACTATATTTCACCCTCCTCATTGTTGTTCGTTCAAACAAAGCCTCTTACCCTCATCCAATTAAGTTAGGTTTACTAAGATCTAGTGTAACTTTTTGCTAAGTATTGTTTTATATGATAAATGTATGAAAATTAATCAAAAACAAATAAAACTTTAATGAAAAGGAAAATATGTTATTAGAGATAAAAATATTTAGCAAAAATTTGATATAAATAATTCAAATCATAATTAGAACCAGTTTTAATTAAGTTCAAAAAATTTATAAATCAAACCATATCGTTAGGTTCGATTTAAAAAAAAAAAAAAAAACTTGAACCATTATATTAGGTTTGATTAAGTAAGAAGAGGGGCAAACCGCATCAAATCGAACTACATTCACTCCTAATACTTATTTAATCACTTCTCATATACTTCAAGAGAGCCAATTAATTCTATGATAAAATGAGTAGACAAATCCTTTGTTTCCTCAATTGTAGTGACAATTGAATCATACTTTTATGAAAGTGTGATTAATATTTTTTTCTACTATCCTTCCATCACTAATCATTTCTCCTTAGGCTCTCATTTGAGTCACCATCTTATTAATTCTAATATAATAATCCTTTACGGTCTTAAAATCTCTCATTTTGATGTTTTCAAATCTTGTCTCAAGGCTCAGAGTTCAACAAGATGTACCTTTTCACTACCTTAAAATTCTTCCTCCAATATATCTTATGCTTGCTTCACACCTATAGTTGCACTTATTCTAAGAAAAATTGAATCTACTAGTGCTAACTAAATATCCTATAATGCCTTCCAATCTTTTTCTTTGATAACTTAAAATTTAGCCAACTTAGATTCTAGTATAGTAGATGTATTTTCTAGGATATTAACATTACTTTCTTTGATTTCCCATAAACCTTGTGATAGAAAATAGGTCTTCATTTCAGTAGACCAATAGTCATACTTTTCTTTAGAAAACATTAGGAGGGATATTTGGCTCTTTGATTTTATGGTTGCCATAATATAATTCAATGGAGTGGGTATAAAAAAAAATATTTGATAGAATTATGCCCAATAGATGACCAAACATGGCTCTAATATCATTGTTAGTATGTAATTTGAATAGAAAATATAGAGATTGAATTTGATTGAAAAATAGTTGAAATAGAAAATAAACTCTAAGAGATAAAAGAATATAATAGAGAGTGCTTAGAATGGGGGAACTTAACATATTTCTTACTTTTGGCTCGCTTACAAATGAGTCAAGCATGCCTATTTATAGGTGTTTTCCTCCTTAATGGATGATAGAGATCAATTTAATCCAACAGTTACAATGTATTATGTAGAAACTTTCACTTACCATCTAGAACGTATATGGAAATATCTTAACTAATACATTCTAGAATTTCTATCTAACATATCTTCTAGAATATGATTGGTGTAATGAACTTAGACTTATGCTAATATGGATTAATATAGTAACAATTGTCACTATTGTCGTCTTTAGGTTATCGATGGTAGAGATTGGAAGTAATCCAAGCTTTACACTACTTTATGAACCTACAAAACAAGAACTAGTGAAGAGCATCGGGGAATTGTTTGGCTTTGCCACTTTGATACTTAAGTTAGTAATGTATAAAGAAAAGTAGCAAGTACATTAAAGAGTAAGGTAAAGCTCAAGTACGTAAAGTGTCAAGTGGTTTACAATTGGGTGGTGGCTTAGTACTTACAAAGGAGTGAAGCTACTAGTTAGGGAGCTATTAGTAGGTAGAAGATACATCCGCAAACTTTGGTTAGTGGAGTCATGTAGCTCCGACATAGTCTGTAATTATAGGAGTTAGTAATTGACCCAATCGTTCAGCCTTATCTACAATCTCCTAGTCATTATGAGCAGATGTAGGCCATGTTGTCGGTCTGGGCTGAGGTCAACTACATGTTCTGATGGGCTAGATTCAAAGGAAAGTAGCCTAGGCTATGAGCCTAGTTAGGTTGGCATAGGCTTAAAGGGCCTAGATCCAAAATGCCCTATCAACAACTATATTATGTCTTAAGTGAATTGCTTTTCAAATTTTCAACATGCTTTTTGGTTTAGGATTCAATTCTAAGAAGAGCATTTCATGAAATAATTGGATTATGAACCATTTTTGGAACAAATCTATTTTATGGTCACTACCAAATCATTTGAATCTTGATTTCATTAGCCAAGTAGAAAATTCAAGTTCTCTTGGTCGAGTAGACATGCTACCAGAATCTATTATATCAAACTTGGACTTCCTAAAAACATTACTACTATAATCTTTCATATGCATCAAGGCTTGTCTATTGATACTTTTATCTCCACATCTTCTTGAAGGAGGATTGGCAATGCCATATCCACTGGAAACTAAAGCTACTCTCTTCATGACATATGGATAGTAACTCATCAGTAGCTAATGCATTGGATGACTCTTTTGCAGTTGGTGAAGCTAAGATTTAGCTAAGTGAATTTCTAATTCTTTGTTCTAAATTGATTTATAATTTCTTCAAAAACTTTTGGTAACAATCTCACAATATCCAAACAATGGCCATTCTAAAGAAACTTAACATGGAGCTACTAGAGGTAAAACTAGGATATCGGGTTGGGTCGTATTGAGTTAAGTTGATTTAACTTAGGTTTGGGTTACTATCTTATTTACATATTACTTCCCTATCCTATACCACTTCAATATCCCAATAGGTATTTAACATGCCACATCATTGAATATTACAAAGTTAGATTAGAGGTACAATATAACAGCATCCTCAGATTGCACCATTTTACATTGTATTCATCTTCACCTTAAACATTTATTCATCTATGTATGATTAATCCATTAATTATATAAATAAGATGTTCATCACTAAAGTTGTCTAAGATAATATTTTTGATACATTAATTATATCCTTTATTTGAATTTAATTCAAACATTTGTTCATCCATGCATGATTGATCCATTAATTATATAGCTAAGATGTTCATCTCTAAAGTATTCCAAGGTAACACTTTTGATCTAATGACATTCATAAACTAGATTTTAACTAGTGCCAAAAATATCACGTTCTTATAACTTTGTTTTATCCTTAAAAAAGAGTAATGAAAGTAACAAGATACTATTACATGCTTTGTTAGGTAATCCAAGTCCATTTATGAATATGTATGTCCATTATTATATTTGGCTACACATAGCTATAATAGGATAACATCGAAAGAGAACTCTTATCACATGATAGTGACTTCATGGTCATCAATACATGCTTTGCCTACTTTTCCTATTACTACAATTAACAACTAAGAAATATCTCAACTTGATCTCTCGAAGGCAGGTATCGACAGCATAGGTAACACTACTATGCTCTTTTAGCCTGTCAAATCTCATAAGGTTCATTAGAAGTCACTTGTAAGTTTAGGAATTTAATAAGGCACAAATATGCCTACCCCCACATGCATTCAGTAAAGTCATAATCCAAAGATTTAAGTGATTTGGAGTATGATACTATCACGACCCAACAGTATCGTTGTTGTAGTAGATTGCCGTGTACCGTACAAAGGTCTACTATTAACCCCCTTGCTGATCATAGGCTTTTCATATAACATACAAGACTCCTTCCACTATTCATTACCACCAAGCCTATAGATAAGTAATATAGAGTAATTTTTTACTAAAATTAACTTTTAAGACATAAATTAATAAAGTAAATGTGTGGACTCATTAAGTTCCACACCAAAAGAATATTATAAACAAATGCAGTTCATAATGAGAACTGCATCATAAACTTTAAACTATGTTATGAACAAAATAAAAGTAAATAGTTATCTATAAAAGCTTTTACAAAATCTCCTCTATGCTCCTTGATTACTCTAACCGGTCTCTATACGAGACTCACCACGAGCATGCCTCAATCCAAATTAGCAAAGAGGTTTTCTTGCAATAAAAGGAATCTATCAAAGTGTAAGCTTAAGCTTAATAAGATAAATACCCTCGTCAATACCACATGGCAAAAATTTATTAAACGCATAATCATATTAATGCATGAACAATCAGTATGCCAAACAACGCATGCAATAGCCTAGGAACTGCATACGATTCAAAATTATGCCCCCGTAGTCGAGATTTGGAGATAATTAACCAACCTAAACCAAAATCTAGGTTCTAACCCTTGGGTTTTTTTTTTTCATTTACACTATGGTACTTAAGTCAAAACAAAATTATATATATATATTTTCTTTACCGAATATCAAATCATATTTTCAAAATCCTAAGTTTAGCGGTATGGTGGGCTCCGCAATCCATAAACACATACCTTAAGCAGAAGCCACAAGATATGGCCCCTCGTCAATGGTTGGCATCTCTTAACACCTAGTAAGCCCATCAACTTAAGATAGAGATTCAATAAAATGATAACATAGCTAATGCCCAATCTTGCAGGAGGCCCTCATCCTGTGAGTCCCTTCCTATCTTCTGCGTGAAGCGACAGTCAGTGTTATCCAAATATAATTATGGGGAATGCATAATCTATTTAATTTTTTAATCATATAAGTGATTAATCTGATTTTCAAGGTGATCAGACAATTTTATTCTATACAATCGCACGTATAAATTATCACAAATAATTCCCCTTATTATATAATTAACAAGCCATAGCATTCAATTCATAAATTCATACACATGCATTTTCCATATCTCACAAGCATCCAAATTTATATATATAAGTTTAGGTGCATCTATTTTACAAGTAAAATCAAGTAAAGAGTCATTGGGAATTTACTCACTCCGCCATACGGGTTAGTCAAAGTAGTTCAGAGGCAAATCTTCTCTGAATGTAGGGTCCCCTGGTCATCGAAATCATAATACTATAAGAGATTGAAACAAAACTTAGGAAACTAAGCTAAAACCCCTTAAGTTATACTCTTGACTAGTTTTTGTATTTTTCCCAATTTTACTTAAAAGTTCAATCACGTATAACTTTCTCATTTTAAATTTGATTTTTATGATCTTATAGTCAATCTTCAACGTTTTTGAGTGTACTTTAACGTAGTGAGGTTATATTCTTGAGATCAAGTATGAAAATCTATCCGTAGGTCAGAACAATAGTGGTCCTCATGATTTGGAGTGCTTTTAGGTTTTGTTTGGTTAATAAGCTTTTTAGTAACTTGAGAATTCCTTTGGGCTTGGGCTTAAGATTTCATTCTTGGCTCAAAATACTCCTCAAGGTCAGACTTACAACTTTGATTTACACTCTTAAGGCTATCGACCACTTTTTGGGCTCTTAAGTGAGCTTAAGTTGTCAAATGGGCTTGTTTTTTATTTAATTATAAGATGGTCACTTTCTTAGGCTTAGGGAGTGTCTTGTGAGCTTTTTGAGGGTCTTAAAATAACTCTTATTGATGTGTCAAGTTGCTAATCAAAAACTTAAGGGTGGTTCAACTTGACGTTTGAGGCCTATTTTAGAAGTTTTAAGCTCAATTTTGAGTTTTAGGCTTAATACACTTATCAAACTTAACTTAGTTGGTCTTTTCACTTTATTTACTTACTTTTATCAAATTTTTAAGTGTCTTTTAGGGATGTTCCAGATCTGGTCAATTTGAGTATAAGGGCATCCAACTTATTTTATCATTTCCTTAAGTTTAGGTGTTAGATCATGAACTCAAGGTACTTGTATTCAAATCTTAACTTGACTTCTTTTTTATAAAATGATTATTTGGCTCATACATTACATGAAAATAAAGGATCTCACTTTTATCATACCTCCCATACCATAATTCATGTCTTCCAAAGTAAGTTTCTTTATAAAACTTCATGTGATGGATTTTTCCTTTACCTAAGTCTAGATTATAATATGTTTAACTTAATGAAAGTAAAAGCAACATCCAAATGACCTCTAAATCCTCATGTCCAGCATGCTTCTCTTTCATTCAAGTTCTCATTTCAAGATTTTCTCAACTTAAAATCTTTTATTCTAAGTGTTAAATAAGTATCTCTACAAAATACTAACTTTACATGCTCATATTTCAACTTCTATGTAAGGTTTTCATGAGTTTGCTTCTTAGGGTGGTCTTTGATGTTATACCAACTTATGATCATACTCATATCTTCAAGAAATCATAATCTCCTAACATGAATACTAACTAACTAACACAAGATATACTTACTCGTCCTCAAAGCAAAAAAATATGGTGGTTGTGCACTAAGGTTCCACTTATGCTCTTTATCTTACTTCCTCCTTCTTGCACCCCTTTTGAAACACAAGTTGTGGTCATTTGAAGTGAGGTTTAGGGAGTGTTCTAAGGATCCTAAAGGGCTTTGAATGTTGACAAAAGCAAGACAAGAAGAAGTTGAAAGTGTCGTGAGTGTGTGTGTGCTTAGAATGTGGTGGCAAGTGAAGGATTTTATAGGATGTGATTGTTTCTTCTTTTGTGTTGTTTTCAAAGTGAGAGAAAAGGAAGTGAAAATGAAATTGAAAGTAAGAGCAAATCGGAAAAGAGTGGCTGGTTGGGAATGTGGTGAGAAGTGTATTTAATAAGCTTGATTTTGTTGCCTTATAGTATGCACAAAAGTCAACAATTGCAACTATTGATGATATAAGCATTAAGGGATGAATAGTGGAGTGTAAGACAAAGTGATTAATTGATGAAAGACAAGAATATGGCCCCCCTTAAAACCATGTAAGAACCAGCCATATAGTGACCTTTTGGGCATAGAGTTATCTTGTCTCATTTATTCAAGTTAAGCATGTGAAATCCTGTGATAATTTGTCTATATGTAGTATAAGTGAAGGAGTGATAAGGAAAGTGTCTTATCATTAAATTTTGATAAGTTATCAATTGACAAATGACTCCAATTTTCAATTGATAAGTCATTTAGGATGATCAGTTGGTCTACTTATTCAAGTGTAAGGCTTAGACATGAAGATAAGGGAATTGTCTTATAATGATGATTTAATTCTTATAAAATTATGAAATTTTCTAGAGTTGAATGAAATTATTCAAATTAAATTATCAATTAGTCACTTAGGGTTAAAAGTCCTTAATTTTTTTAGGGCGTAGGGTTTTAGGTGACTTTAGAGTTCGCAGTTTTTCAAGTTTGGGTTTTATCAATAATAGGCTTTTGAATTAAAAAAATAAGGTTATTTCTAATCATAAACTTGAGTTCTTAGTTTAGTTGATCCTTGAGAAGGTTTGAGAAGTACTCTTAGTCAAATCATAGGCCCTCTAAAAGTAGAGTTTACAAATACGGCTAATCAAAACCCAAAGCCAATTGATCTCCTGTCTTGTTGGTAGTTGATTGAGATTTGCATAAAAGACCTAATTCCTTTCCTATTTTTTTCCTATATTCACATTACATTTATGTGGGGCCTATAAATAGACTTCTAATAAGATTTCTATATAAGCAAGAGGATTCATTCTTGTTAATAAACTATTAGTTCAATATAGTGATCAATCCCATAGCTTCGATCCTTTTCCAAATCTTTTTCTTTATCTTTGATTGATTGCATTATATCACAACATATACATATAAAATTTCATATCATCATGCAAAAGATTTCTAAAACTGAATTATGCCACAATTTACTTTAGGAATTGTGTGTTTAAATGGGTGAAATCAAAACCTTAATATTTCATTTTGACCAAAAATTAAATAATGCTCTCCCGAGTTCAAGCCGAAGGCATGTCTCATTGGACATCTATAGAATTTAGGCAAAATTGAGCAATTTGCAAATTAAGGGGTAAAGTTTAAGCATGCTTTATAGAAAGAGATGAAAAATTGTAAAACCTAGTCAAAGATAAGAGAAGAGCTATATAATAATAATAATAATAATATTAATAATGTTAGAAATATAAAATAAGGGAAGGAATAGAATAATAGAATAAAGACTTGGAGACATGATATAGCTTGTAATTTAGAAGGGATAGTAGGGGCAATTTGGTTATGAGAAAATATTCAAACTTCCTACCATCGCTTATCCCAAATAAACCCCATGTCTTTTCCTTACTAAATTATCACGTTACTTTTTCTACAAGAATAGAAAACTTACGGTTTTCAACCCAATCTCAAATCTCTAATCAAGAATCACATTATTGAAAGGAAAATTCAACAAGAATTAATCTTTCCTCCATATTCAAGTAAGTCTTCCTTTTATCTCCATTTTACTTTTTCCAATTTATGTTTTTAAGGTTCCTTTGAGTTTTAGAAGGAGGTATTGTTATTGTTAATATGGTGGTGGTGATGTGGTTATGGTGTATATTACATATCAGTAGTGTCACGAAGTGGTGTTGGGATATGTAGTGTGCATATATTATGCCTGTATGTGCTATGCAACGTATGTCTTGTGTGTAAATGGCATACAGTGGACATAGTGGGTTAATGTTAGGCAATGTGTATGTGAAGTATGTGTTTGTTTATACATCAAGTGTAGCATGAGGTTATGTATGTGTGTGCAGTTGGCATGAAGATGAGTATGTATGTGTATATATATGTGTGTTGTTAGTGTATTTGTCATGTGTATGTTTATATTAGGGTGATATCAAAAAGATAAATGAAGTATGGTTTGGAAACTCAAAGTAGAGTATGGAGCAAAGGGTGGAGTTAAAGAGAAAAAAGTATTAAGTTGCGAAATTTATTAAATTCTAAGTTAGTAAGTATATTTTCAACAGGTATTAAAGGAAGCGTAAGGTTAAATCTTTTGAGATAAGAGCTCTAAGTATAGGATACATGTTTGTTAATTGTATGTGCTAGATTGATGTATGTTAACTGAACTTAAATGAAACTCAGACTTAACTATTTACTGCTTGTGCTTAGCTTCGACCATCCACTAGTTTGGTCCAATAGTGCTAGTAAGGCACTTGATGATCTTTACGTGATGCTGTCCTCGGTAAAGTCCTGCAATGAAAGGATCCAAGTAGATCTAAGATAATTTTTGACACTCAGGTAATTAAGGAGGATCCAATACTAATACCTATGTAGTATTTATATATTATATATATAGGAGTCATAAGTAATCCTAAGTCTCAAGACATTAAGACTATACTGTTTACAGACTTAAATAACAAGATGTAATCGATTGTTTGTTATATTTATAACTATTACTCGTATGTGTTTGACTTGTTACATGTTTGTTCATGCGTATGTGTGTGGTATCTTGTATTGGGCGTTAGCTTACCCTACAGTGGTTATTGTTTTTCAATTGTAAGTTCAAGTTATGAAATTTGTGGTAGTTATTCTATGGAGGATGTAAGTTATGATTATCTGTAATGTGATAAAGAAAGTGATCTCTATTGTTATGGTGATGCAGCAAGGACAACGTAGTTTAGCTTTAGGAGTAAACTATTGAGGATCATATATTATTATTTCATGTTATATGTATTTGGAGATTATCGATTGTTTGGAGTCGCCTATGACTCTTTTACTTGATGTTATTAGGTTGTCACTTGTTAGAGCTGTGAGACTCTAGGTTATTTGTCTTAGATTTATATCATATTCAAGTTCATTCACTCATGATAATTGGGTTTTGTTTATTATTGTGGTATGTGGAAATTGGGAGGTTAACATTCTACTTTTATTCAAATTTGAGGTTATTAAATTGTGAGTCAGCAAATTTTATTTAATTATTTTATAAATCTTAAACAGGTTACAAGTTCTTAGATACATGACGTATCAATAGAAATAAGGAATACATGGTGGTTAATAACGTTTCAAGTTTTAAAGTGTTATAAAAATAAACAATGAAGTTTTAGTAACTCGGCTGGACCCCATGCCTATGAAGTCTTGCACTTCTTAACAACTTGCTGAGTCATTATCATTATGTTTGATGCAAAGCAAAACGTAGGAGGTAATTAGATTTATTTTAGTATTATTATATAGAGTGTGTATCTAACAATGTTAAGATCGTAGACTTTTCTCATGACTTCATTATGTTGCACGCTTCCTTTATACTCCGAAATAGGTCATATATAGATAATACCGAAGAGCTTTGTCCTAGATTTCAATATAATTCATACCAAGTGGGAGAGTGTACGTCTCTTTATCAAGTGACATTCTACTTCTAGAAGAATTTCATTTTATAAATAAATACATGAAGCAGTTCGTCCTCCTTTTTTTTTTTTTTTCGTGGGGGTTTAATAAGCATGCTACATCATAAAAGCTGTTCATAGGATTCTGTGACCGAAATCTCATTTTGGGTCAGAAACATATACAACGATTAATCGAGTGGATCCGATTTTTAAGTTTCTTTATACATCATAGTTGATTTTTGATTGACGACATTAGAGAAAACTTCAAATGAGACAGGAAAAACTTTATTTATATAGTTGTCCTTGAATTGAACTCCATTTTCATGGAAAGACTCGTATTAGAGGCAACGAAAAAGCATCAATAACAATCTTTTGTGCATTAAGAAAACTAAAAATCTAAAATTAGTACTACTATAGATAGAAAATCATCCTAAGCAACTATAGAAGCTCCAACATTTTAAATTTATTCATTTATATGCAGTGAAGTATCATAAAATTTTGATGTATATACAATATATGTGAAACACAATTTGTAGTTGTTTTAAAAACCACCAATTCTTATATCGATATTTATACATTATACATAAATAAATATTTTGTGTAATAACCTATGAATCCTTTTTCTCTTTCTTAGCATCCACGTAGGAGGTTGAGTAGCAGTCAAATGGCTCCGGCGGCGGAAGAAGTAGGGGGGAGAAACTTTTGGAGCGTGGAACTGCTCGACGCCTGAACATTGAACCCTATTTGGGGGTGCAATTATTGGAGCAGTCAGTACTCAAGTGGATGAATCCAAAGGGTCAACGCGTTGTAGGTGTGAAAGTGAAACATAATGGCAAGCGCAAGCCCTTGGCTACTTGTCTCTTTTAGCTTTTGGTCAACCCTGGCGGGCGGTGACTTAGCTAATGGGTTCGTCTTTTAGTACTTTTGACTCCGGTCCACTGCGCCATCAAAAGCTAAATCCAAACCCAATCCTATAACCCATCCATCGTGGAATTGAAAGATATCATATTAGGAGTGACACGTCTTGTGGATTATAAAAATGAAGTTATGGACAAATCAAATGTTTTTTAATATAATAAAACAAGTACCACAATTTTTTTTACTCCTATACACCATTGAGAATTATTTAATGAATTAATTTTTAGTAAATCTTTTTATCACACTAGTGCCATAAATTTATTTTTTATATACGTTTTTCATAAATGCCCATGTGAAAACAGAGAAGTAACTTTTGGAATCGGACATGTCGCCAAATAATTGATTATTGTTAGTAATTAGACAGATAAGAAAGCTTTAGAAGGACTTACTGTGAACTTTTGTAGGTTTCGGGTCGGTTATCATTATCATGTATAGCATGCATGCGCTCCTAAAAGATGGCTAAAGAAACATGCCCCAAGTCCCAACTAGTGATTACTTCATTTTCTACTAATTGGATAATTATATACCTTTCAGTCCACGGCTGTCAGCTAGTTTTCGATTTCTTATTTGTTTCGTACGAGTAAAAATTTGAACGAGTTAAAAACTGCTGATTCAGATTAATTTTCTTTATCGTACTAATATCTCAACCATTGAAGTCGATCATCATAATCTTTATAGTAGTAGACTATCTAAAAAGTAGCATAGGAAAAAAAAAGAAAAAAAAAAAAAGAAAAAAAGATTTTCTTCTAGGTAGAACTATAAACTGAGGACAAATTTCTCCTAATCACATCCATTCTCACATATACGTGTCTTTCTTCCATAATGTAAACCAATTATTCGTATCTTAGATTCAATCAGATTCGAGAATAATTTTGAAAATATTTAAGAGTTGAATTCTAGCCATTAGATTCCATATACTTAATTTTGAACCGTCCTTACTAACCATTTTTTTTTTTATGAATTTCATTTTTATTTCTATTAAATCAAATTAAAAATGAAATAGAATTTTCATTTTCTTTTTTTTTTTTTTTTCATTTTTAATTCGATTTATTTTTTCTTTTAATTCATTTTCTTTATTTATATTTATTTTTTATTATAATTCTATTTATTTATTAGATCTTATCTAATTTCTTTTTGATTCTATTTATTTCATTTTTCTATTTATTTCCTATTTTAATTATTTCCTATTTTAATTAATTTTATTTAGAATTTTAATTATTAATATTAAATTAATTAATTTTTTTCGATTTTGATTTATTTTTCTATTCTATTTTCTCGGTTATTGTATTCTAGTTTATTGTTTATTGGGGTGGATGTTATAGTTATATAATATAATAATTTAAATTAATTAAATTATATTGAAATTTGATTTCAAATTTCATTTTGGACATTTTAGCAAAAAGATCTTTTCGATCTCTTTCCTTTTTTTTAAAATTCCATAAATATTGGAACCATTATTCAACAGAAAATAAGAGCCTTGATTTCATCTCATCGAGATAGAGATAGGCAAAAAAGAGATTTTCGTCGTTTGTGGATAACTCGGATAAATGCAGTAATTTGCGAGAACGAAATATCTTATAAATATAGTATATTTATACACAATCTGTACAAAAAACAGTTGCTTCTTAATCGTAAAATACTTGCTAGTTCGAAATCAACTTTTGAATTCGAATTATTGAGAGCTTATTGCTTTCGTAAAAAACATGGAAAATATTTATTTAAGCATTCAATAGCCATATTTGGGACAAGCAAGTATTTTTCACAAAATATCAAATATGACATTCCTTATGTCAAGGTTTATAGCCTAATCAGCATGAATACTCATTTTTCTTAGGAGTCGAAGAAGTTCAAATCCTCCTCCTTTCATTAATTGCGTAACATCTGCTTGGAAAAAAAGGAAAAGAAAAAAGAATTTAACATTTGCTATAATTGTTATGAAAATAAATAGTGTATACAGCATAAATATGTCGTAGTCTGAATAAATTCATAGTGTCCAATGAATGTTTATGAGCCGTATACTCGACAGTCAAACACCAAAAATGAAAGATGTAAAACATGGAACACTTAAACGTACTTAATCTTTTACAAGCCGAAACAACGGAGATTAACAAACAGAAATCCTCATCCAGGTCCCAATGCTGTAAGAATACTAGATGAAAGGAACAACATAATGTATAATAATTCCAATAAAATTATGGCGGTTTAGGGTTTTATTTGTTTATACACTGTCCATTGTAGATGAAGAAATTTGTATATCATAACTTTATGGGCTAAGCTCAAAATAACTAAATTATAGTTGGAATAATTATTTGAATTATTGACAACATCTAAATAATTATACCTAACTTGTAATGATTTAGAGAGTATTGGATTAGTGGATTTGGAATTGAGTTTGTTAAAATTGTCTTTATTACTCTCTCTTTAGCTCATTAATGTTATAAGATCCTATCTAATATTGTCCCTTAATAACTAATGCAATCTAACGATAATTATCACTTATCACTCGTTATAAGTAAATATGAGTGCTACTTGGGAGGGGAGGCGGTTAAACTAATCTCTCTAATATACTATCACTCAAACATTAGTTGCATATTCTGCCTCTGTAACAAGATTGTTCTATTGCATCATTTTAATCCCTTCGTATCATGTGACATGCAAAGATGCATACTCTATACACGTGGTATATATAATAGATCCTTTCATTTACAACCATAAATTGACATCTCCATCAGCAAAATAATTCCAACGGTTTGAAAGCTTTTGGGAAATGGGTAAAAAGATTATATTTTTACCTATATTTTTTTGGAATTATTGACTTGTGTCCTGCGGATCTCTTTAAAAGCAGTATCTAGTCCGAAGTCTGTATCTATGAATTATGATTGTATAGCGAATGTAGTGGGAACGTACATACCATGTCTTGTGTTAGTGGATGTCCCACGTGTGTATCATCAATTTATTATCATACAAGTACGATAAACTTTATTAATTATTATATACTTTGACTAAAATGAACCAAAAATAGCAGCAACAGAACAAAACTGTAGCCGTAATAAGCAGCATCTAGAATTCCAGATTTTTTAACCCATTTTCCGGGAGAGAAACACGCTTCAGGCTATAATATGATGGGCTCTGAGTTGCATCACATACACAAAGTCATCCTTAATTAATAAGTGATGCTGCAACTTTTAAAAAAAAAAAGAAAAAATTATCGGAATAAGGGCAATAGTGTTACAAAAGTAAATGGATTTTAAGTTGTTCAACATCATATTCAAATGAAATTTTACTTATCACCTTATTAAAAATATTTCAATAATTATTCATTGGTAGAACAATACAAGTGTAATTGTCATGTGGGTAAATCTTCAATTGAATATAATATCTAAGAATTTCAAGCGTGAGATGAAATATTGAAACAACCAAATTTTATGTAATAATTTTAACATTTTCCCTTTTGTAGAATGGCATCCTTTTAAAAGCAGCATTTAATAGCAATCACCATTATTGTGATTCATGGATGTGCAGTTATTTCATATGCAATGTCGTGATCCTGAAGTCAAAAGAAGAAAAAATAATTTCCTCACAGCATTTAAAACTAAAGTTGAATATGTCCATTCAACGTTCTATCGGCCACAGTTGATCATCTCCAATGACTGGGTGGAATCTTGGTACAATCCACTTCCTTCACAAAATCTTTCACTTTATCAATTCTCGATATTGATCACTCATTATTGTACTCATTAATATCTTATAGTTGAATTCCTTAATTATCATATAATAATATCCATTTTGATAGGATATTTTAGATATAAGTCCCTTAACCCACATCGATCTATTTAAATCATGTTTTAACTTGATTGGGCTCATGGTCTAACCTAATTCACTAGCACCCATTCTAGTCATCTTACTAGCCAACCTTGACATAAGCTCTCCAAATGGCTTGCCCAACCTAAAAGCTTTATATCAACCATTAGACAAGAGGATAAGGCTTGAAGACTTAATCAACTGCTACTATCCTATAAATATGGAGCATGTTAGACTCCATACTCCCACTATCCAGGTTGTGCGGATGTTCCAAGATGCTACTCGTGTTCCCTTGTTTCTTGGTAGCCCTTCTCAATAAATACTCTCAAGCATCTAAACGATAATCCATCTTGACTCTTTGCGTATTCATACTATCTTTATGAGCTTGTAGCTTGCTTGTTCTCTCCTTTACATATAAATACTAATTTAAGCATTGGAGTGACTCTATTGAACGATACCCTTTGGCTATGTCAAACAAACACCCCTTACAATGCTCTCTTTTGTAAGCTCATTACTTCATTGCAAAGCCCAAATTTATGCTACTCTACCGACTAAATCCTATTGACGACAATTGGCACTATCTATGGGATCATCAAACTCATTCAACCCTTGTAAACACTTCATATACACTTCTCCCTTAGCTCAATAATCATGTATTTGATTTTGAATCCAAACAACCAACCCTTAGTCGAGCCTATCTCTGAGCAATGCCAAATGGAGCCACTAGAAAAGATGCTTAAAGAACTTATGGCTTGGAATAGAGAGCTCTAAGCAAAAGTGGATGAAGTAGAGAGGCAAAGTAGACACAACAAATTGCCTCCTCTTGCTGAGGCCTCAAACACTATGATGGTCAAGATAATCACCCCTACTAGCAAATTGTAAGGCACCCTGGCCTAATCCTCCAATACAAGAACAATAAGCATCGTTTGTAACTAACTACAATCGCGATTACGCTCTTGCTGGCAATGACCAAGTAGTTGACTCCTATGGCAAGGTCGCTTATTTAGCAACATGTAGAGTTCATCTAACTGACAACACCAACCTAAATGAGCTCTATGAGATGATTAAGAGTCTCAGCAAAAAGCAAGAGAGGAAAGCAGTTAATGGCTCTATCCTTATCAACAACCATGGTTGTTAAAATCGTGATTATACTATTCATTTAAATGCATAAAATCGTTAGAATCATACAAAATCGATAAAATCTTAAGGTTGTAGAATCATACGTAAAAATTCAAAATTTTACTAAATGTCTACTCATAAATGATTTTACATCTATTTTAGCTAAGAAAAATATTATAAAACTATAAACTCATAAAATCATATTTTTAACTCATGATTTTAATAATTATGTCGCCAATAAAAAAACCCCCATTACTAGGGGTATCTAAGACAAGGTCTTCCCTCTAAACTCCAATCTCCCCACCCTAAATCAGTACGATAAGATAGGTGACCCTAATGATCACCTGCTTCACTTTCGCACCCTTATAAACCTACATGGTCATGGGGATGCAATTATGTATAAGGTCTTCCTCGATACTTTTAGAAAGGCAACTCAAACATAGCTCAACCATTTGCTCGAGAGCTCCATTGCATCATTTGATGAGCTCGCTTGTCGCTTCAATAGCCATTTTTAAGCTAGCAAGCCCCCATCCAAGGACACATCATCCTTGTATCTGATTAAATAGAAGGAAAGGGAAAGCCTTTATGAATATGTAGCATGGTTCAACAAAGCCATGGTGGAGATCCCTTAGCTCAATGAGGGAGCTACTGTATATGTTGTTCAACTTGGCATCAAACCATCCAAAGACTTCTTTCAGTTGGTCTACAAAAGTAAACCTAAGACCCTAGTGAAATTTTAGCAGAAGGCCTAAAAGTACATGGACTAGAAAGACAACATTCATACGAGGCACAAAGCTAACTTAAAGAGGTCAAGAGGAGAAAAAGATAAGGACAAGGGCTTTGTTAAAGACCACCTCAACAGTAAGCAACCAAGCCACTCTGGTAGGGGGAAACCTAATAGCAAGAAGTGCCCATCACCCCTAGCAACATACAGCTAATACATGCCTTTGAATCGACCTCTTGCCTAGGTATTCATGGAGGTCCAAAGCAAAGGCATACTCTAGAAGGACCCCAAGATGAGGGGAAACCATAGTCATCAAAACTCAAACAAATATTGTTAGTTCCATGAAGATTATGGCCACACGACAAATAAGTGCTTCCAATTGAAGAATGCCATCAATCATGCTATCTAAAGGGGCTTCTTTAAGGAATACATAGCTAATGCTAATGATAGTAGAGAGATAGCACTTAGAGGTAATGGACTAAAGATACCTAAGAAGAGGAGAATAATGAAAGTCACAATGACTGAGCCTCCAACAACATCATCAACATTATAGTTGGAGGGCCACACCTAAGGAGCTAGCTGAGCTCTAGTAGCTCAACTAATGTCTTATCTGAGATGATAGCAATCAAAGAGAAGAGACAGAAGCGAGATACCTCTATATCTTTCCGTAATGAAGACCTTGAAGGGTTTAACACCCCTCATCAAGATGCCCTCATGATTGAGGGAAAGATCCCAAACTTCAAGGTCTTGAAAATTATGGTAGACACTAATAGCTTTACTGATATCTTCTTCAAATATATGTATGATAAGATGCGGAAGAAGCTGCTAGTATAGGTAAAGTCATATCACCATGACTTGATTGGCTTCAATGGAGGAATTATTTAACCTAAGGGCATCATCACCTTAGCTATGGAGCTTAACAATGACAAAAATGTTGATAAATATCTTGTGGAATTTGTGGTGGTAAATTTTCCATCCACTTACAATGTAATCTTAGGACAATCGAGCCTCATGAGCTTCTAGGTCATCATGTCGTCCCTCCACTTGAAGGACAAATTCCCTACTTCAACTAGGGTGGGAATTTGTAGACATGATTAGAAGCTCTTTAGGATGCTTTATGTAAAGGCAACTTAAGGCAATAGCATCTTCGCTTTGGAAATGAGGTTACAAGATAAAACAGCTAAGAAAGGCGAGTTAGGTGAAAAAACAGAGGAGGTACAGATTGGCGCCAACCTCAACTAGGCAACCAAGGTTGGGGTCGAAACTCTTCTTAAGCTGAAGGAGATCATCATTCAACTCTTATGGTCCAACACAAATTGGTTCACCTAGTTACTATTAGATACACTTGGTATCTCAATCAACTTAGCAACCCATATCCTCAAGATTAATGAAAAGATTTAGCCTATCAAGTAGAAGAAGAGGCACTTTACTTTAGAAAAATACACCACCATAGAACACTTCACTCTGGAACGATAGGCCACCATAGAAGAAGAAGTACATAAGTTGCTCAAAGTAAGCTTCATCAGAGAAGAGAAGTATTCGGCATAGCTAACAAACATTTTACTACTAAAAAAGAAGAATAGGAAGAGGCCAACGTATATCGATTACATTGACCTCAACAATGCTTACCCAAAGGATTGCTTACCCCTCCTAAGGATAGATTAGCTGGTTGACTCTACATCAAGTCATGCTCTACAAAGCTTTATAGATGCCTTTTCAGGTTACAATAAAATCAAGATGGGCCTGAAAGATGAAGTCCACACCTCTTTCATTACGAACTTTGGCACTTACTGCTACATTGTTATGTTGTTCAACTTAAGAATGCTAGGGCTATGTATCAGTGAATGGTGACTGCATTATTCAAGCCCCAACTCATGTACAATATGGAGGTGTATGTAGACTATTTGATCATCAAGAGTAAGTAGTTCAATGACCACATCAAGGATCTACAAGAGGCATTCGATAGAATGAGAAAATATGACATGAAGTCGAACCCCCAAAGAGTGTATTTAGGGTTGTCTCTAGCAAATTCTTAGGCTCTAGGGTTAATCGATGTGGGATTGAGGCCTAACCTAAAAAATGACTACCATCAAAGACATAAAGGCTACCACTACTGTTAAGGAGATCTAGAAGCTCATCAGCATAGTGGCTACGTTGAGTAGATTTGTCTCTAAAAGTGTAAATTGATTCGCAAAGTTCTTCAAAATTTTGAAAAATCCTAAGGGTTTTGAGTAGACTTCCTAATGTCAAGAGGTCTTCAATGAGTTATAAGACTTCTTAGAGCACCTACCAATCTGATCAAAGCTTATACTAAGAGAGGATCTTTACCTACACTTGGCCATTAACAATAAAGCACTTTCTTCTACTTTAGTTAGGGCGAAAGGAAGTGAACATAGGCTTGTATACTATGTTAGCCATATTTTCCATGGGTAACAATGCAATCGAGGCAATTTTCAGGCAGGTTTTATGAAACCCAAACCCACCGCTATAGGGTTTGGCATTTTCCAAAACCCTATAGGATTTTTCCCCTTATTCTAAAAAATCGATCCTATAGGGTTCTTGACCCTATAAGGGCAAGTTTTTAAACGATTTAAAAGACCCTGTAAGAGTAGGTTTTTATAAGGTCTATATGAGATTAATGAGAGAATAGAAAAGAAGTTAAGTAAGATTAAAATTATATTTACTAAATTACATAATAATAAAAACTGAGAATTAAATGTGTTATACAATATAAAACTTGTATAAGGTATGCATGTTGCATAAGTTAAGAGTAGATATTTTTATTAATATATACTTTTTTTACTAGGTTAGCTTTCCCATTGAATTTTTTGGTAATCCTAATACTCAACCCTAAACCCTATAAGATTTTGAATCATATCCTAAAACCCGATCATAAACCTTAAAAGGTAATACCCTATAAGGTTTTTATCAAGTTCAACAGGCTATATACCCTTTAATGACCCACCTAGTTGCATCTTTATCCAATAGGCTTGAGGTCAGGTATTCTAAGGTAGAGATGTTCACCTTAGCAGTGGTGACCTCTACAAGACAACTGATAACTCTGATTTTAAACATATTTCATATGGTGATTTTATAGCATTTCCCTTACATTTTTTGTTTTCTTTAAAGAAAATGATACTTAATTGAGTAAAATGTTGATTTTAGGGTTTAAACACGTTCTAGGCTCAAAAACGAAGAAAAGGAATCAAGTTTCACTCAATTCCGAGTTCAAACGAAGAAGTTATGAAATTTTGAAGTTGTGCAGAAATTTTGCCTTTGTGCAGAAAGTTACACGACCTGAGGACACGGCCATGTCCCAGGCCGTGTCTAGTGACGAAAATAAAATCCGTGTAATACACATATATAAGGGGATCTTAAGGTTTAAAAGAGAGGGAGACATTACAGAAACGGAAAGATACAAGAGACGAGAGGAGACTTGAGGAGAACATCAATCAAGAAGCAAGAACGACATCGATTTCAAGATTAGAGATTGTTCATCAATCAAGAGGGGTTTTCATGCTTTATTTCATGTTTTTGATGAATCTCGTTTTTAGATTTATTATGATAGCTTAGAATTCAAGTATTTAGGATTATAGAACCTAGGGTTTCATATAACCCTTGGATTGAATTATAATTTCAAGAAAGTTTCTATCTTTTCTTGATTCAATTATGTCATTAGTTATGGATTGATAATTCTAGAGTATCAATATATGATATTATACATATTGATTGAGAAATTGCATGTGTAATTAGATCTAAGCATAATTGGAGAGAATTATATTTATACTTAGAGATAAGATACATGTTTCTTCTGGAAAGTTGATTGTTTGTGTGAGAATTCATTATACATTAATGCAATTCTAAGTTATATTACTAAGTGAAGAGATTCCGGTAAATAATTTAGGATTAGGGTTAATATGCTTGAGAAAGATATTAGCTTTAATTGTGAATCCCTCCGGTCAAGAATTATAGAAACTGAATTGAATATATTTTAAAAGGTTACATGTTAAACACTAGGGGAAATAATTCCTAAATACATCATTGCATACTTGAAGTCGTTAGTAGTTTATTGCTTTCTAATTTGTTTAATTAAGTCTCATAATTAGTTTAATTTGTTAATTTCAGTATTTTTAATTCATTCAACTTATCACAATTTTCTGGTTAGATAATAAAGCTAAAGTAAATATTAGTACTCAAAAATCTCTGAGGGATCGACTCGGACTCATATCTGCTGTATTAAAATTGATAGGTACGCTTGCCTCGTATCAAGTTTTTGGCGCCGTTGCCGGGGATTTTTAATATTAAGAACGCTAGTTGCTTTATTACTTTAACCATTTTTTTTCTTTATTTTCTTTTCTTTTCATTGTTTATTTTTATTATTTAGAACTGCAATTGGTTTTATATTTCTTGTCTTTGTAGTGCATGACCCGCAGTAATCCGGAAGATTTCGTAAAACTCGATCCTAAAATTGAGAGAACTGCCCTTCAAAATTTGAGATCGCGACCTAGACAAATTGTGGCGACCATAGACGACGAGTCAATCGTTGAAATCAAGGAAGAAGGTCAAGAAGCCAATACTCAATTCATCAAGCAAGAAAATCCACCACACATGGCTAACAACGGGAATGAAGTAAATCGGACCATGTCCGATTATTCAAGGCCCACACTTATTGGAGCTGACTCCAGTATTGCAAGGCCAACCGTCGCGGCTAATAATTTCCAAATTGCACCTAACATCATACAAATGGTGCAACAATATGTTCAGTTTGACGGTCTCCAAGACGAAGATCCTAATGCCCACATCTCTAGTTTTCTAGAGATTTGTGATACGTTCAAAATCAACGGAGCCACGGATGATGCCATTCGACTGCGACTATTCCCTTTCTCCTTGAGGGGAAGAGCAAAACAGTGGTTGAACTCCCTACCAAGAAATTCAATCTCAACTTGGAATGAATTGGTAGAGAAATTTTTGGAGAAATATTTCCCACCTGCAAAAACCGCTAAACTTCGGAATGATATTTCGTGTTTTGCTCAATTGGAAGCAGAGACGCTTTATGACACTTGGGAGCAGTTCAAAGACTTACTCAGGAGGTGCCCACATAATGGCCTCCCACTATGGATGCAGATTCAGACCTTCTACAATGGTCTCAATCTATCCACTAGACAGATGATTGATGCATCCGCAGGAGGTACTTTGAACACTAAGACACCTGAACAAGCCCAAAATTTGATTGAAGGAATAGCAATGAACAACTATCAGTGGGAAAGCACTAGAGCCAAGCAAAAGGCCATGGGAGTTTATGATGTGGACTTGACCACTGCTCTGGCAGCCAAGGTAGACTTATTGAGTAAAAAGATTGATGCACTCTCAATTGGCCCTCAACAAGTGCAATCGCAGGTAAGTGATTTTAGTATGCAGGGGTATGGAGCACAAGAACAACTGGAACAGGTGGATTATCTAGGAAATTCACCTAAGCAACAAAATAACCCTTACAGCAACACTTATAATCTAGGATGGAGGAATCACCCCAATTTCTCTTGGGGAAACCAAAGCCAAAGCCAAGGCCAGCAGAAGACCAACTTTAGACCACCTGGATTTCAACAACCATTCCCACCTCCTCTCCCTTAAGAAAAGAAGCCCAGTGTGAAAGAACTTCTTACAAAATATATTCAAGGCAATGAGGCTCGCTTATCCAACATTGAATCCTCGTTGAGGAATCAAGAGGCTTCAAATCGCAACCTTGAGAACCAAATTGGTCAACTTGCAAAGCTAATCTCTGAAAGACTACAAGGGATACTCCCAAGGAATACTGAGGTCAATCCCAGGGAACATGTTAATGCTGTGACCTTGAGAAGTGGTAGAAAACTGCAAGTGGAGAAGAAGGATGGTGGGGAAGTAGTTGAGAATGAAGTGGAAGTCAACCGTAAGGAAGATGCAAAGCCACTAAAATCAAAAGAAAGTATGGAACCACCAAAAGTGAAGGAGTACAAGCCTCCCATCCCTTACCCACAGTGCCTTAAGCAAAGTTACACTGATCCGAATAAGGAATTTGGTAAATTGCTTGATATTTTCAAACAATTACACATTAACTTACCTCTTGTTGATGTTATCTTGCAGATGCCAAAGTATGCAAAATTTCTAAAGCATCTTTTATTGAACAAGAGGAAGTTAGAGGAGCTCACAACCGTTACATTGAACGAGGAATGCTCGGCACTTCTCCAGAAAAAGCTGCCACAAAAATTAAATGATCCAGGGAGTTTCACTATTCCTTGTATGCTTGGCAATTTGTTAGTAGATAATGCTTTGGCAGACTTAGGAGCCAGTATAAATTTGATGCCGTATAAATTGTTCAAAAAGCTAGGGTTAGGAGAACCTAAACCAACGCGCATGAGTCTTCAATTAGCTGATAGGTCTATCACATACCCTAGAGGCATCATAGAGGATGTTTTAGTGCAAGTAGACAAATTTATCTTTCCTGTGGATTTTGTTATACTTAATATAGATGAAGATATTGAGGTGCCCATCATTTTAGGTCGACCCTTCCTAGCCACTACTAGAGCTGTTTTTTATGTTAGTGAGCATAAGTTGATATTACGGGTCGAAGATGATAAAATAGTTTTTAAAACTTCAGAGGTAATGAACAAATTTCTTGACCCAAAGGACATATGTCACAATGTTAATGCTACTAATGTTGTTATATCTACATGTGTGCAGGAAACGCTTGCCAAGGATTCCTCGAGCTATTGCTTGCAAAAGGGAGATGAAAATTTGGTAACCAACCCCAATTGTGCAGAAATGATAGCTCAAATGAAAGTTCATGAATCTATTGTGGACAAGAAGGGGGTTGATCAACTCCATAAGTTAAAGGATCCTAGGTTAAAATCCTCCAAAGAGAAGCCACCAATTTTGGAACCAAAATTATCAAGAAATCATTTGGAACATGCCTTTGTGGTGAAAAGTTCAAAACTTCCAATGACAACCGCATCTAAGGTAAAAGCGGACAAGATGAGGAAGTTTTGGCTACATGAATTTGATAAGTGGCATGATAAGGAGAGAAACTATGGAAGTTATGCACCAATGAAATGGAATTGGCAAGGTCGATGGCCTAAAGGTAAATTTACGCTCTTATGGAGGGTTCGAAAGCGAGATACAGGAGGAGTCCTATCTCGAACTGAATGAAGAATCATGAGAAAACGTATCCCGTCGAGCTATCAACGTTAACTAAAGCGCTTCTTGGGAGGCAACCCATGTCTAACCTTACTCATATTTTAGTTTATTTCAATTTATTTATTTATTTATTTTTTTCATTTATTTATTTATTTATTTTTCTCTTTGATCTAGTTTTGTTTTGTTTCTTTTATTTGTTTCAATTTTAGTCATAGGCTTTTCCCTTTTTAGTTTCATTTTTTCTTTCTCTCTTTAGTTTTATTTGTCTTATTTTTCTAGTTTAAGTATTTTTATTTATTTATTTATTCTTTATTGATTTATTTATTTTAAGTTTCTTGTATTTTTAAATCCATGAATTTAGGTAAAAAAAAAATTTATTACACAGGCGAGGGACACGGTCGTGTCCTAGCCCGTGTCCATCCAAACGTTCAAAAGTGTCCACTCACAGAAAGTTACACAGTCGTGTCCCAGCCCGTATACGCCCAGAATTTTCCACCCACGAACAGAAAGTTACACGGGCGTGGGACACGGTCGTATCCCAGCCCGTGTCCGTCCAGTTTTCATACATGAGCAGAGCAAGTCACACGGGTAGGGGACACGGTCATGTCTCAGCCCGTGTGCATCCAAGTAAGACACGACGACACAGATTGTTACACGAGCATGGGACACGGTCGTGTCCCAGCCCGTGTCTGCCCAGCCCCATACAATTTCACACACGTACTGCACAATATTTTCCAAACACACACACTCTCTCTCAACCACTTACAAACATCCACACAACTTCATTTCACATTTCATCTTCTCTCCATCTTCTCCTCATGTTCCCGATCCAAGTAAGTTCTTTTAATTTTTTTTTTTCTTCTGTCCTCTCTTGTTTATGCTGTATTTTCCTCATTGTTTAGGCATGTTTAGCTACTCGACGTTTAGGACTTTTGGGAATTGATACATGCATTTTGTTTGAGAGTTTACTTCATTTTTATTTTTTCATGGTGAGGAAGAGGTGGTTGGAGGTCGTGAACAGGATGTTGAAGGCAATGACGACGATGATGATGCTTCCTCGTTATGAACTTCTTCACCTTATTTTCGACTGGCAGGGAAGTATTAGTTTCTTTTTCAATACATGTATTTCCTTTTTCCCTATGATGGTTTTTATTGTTTGATATCTTGTTATTATGCTTTCTTAGTGGTACATTAGGGACAATGTACATTATTAAGTGTGGGGAAGGGATATATATGATTTTATTACTGTTTAGGAGACCAATTATTCATATTTGACCCTATAATTTTTAAGTTCACTTGCAATAGGTGATTAACTGGTATTGAGCCAAATCAACTATGTCATATTGATCATTATTGACCTTATGATACTTTATTAGAATTGATTAGTCAAATTTTTTGAAGGTAATGTTACAAGTTATTTAGCTTAGGATTTTAAAACTTGAGATTGGAGCAACATCATTAGTTGAGAGTTAGTCATGGTTATTTTTAAATTTACTTTTATGTATACCTTTCTCTTAGAAATTTTTAAGAGCCCTATATTTTTTAGCAAACAAACAAATGAAATTCTTCTTTTGAGAAACCCTTGAAAAATCATAATAATTGGAGGTCAAAAGTAATAATAAGTGTATAAATAGAAAAAAATTGGTAAGGATTCGTCTTGATCTGTCAGAAGAGCAAGATTGAGCCCCAATGCCAATTCAAATGAAAAAATTGATATGGATCGGCCTTGGTCCGTCAGAAGAGCAAGGTTCTTTCCCGCTATCAATATAAGAAATAAGTTGGTATGGATCGGTCTTGGTCCGTCAGAAGAGCGAGATTCTTTCCCGCTACCAACACAATTGTGCTTAAATAAGGTAAATTCAAAAGACCTCTCAACAAAAGTATGAGCTAGGGGGATGATCAGAGGAAGAGTGGATGTAAAATGTGTTTGTTTTAGATTATGATGCTTGGTGAGATGGAAGAGAGAATTGTATACACTTTAGTCAAATGGACAAAATTTTTATGACTCTTTCTCGGTTGGAGAGATGCTAAATCTAATTTTTAGTTTAAGAATCCTTAGTTAAATGGCTTGGTTAAACTTTGATTTTCATAAATTAGTTAGTGAATTCTAGTATTAAGTATGGTTGGAGCATTCGAATATGGTCAGATGAAATTGGTTGATTTTATTATTGCAAGTTAGTTGAGAATGATTTTCTTACTTTTCTACGGGTCAAGTGTATTCGTTCACCAGTTTCTTAAACATTGATAAATTTTGTTTAGTGTTTCTTGTCCTAAAAGTTTTGTTTTGATTTATTTGCTTGAGGACAAGCAAATGCTCAAGTGTGGGGAAATTTGATAACTCTGATTTTAAACATATTTCATATGGTGATTTTATAGCATTTCCCTTACATTTTTGGTTTTCTTTAAAGAAAATGATACTTAATTGAGTAAAATGTTGATTTCAGGGTTTAAACGTGTTTTAGGCTCGAAAACGAAGAAAAGGAATCAAGTTTCACTCAATTCCGAGTTCAAACGAAGAAGTTATGAAATTTTGAAGTTGTGCAGAAATTTTGCCTTTGTGCAGAAAGTTACACGACCTGAGGACACGGCCATGTCCCAGGCCGTGTCTGGTGACGAAAATAAAATCCGTGTAATACACATATATAAGGGGATCTTAAGGTTTAAAAGAGAGGGAGACATTACAGAAACGGAAAGACACAAGAGACGAGAGGAGACTTGAGGAGAACATCAATTAAGAAGCAAGAACGACATGGATTTCAAGATTAGAGATTGTTCATCAATCAAGAGGGGTTTTCATGCTTTATTTCATGTTTTTGATGAATCTCGTTTTTAGATTCATTATTATAGCTTAGAATTCAAGTATTTAGGATTATAGAACCTAGGGTTTCATGTAACCCTTGGATTGAATTATAATTTCAAGAAAGTTTCTATCTTTTCTTGATTCAATTATGTCGTTAGTTATGGATTGATAATTCTAGAGTATCAATATATGATATTATGCATGTTGATTGAGAAATTGCATGTGTAATTAGATCTAAGCATAATTGGAGAGAATTACATGTATACTTAGAGATAAGATACATGTTTCTTCTGGAAAGTTGATTGTTTGTATGGGAATTCATTATACATTAACCCTAATTCTAACTTATACCCTCCGGTCAAGAATTATAGAAACTGAATTGAATATATTTTAAAAGGTTACATGTTAAACACTAGGGGAAATAATTCCTAAATACATCATTGCATACTTGAAGTCGTTAGTAGTTTATTGCTTTCTAATTTGTTTAATTAAGTCTCATAATTAGTTTAATTTGTTAATTTCAGTATTTTTAATTCATTCAACTTATCACAATTTTCTGGTTAGATAATAAAGCTAAAGTAAATATTAGTACTCAAAAATCTCTGAGGGATCAACTCGGACTCATATCCGCTGTATTAAAATTGATAGGTACGCTTGCCTCGTATCAACAACTCCATCCATATTTCCAAGTACACTAGATCATTGTGTTGATAGATCATCCACTTCATACGATTTTGTGAAAGCCCAATGCATATGGTCGAATGGTTAAGTACATGCTAAAACTAAGTTCATACGGAATTCAATACCAACCACAAACGACCTACAAAGCATAAGCATTGGTCTGCTTCATCGTGGAGTATACTAAAGCAAAGGAAGCACCAACTGGAGATGATAAATTGGTGTAGACTCTCCATGTCGATGATTCATTCACCTCCAAAGGAGGAGGTACGGGGTTTGATGCTCATTGGACCATACAAGAACATGGTCTAATATGCTCTTAGATTTGAATTTGACACAAGCAACAATGAATCTAGATATGAGGCATTAATTTTTTATGTCAAGCTAGCTAAGGTGATCGACGCCAAGCACCTTTATGTGTTCTTAGACTCTATGTTTGTTGTCTAGAAAGTACAAGGTAAATACGAGGCTAGGAACAACACTATAGCAAGATACTTGGAGAAGGTGAAGACCCTCTTGGCTAAGCTCCCTTCATAGAATATCACAAAGATTCCTCGAACCAAAGACTTAATTACTGATTAGTTGTCTAAGCTCACCTCTATAGAGATACAGAGACTTAATGTGAAAAATATAAAAATATTTATAAAAAACTTGCCAAAGAAGAATATTAGCTCAGATGGAGCTAAGGTCCTTGAGCTCAACACGGCACCAATAGAGCCAAATTAGATGGACCCTAGCAAAGATTACTTAGAGCAAGGTACATTACCAACCCGTAGGAAGGAAGCTAAGAACTTGAGATACCACGTTGCCAACTATTCTTTAATTGATGACATCTTGTAACAAAGAGCGGTTAGCCTTCCTCTATTAAGGTGTTTTTGACCTAAAGAAAGGCTGCATGTCATGCAAGTACTGCATGCTAGTATGTGCAGTAACAACATCCAATCACAAGCCTTCTACATCTAAGCTCTTCAGCTCGAATACTATTGGCCAACTATGAGGTAGGATGCAAAGGTAGTCATTCAGAAGTGTCCACAATGTCAAAAGCACACTCCAATCATGTACAGCTCCAACTCTAACCTTTAATCTCTGGCTAGGCCATGGCCTTTCACTTAGTGGAGCATTAATATCCTTGGCTCTTTCCCAAAGACATTATCATGCCTCAAACAAAAGAAGTTGTAACAGTCTCACTATGTAAACTAACCTTAGAAAGAAACTAACCTCACAGCAACTATTGTAGATATAGTTCACATAAGGCGTATACAACTCAATCAACTTGAAACGTCCATTCTAATACCTGTGAATAATCAAACCTATGGTATAACTTTATAAAATACTTATTCTATATAACATATTGTCTTATAACATAACAGTACTTATATAGGCATCTCATATCTAGAGTCATAATTTATAATTAAGGTTTACCAAAAGCCACAAGTTTATAGTCTAATTACAATATGATAGGAAACTAGTAGGCATCTCAAGGAATTCCCAATTAGTTTCCTCAAACTCAAAAGAAAAGTCAAAAGCTTAGATTTAGTAGATTTTTCATTCCTCACTTTCCTAGCTAATAGCACACTAACCTAGGAGTTATGGTATCTGAACATCCTAGTCTTCACTCAATACCTATAAAATAGTTTATAGGAATATGAGCACAACTAGCTCAATAAGTGAGATGGAGTCAAAAGAGTACTAAACAATCACAAGCAAAGTTGTTAAATTATGATAAAATGCAATGCATTTAATCACTTGAACCACACATAATATTGTTTAGTTTATTATGAGGTTAGAGAAATTACATCCGCTTTAACCCAGATTAAGGAGTTTTATCGAGACTCAAATTAGACTAAACCTAGGCTTGTGTAATGAAGAACACCCTGCTCCCGTGATCATCTTCGAACCACTGCCTCCACCGTTGCCATGATCTCTTCACCTGTCTCTTAGTTCAACTGAGGATAGGAAAAAGATCGTTTCAACTATTCTCATCAAAGGGAGTCAATATTTGGCCTAATACTCCCAATCGTTTCCCTTAACGAGTGCTATGCATATCCAGTTTCATTGTAGTTGAATCATTATTAGTTGTAATTGGAGGTGATCAAACAATTTCATACAATACAAAAACAATACAATCATATAAAACAACACACCATGGAGATCAACTCCTATCACAACTAAATACTAAGCACACGCATAGCATGTATACAAAAAAATAATTACAATCACCTTAAGTCTCTAGATACTTTAATATATTATCTCAAGCTACAATCCCAACTTACCTGTTCAGACGCTTACTATGAAAGACTCGTGTCTTCAATGCCCTGATTACTAAGAGATCCTATAGATATAAAATCCAAATTTAGTTTTCATAATAGTTATGAAAACATTAAGGTTCTATCTAAAAAAGTTATATATATAAGTATAATATCATTTTGCTTATATAATAATAATATATAGTTTTACTATATAGGTCAGGTTAAGTTATTAAATATTAATAATATACGTAGTTGTACTATTACGTATAATATATTGTTTCAATCATATCCTTATATTAAATCACATTTCGATTACAATATGGTTATCATAGTATGTAAATTCTTGTAATAGTATAAAGATATAAGTTATATTACCTAAGATTGTCTGATTTTAGTAAAAATAATGTCGTTAGGTTTGTACAAACCTTATGATACTTAATACGGGTCCTATTTCTAAACATGATTTATAATGGGTAATTCGAATTTCTAATACAATATACATATCTAAATAAATATTATGTATTTTATATAATTAAACTATATTATACATAATTTGTCAACATAACTTTATAATATAGATATCATCTACCCCTAATATACATATAACATATTCTAATCATCAAAATATCATTAAATATATTAAAAATCTACTTTTTATCAATTCTGACCATTACGTATATATGTATTTTTAATTTCATTGTTTATCACATTTTAGTCTACTATTACTAAAAACGAGTCCTAATTGATAATTTGAGCTATTTTACTACATAAATCCAATAAGTAGCTCGGGTTACCAAATAATTCCTTAAAAATTTCTATAAACTCCTAAAAATATGCAGAATTCAGTCATCACTTAGTTTCGTATTATCGATTTACCACCTATATACCTGAATTTACAATTTTACCCCTAAATTATACTTAATTACCTAAATGTTATTCTTTTTCCACAAAATTATTTTCAACCTATCCTAACATCATTATAATTCACTAGAAAGCAATACATGTCAATTTCATTATTTAATTTCATAAAAACCTATTTATTTCACTTTTTTATCCTAATTTATAACTATTTTTAGGTCAAAAAATACAATAAATATTAATGATGTTATACATAAACATTTTGAGCTAGAAACATCATCATTTGACACATTTATTTTAAAAGTTAAAATTCGAGTAAATAATAACTTTGTTAAGCAAGTGTATTAAATATTCAAAATTTTACAAAAAAAATAAATATGATATGATAGCATATCTAAAATAATCTAAACATAAATTTTTAAAATTTTTTGGTAGATTTACTCTTTTTTTTTTTTAAATAATTAAAAAATAGGGTAGAATTTTGACCTTTCAATTCATTAAAGCTCCAGTAGCCATGGGTTGGTTGAGGGTTATCGAATGGCCAAGGCACGAGGTATACTAGTGGTGGCCAAAAAGGTTTAACAGTAGATTCACTTTTAGGTTAGGAACTAGCTTAGCTCGGTGTATGTTCTGTTTTTATGGCTAAAATGATCTAAATTCTAGAGTTAGACATGAATGTAGCGCTCAATGCTATCATTAATGAAGTTAAGCACCATGAGGACTTTTTCAAGTCTCTTGCTTAGGATAAGTCGAGAACTTTTACCAAGTTCAAAGTCAACACCACCTCTTACATTCGATAGGAAGACAATATAAAAGCTCAAGGAGAAGTTAATCAAAATAGAGAAGATAGGAAAAATGATAAGGGGAGAAGTACAAAAGATCAACTCGGGATGGACGATGATCAAAGTTCAAATGTTGAGAGAAAGAGACCTTGAATTCCAACATATTTGTCCTACACACTAGTCAATCGTCCAATATTAGACATATTGATGGAGATGCATAGGTAAAAAAGAGTGTTGCAGTGGCTAAAGAGGATGAGACTAAACCCTTATAGGCGAAATTCCAATAAATACCATGATTTTCATTACAACAAAGGTCACAACACAAACAAATGCATCTAGCTTAAAAATGCAATTGAAGATACCATACAACAAGGACACTTACACAAGTTTCTAGCACAAGATGCTGAGAATATTGAGTAAGCATCTCAAAAGAGACATAAAGACCAGAAGAATGTTACTTGACTAGCTAATGCCAAGAGAGACGCAAGAATCGAGAGTACCAATAAAGCACCTGATAGGATAATCAACACTATTGTCGGTAAGCCTTCCACTATAGGCCAGTCAAACTCTTCAAGCCTAACTAATGCCATGAATTATGTTTGCAACACCCAAGGCAAAAAAGTCAAGATCGACTATACGATTTCTTTCACAAAGGAAGATTTTGAAGGCATCTAAGGGCTGCATAATGATGTACTGGTGATTAGTACGAGAATTGTCAACTTTGAGGTCAAGAAAATTCTCATTAACATTGGAAGTTCGTTAGACATTATTTTCCAATATGCTTTTGACTAGATGAGACTAAAGATCAAAGCACAGTTGAGATCTTATGATTATGATTTGTATGCTTTCAACAATAAACTCATTTAAGTATCTGTCGTGAGCTCTTTACCAATCTAGATTGGAGATGACGAGCATGTCACAAAAGATAAAGTGGACTTCTTCGTTGTTAAATGTTGGTCCCCACACAACATGATCATGGGGCAGCCATGTCAACACTTATTCAACATCGTCCCTTCGACTACTCATCTCAAAGCTAAATTTTTTACTCTCATAAGAGTCGATGTATGCAAAGGAGATTAACAATTGGCAAAGTCTCTATACATGAGGGCCTTATAGGGAGAAGAGGTTTTTGAAGTAGAAATTTGTCCAGAAGGAAAGTCAATCAGCATTGATAATGCTAAGAATGAAACGGAGGAAATCTCTTTGAGAGATGACCCTAGAAAAACAACCAAGATAGGGAAACCCTTGCCAGCACACATCCATGAAAGTTTAATCAACTTCTTGAAGGAAAATGCCAACGTATTTGCATGTTCTCCTTTAGATATGTCGAGTATCCTTAGAGATGTTATGGTATACAAGCTCCAAATTGATTCAAATGCAAAAGTGATCCAACAAATAAAAGGCAATTTGCCCCTTAAAGGCAAGCAACCAAAGAAGAAGAAGTCCAAAAACTCTTAAAACCAAGATTCATTTGGGAAGATCCTTATCTGACTTAGCTAGCCAATTATGTGCTAGTCAAAAAGTCTAACAGCAAATGGCGTGTGTATATAGATTATACAAATCTTAACAAGGCATGTCCCAAGGATTGCTTTTTACTGCCAAGAATTAATCAGATAGTCGATTCAACTGTTGGACATGCATTGCTTTCTTTTATGGATGCTTTTCAAGCTATAATTAGATTAGGATGAACAAGGAAGATGAAGTTCATACATTATTCATCAAAAATTTCAGAACATATTATTATACCATGATGCCCTTTGAGCTAAAGAATGCTAATGCAACCTACTAGAGGCTTGTTACCATGATGTTAAAACCTCAAATCCATCGAAACATTGAAGTATATGTCGACGACATGATTATGAAAAGCGTGATAGAGGATCAGCATCTTACCGATCTTAAGGAGACATTTGTAACTCTTAAGAGGTATAACATGAAGCTCAACCCACAAAAGTACGTCTTTGGCGCAACTTCGGGAAAGTTTCTAGGATATATGGTCACTCGGCATAACATTGAAGCCAACTCAAGAAATATTGAGGTGATAATAAATATGAAATCTCCTTGTACAATCAAGGAAGTATAGGAACTCACTAGGAAAATAGTTACCCTTAATTGGTTTGTGTCGAGAAATGCAGATAAGTATGCATAATTCTTTAAAATTTTGAAGAATCTGAAAGAGTTCAAATAGATCAATGATTGCAAAAGGGCTTTCGATGAACTCAAAGAATTCCTTGCATCACCCCCCAATACTCTCGATACCTCTCTCTAAAGAGAATTTATATTTATACTTGTTAGTCAGCTATCAAGCTCTTTCTTTTGTTTTAGTTTGAATCGATGGCAAAGAGCATCGACATGTTTATTACATAAGTCATGTCTTGCAAGGAGTATAGCATCAGTACACAAAAATTGAAAAGTTTGTTTTAGCAATAGTTATCTTAGCAAGGAAATTGAAACCATATTTTGAGGCTCACCAAATTGTAGTCCTCATTGATCAGCTATTGTGGCAGGCATTACAACGGTTAGACTCTTCCGAGAGGATAAGGAAATATGCCCTAAAGCTAAATACCTATGGTGTACAATATAAACCTAAAAAGGCATTAAAAGCTCAAGTGTTGGTAAATTTTTTAGCCGCGTTCATTGGTGAGGAAGATAACATGGAGATAGCTAAGAAACCTATATTTTGCCTTTATGTGGATGGTTCTTCCATTAGAGAAGAAAATAGTACAAGCCTTATTCTACATGAACCCCACAACATCAAGGTTAATTATGCCATAAAATTCAGATTCCTAACTAGCAACAACAAAGCGAAATATGAAGTTTTGATAGCTATACTTAAACTGGCTAAAGAAATTGGTGCTAAAAATCTTAAAGTTTTCTTCGATTCACAACTGGTGGTAAATCAAGTCACAAAAAGTTACGTAGTGAGGGAAGAAGAAATGAGCAAGTACCTATTAATAGTACAAACACTCGCAGAAGAATTTTAAGCTTTTCCAATCTACAAGGTTCTGAAGAGTAAGAATATTGCTGCTAATAAGTTGTCCAAGTTGGCTAGTATGTCATTTCTTGACCTGAGCGATAAACTTTTTATCGAATTTCTCCCATAAAAAAGTTTGTTCACTATCTCGCAGAGCTGCGAATTGGCTCCTTGCCCATGAAAGGAGTCTTGGATGGATCCTGTCGTAGATTATTTAAGAGATAGTATCCTCCTTGATGACAAGAAGGAAGTACGAAGGTTGGCATACCAAGCTGCAAATTACATGCTAATAGAAGATTAGAAATATAAGCACGGCATATCCCAACCTTATCTTCGATGTCTTCCTTCAAGAGATGCCCAATGGGTGTTATTTAAGCTACACAGTAATATATGCAACAACCAAGTAAAAGCACAAACGTTGTATATCCATATATTATGACTCGATTGTTATTGGCCAACAATGAAAGAAGATGCAAGAATAGCTGTTTGGTATTGTCTACAGTGCTGGAAGCATGATGTGCCGAGTTACACGCCTTTTACTGAACTATACTACCTATCTAATCCTTGGCCCTTTACCTAATAGGAGTTAGACATTCTCAGACCTTTCTTAAAATCTATAGCATAGCGACAATTTGTCATTGTTGCTGTGAATTATTTTACAAAATGGGTAGAAGTTGAGGCATTAACAAGGATCACCGAATAGAAAGTGCAAGCATTTGTTTTCTACTCCATAATATCAAGATTTGGAGTCCCATTTATGATAATCACAGACAATGACCCATAGTTTGACAACAAGAAGTTCTAAGCATTTTGTGAGAAATACAGTATTCACCTTAACTACACATCTGTAGCACACCCTCAAACAAACAGATAAGTTAAAGCTATTAACAAGATCGTCTTGCACAACTTAAGGAGAAAGGTTAATCAAGTTAAAGAGAAATAGGCTGATGAATTGTCAGATGTCTTATGGGAGTACCAAACCACCTATAGAACCACAATAGGGGAAAACCCCTTTAGGTTAGCATATGGCACGGAAGTAGTTTTTCCAATTAAGTTTGATCTACTTAATCTACGAATGTGAAATTTTGATGTGATAGTTAATCATGTTGGATTAACTGTAAATTTGGACACAATTAAGGAGATCAAAGATATCGCAAGAGTAAGGGTTGTGGCGTGCCAACATAAGGCAGCTAGGTATTATGATCAAAAAGTAAAACATAAGGTGTTTTAACCTAGGGACTTGGTTTGCCGAAAGCTAGAAGCAACTGGCATACTAAAAAAACGAAGGAAGCTCGATGCAAATTAGGAGGATCCTGTTAAGGTCTAGGAAGTCATTGGGAAAGGGGCCTATTGAGTAGAAAGGTTGGATGGTACACTTATCCCTCGTGCATGGAATGCTAAGAACTTGAAATTATATTTCCACTGCGTCCTGTGATGTTATGCGTTTCTGTTTGTTCTTTAAGGCAACAACCTACTTGTTTTGCAAGCCAATAATATTTGAAGTTATATTTTGTTTCTAGATCTATTTATGACTGATGAGTTAATAAGTTCACACTACGTGGTGAACAAACTAATGTAAGTTCAAGCTTATCGTGATTAAAAAACTTCATAAATCAATCCTATAGTCGAGTAAAATGGCTAATCTACAACTCAATGACTAACGGATAATGTATATAAGACGTTTAAATTAGGCGTTTGAAATAAAACATGCCAAGGAAACTTAGCATATGAAATAAAACATGCTAAGAAATATGAACGTGCCAAGGAAAATACAATGTGTGAAATAAATTATGCTTAGAAATGACAAAGTCCGTGAAAGAAAACCTACTGGAAAGTACCATGTTATGCGAAGAAATGATTCTCATTCGTCACAATACAATTACAATTACAATTTTCGGCCACTCAGCCCAAAACTATCCATACAAAGTATAAACAAATTACAAGGCAAATAATCCTATGATTGATTCTTGGATTGAGCATTTTCTTAATTAGAAGTTGGAACCTTTTTGGAGTATACTTCCTTGTCGATGCTTAGGGTTTAAGAATAGGTGGACTTCTCTTTACACTCATAGGGGATCTCCTTCGATAAATGTTCTTTGTCTTCCCCTAGATCCTCGACACGAGCCTCATTATCACCCTTCAAATCAATCTTGGTACTTGATTCCTCATCGTCATCTTCGTTGTAGCTGCTGACTTTATCCTCAACATTGGTGAAATCTAGGCGCGATAGATCATAATCAAGGTAAAGCTTATAGATTTCCTCCAACAACTTCTTCTGCAATAGTCTCTTATATTGCCAATTAGGAGTCACAATTTCTGATGCCTCTTTAATAAAGGGTCATTTCCTCATAGTCTCCTCTAACTCAACAACACAACTTTGCAACCTAACATTGTTAGTCTCCAGTTCCTTGATTTATGCCCTAAGCCTATCCTCCTCATCACTCATTATGTAAAGAGTTTGGCCTAAACCCTAGCACTCTTCCTTCTTGTGCAACTCCTCTTTTAAGCCACTAGCTTCCTTATACTACTCCTTAGTCTTGGCCTTAAGGCTTGAGACTTCATCGACAACTAAAGAGTATACCAACTTCTCGATAGCAAGTTCATCTTGATACTTTTTGGCCTCCATCTCAACCCTTATTCTTGCATTTTCAGCAACCACAGTTTGAGCTTTTGAGGAGTTGTATGCATCCTCAATTTTCTACAACAAGTCAATATAGAATGATAAATATTCTAGATCACTTGGTAAAATACATGAAATATTATTGTTATTACCTTCTCCATTTCTTTATTAGCCTTATCTAAGGCTGTGAGAACATAGTTGCTGATCTAAAAACAAACATGAGTATTAGTGACCAAACAAACCTAATAGCTAAAAGGATGCAACAGATACTTATATCATACAGCTTGGCCATGATATGAGCTTTATTACAACCGTTGACCCTATCGATGTCTTTCTTCGCAATGTCTTTGTCCTTAGGAAGTATAACGCCTTCTATTAAGGCTAAAGATTTTGTCTTATCGCCTAGGGCCTAGTCGGTATGTAAGATGTTGTGGCTCTAGCAACGGATAAAGTACTCAACAACTTTCGTATTGGGAACAAATTTGATGCTGCTAATGCCAAGAGCTTTGCTACGCATGGCCTCCTTTGTCCTTTCATCCAATTCCTTAGACCTCTTAGTTGGGGGTTGGCTGACAAGTTCTTTCCCACTTCTCTTATGAGTACTCAATACAACCTCCATCATGAGTAATGGCCCTTCAGTGACAGTTGGAGTTTCAGCCTCACTATGGGGTTAAGTTTCTTAATTACCCCTTCTCGGCTCTACAACAAATGGAATATTCTCAACTGGAGGTACCTCGATCTATACAAACTCAACCAACCTAGGCTTCTCACTCCCTTTTCGCTTTTCAACATGGTGAGAGGCCTTCTTTTGGCCGGCCACCTATTTTACTGCACCCTCATTTACTACTTTCTTGACAATAACCAACCGAGTGGTAGTAATAGTAGTGGTTGCATGCTTGTCAGCTTTTGACTTTTTAGCCTTTGCTTAGGCTAATAACTTGGTAGGATTTACCTTACCAGCACCCATATCTGTAATATGAGGTAGATGTATTAATATTAATGCAAGGAATAAGAAAGAACTTACATTCTTCGTGTCGAATAAGGCTCAAATGTAAGAATTCCTCTCCCAAGTCACGAGAACAGCTTTGCTCTTATAACTATAGTCGGTACGGCAACTACTCAGTAGCATACCTTCCTTCTTAGAAAAAAATTGGCTCTCCACTCTCATGATGCCTTATTGTACTCTTGACATCCTAGAAGAACATTTTGTTCTTTCTCCTTTCTTGGATCTTCTTTGCCATAACAACAATATTCGACATCAACTTAATGTCCTTGGTATGGATTGGTTTAGTCCGTTAGGTCCAAAAATCCAACTCTTCATCTGAAACGATAGACATAAATTTATCATGCCATTTATGGATCTTAGACTCTAACTTGTCCATAAACTTCCGCCTATGCTTAGCAGTTGCAAAGTACCAACCATCGGGTTGCCTCCTAATAGTAAAGAAGTACCGAACAATTGAGGCGTAGCCATGACTTCAACCTCTTTGCAGATTATCTCCAATGTTGTTAGAAGCCGATATGTGTTTAGTGAAAATATACTCGGCGCGACTTGGAAGTAATTAAAGAATTGCTTGATGAATGCTGAGAAACGGAAGCACAGCTCGAAGTCAAGATATTTCAAATAGATGTAGAACTCGCCTCCCTTGGAAAACATACCCTTTCCTCTTCTCTCGACCTCCTACGATTTCATGCCCTAGGAAGGTCTTACTAGTACTTGTTATATTTTGAAACAAAGACCTTGTTGATGACATTGGCTGCTTCGTCTAGTGAATCATGAAAGTAAACTATATTATTGTATAGATACTTAGCCATGGATAATCCTTCCTTGTCTTCTAGACAATTACTTGCTACAAGAGAGTTGATCCGAGTGAGTTTATCCCACCGCTCCATAACACTGTCAACCAAGCTACCTAAGGAACATGCCATCTCGCTCCTCTTCTAAAGGAGAAGTAACCTCAGACTCAGTGGCTTCAGAATCTAAAAGGATAAGTCGATGAATCACGTTGCAAAACATACCTAATTGACTATAGTGAATGTTACGGAAATTGAAGAATTTCAAGGTAAGACAAGATGTCAAGCAAGTGACGAAAACTTATGGATGCAACTGAAGAAATTTGTTTTCAGTTTTGAAAAGTTCTTTAAATATTGATGATTTACCCTCATAACTACAAATGAGTCTCTAACAAAAATGATGTGCTACTTAGATCAAGGTGTGAATCATTAATGGACATTTCAAGACAGAAATCTAATGGTTGTCAAGCCTCTAATAGTTATTAGGCTTGAGGCATAATGATGATCGAAGTGACAACTGTTGTACTTTCCACTACTTGGTCTATTAATAGGAAAAAAAAAATTGAAAATTACGACTTTTCAATTAAGATGTAATCCATCTTCCTTCCCACCTTACTTGGCATCCATGGAATTGTTCCTCACTCGACCTTTAGAGTATTAAATGTTTACTCCCTTAGTTGAATCCTCGAACACTAGTTGGAGGGTAAATGTTGATAGTTGAGTTTCACTCACTTATCCATTCGGCTGCTGATAAGCCGAGTTATCTACATTCTCAACTATTGCCAAGTAACGCAAATCTATATCTAATTTGAATTCAAGGGAAGTGGCGCAAACAATTATCACTTGGCACAATTATATTACATAACTACCCACTCTTCTTACATTATAGGAATATGCATACTCAAGAGGCCTCCACATATCCCGATAATCATTTTGATAACTACTACTTTAGACATGACATTCACCTATAAATACAAGTAAGAAATGCTATAAGAAGGATCTGATAACTCTTTACTACTCTCAACTTTTCTTACACTCATTTTACTAACTTAAGCATCGAAGTAGCCATACTGGATTAACCTCAATACCAAAAGTTTCTTCTTTCTGTGTAGGATAAATTTTAAATCTAAAACCCACTAATAATAGGTTGAGGCCCCATCAACTTCCTTACCTACCACAATGTCTTGTTAACAAAGCAACCTTAATAACCATTATGCCTAATAAGGATGGATTGAATTAGTCCGACCCTATTAGCATGACGTCAGCTCTAATAAGAGTGACTACATAGCACCTCCTAAGACTACCTTCTTAGTTCAAGCCTCTTCATTACTTAAGGAAGTCTGTCCTTTTGCTCTTAAAATGGGCACTTGACCTTCTAAGTTCTCAACTCTGTAAATGTGGGGCTAGTTTAGATCGCCTTAAAGGGTATCTCTCTTGGGTCAAACTCCAACCGCAATACATTAGCTTCTTCCCTTCAAACATTAGAATGTCTCCTTAACACATCAAATTGGCCGGTTGGCAGGTCGAGCACTTTAGATCTAATTCAGTCATGCACTTAAGTAATGCATCCAACCATTCTCTCTTCTTTCCACCTTGTCGGCAATGAGACTCCCAGATAGGTAAGCATAAGTATTAATAAGATATTTTAGACATAGATTCCTTAGGCCCTTGTAAACCTATTTGGACCATAGGCCAACCTAATTGAGCCCATAGCCTAACTTGATTCGCTAGCACCTCGACCTAGTCATCTTACTAGTCGACCTTAGCATATGCTTTCCTAATGGCTTACCTAACCTAAAAGCCTCATAATGACAATTAGACAAGAAGATAAGGTTCGAAGACTCGGTCAACTACCATGACTCTACAAATCCATAACACGTCGAATTCCATACTCTTATTGCCTAAATCGTGCAAACATGTCAAGATGCTACTCATATTCCCCTAATTTTCGATGACCTTCCTCTATAAATACTCTCAAGCATCCCAATGATAATCCATCTTGTCTCTTTATGCATTCATACTATCTCTATGAGCTTGTAGCTTGCTTACTCTCTCCTTTACATACAAATACTGACTTAAGCATTGTAGTGACCATATCGAGCAACACTCTAGTGCCCCTCATAGTGGTCTCTTTTGCAAAATCATTACTCAAGCACAAAGCTAAAATCCAATCTACTCTATCGACCTAATCCTATTAACGATAATCCTAATTTTCTTGATACGTGTGTTAATATAATAGTAGCAATCATATATAGTGGGGATTTAGAAATATGTATAGTTTTATTAGTCCATCGTGTGCCATTATGCTTTGGTAAGCACTTGTTAGGCTTGAAAACCTATACACTCCTTTATCTTCTTTTCAATAACATTTCTTACCAAAAATATTTTAAAGCAATTCCCATAACAAGTGAGCCATGAAATCAAGGAAGTAAAAATTTTTCCTACAAACAATCCATCTCAGAATGCATGTGAATTAACAATATCTAAATGCAATAGATAAACATTCGTAATAGACATCTTGCTATTAATTGTTTAAAGTAGAGTGCAACACAAACAAACCAAAACATGCATCCCTGCAACCTATTGCTAACACACAATATCAATAGATATTTAAAGAGTCAAAGAATCCATATATCCCTTACGACCCATCAACAAGTATATTATGAATTTTTTACCTATGTTAGTCATAGTTCTACCATTTTGATGATTACTCAAATGGAATTGACGTCTAACTTAAAACCATATCATTCCATGAGTTCAACTATAATACATCAACAAATCCTAAGGCCCCATTTGCCTATTTAGATTGGTTAGAGACCTCAACGTCAAGCACACTCAACAAAACAATTAGTTATAAGTCAAGCAATTATTAATTCAATATGCTAGTTTTACACAAATGGGCTAGGATTGCTACTTGCTTCCCCTTGTTTACCAATATTAATCTCTTAGAATCTTTTCTCTAATAGTACCTACAATTTCATAAGCCACAAAATTTTCAATTAATATTAAAAGTTTTTATAAAACTATTATTTTTAACTTAGCTTTTGGGTAATTATAACATTTAAGATGGTTTGATTATATTATTAGGGTCAAGATCAAAGTTCAAAGATCATATAAGCAATGTTCAGTTGGAGTATAATGATATAAGGGAGCTTGAGGTGGTCAAATGGGGGCTAAAGGGTCTGATGCAATGGTAGCTTGGGCCTACCTAAGTGGTTGGCCCCATTTGTGCCAATTTTATCCTCTTTTTCATGTAGAATTCACCTTAGGACCTATTTAGAGTTCTAAAATGTCGTTTTCTATAGATTTTAATACTTTAATTTTCCTAATTTTTATTTTAATTATCTTATAGTTTTTAGACTTTTTGTCCTATAGTAGGTGTTCATAATTTTAGCTATCTTGATTAGTTAGGTTCTATATGTTATATCAAATTTTACTATTTTTAAATTAATTGATTCAAGCAAAATTCATCTATTTATTTTTAGATTATTTTTGCTTTCATATAGATTTTGCAATTAACACTTATGTGTCAATTTGCAAAGATATTTTATTCTTATAAATCTATTTGAGAAGATAAGTTCTCATTAATTAGGGGCGTTACATAAATTTAGGGTTTGGGTTTGATATTCAATTGAAGACACACTTTGGTTTTCGGTTCCAACTGATATTAGATTTTGCTATTTTTAAGTTTTACAAAATCAAATAGTTACGAGTGAAGTTCGAAGTAACCAGTCATAACCTTAAGGTTACGCTTCCCTCACCTTTCACAACAAGTAATGTCTTATTAGGTGATATTCAAAGTCCTAGTTACCGTATTTACAATGGAGATGGGGTTTGTAATCATTCTACAGTTGATTTTATATGTTATTTAATTTCCTATTGATTTATTTTTTCATTTTATTTCATCTATTAAATTCTTGTTTCTTATTAAGTTTTTTTTTAATTCATAAAATTTACAAGCAATTATATAATTTATTTTCATGTTTCCTTATTTATTTGAAAAGATCGGGGTGTTCAATTGCTAATGATTGGCTATATTTGGACATGATACATGATCCATAAGGTTCACCTTTTGTGTATTGTAGACTAAATTACAAAATCTTAATAATACTGAAAATTAACTCATTTATTTCCAAAAGTTTAAAGCTAAACTACCGTCAAGGAAAAAAAAAAACAAAGAAAAGAAAACATTTTGGTTCGCCTTGTTATTGGTCATAAATGCATCATCATCTTTCCCCATAAAATTGAACGAAACTAAATTTCCACATCTTCTTAGATTTGCAAAGTCAGATTCACTTAAAAAGCTAATCGCTTTCCTAACAAGTGATTATAACAGCTTGACCATTATTTCGGTACTAATGGGTTAAATAATTATGATTGATTGGAAGCTACCTTCATATCTGTCTATGGAAATGTGAAAATTGCACCGTGTTATCTTTTGAAACATTCACATGTCGAACAATAAGAAAGTAATATAAATTAATTGTGAATTTTTGCGCATTCAATTTTCATCAATCACTCTCATTACCATTATAATAATCGCTACAAAGAATTACAATGGACTTAATGCTTAAATGTTTTTAAAAGTTCATTTTGAACGAGCTGTTTTGTTATTTAGATTTATTTAAGAAAAATATTAACTACAAATAATAATGATAATTTAAGTACAACAATTATGGCAAAGATATAGTGGTAACTCCCCGACATCCCTTTCTTTTCTCTTTAAGATGCATCCTTTATATTACCTCATATGTTTCCAATATATACACAATTATATGGTCATTTTCCATTTTTGACTGAATAGTTTCTTCCAAGCTACAATTAGCTAATTTTAAAATGGATCTATCTTCTATTTTAAGCTATTTTAATTATCGATTTCTATTTCTAATTGAATAGACTTTATTCAGCTCCACTCATATACTGTGGGCATATTGTTATTATTATTATTATTATTATGAAAGATCAATAGGATGGAGGGTTGGTATCTTTTCTAAGTTCCTTAAAATAATCAAAATAAATAGCTAAAAAAATACCCCTAAAATATATGAGAAATTAAATTGCTAAAACATATGGTATTAAAATTTTGCTTGATAAGATCTATATTATAAAAAGAAATGAGGAGAGTTTGGTATCCTTAGTGTAAATCATATTTTTTAATAATGAATTTACAATATTACCCTTTATGCTTTCTTTAAATAACTTATCATACAATTCCTATATATTTTATTTTCCTTATATGGAAATTATTATCATAAAAATTATATGGTCAAATACCATTAAATTTTTTTTTAAGAAATTGAAACTAAACCTAATTCTTCCACCTTTTTGTTGTAGTGCCATTATATTCACCGTATTAGTATGTTTCAACTCCCATTAGTATAAATTTCTATCATTAATTCAAATTTTAACTCATTGTGTAAATCATATTTGTCATTAATAATGCATTTCAATTCCAATGAATAATTCAAATTTGAAATTAAATTAAATCATAAAATCCCCTTATTTCTATCATAATATTTGTTCTATCATTGATTCAAGCACTTTCTATTTTATCACAAAGTTATCTATCATATGGCGATTCAAAGTCAAAATGTCTCTTTGCACATATTATAAAAAAAGTCTCGCTCATATATCACATCTTTATTTTCAAGTTTACTATATCTCATTAGAATGTTTTGCTAAAGATCTTGAGATAGATATGTGGTACCAACAGCATGGCTATTTAACACTGTATTTTTTCTTTTTTAACTTACTATTTCCTTTTATCTTTGTAATCTAGGTAAAATGCTTTTGTTTTTAGGTAAAAATGAGTGGATGCTACAATAAAGTGAAAGAAGTCAATTATAACATTCTAATTTTTTTTCCATAGTAGTTTTGCAAATGATCAAGGTAAAGATTGTGATGTTAAAGATTCTAAATATGAGTTTATCTTTTCATTTATTTATTTATTTTTTGGTATGGTCAAGATGGAATTCGTTGATACTTATATAGATAATTCTGGATGCTTATAATATTTCCTTAGTAAAACTTTCCACTAATCTTTTATATTATGACATGAAAAGAAAATGTGTTTGCAAAGATAAACTCTAGATGAACATTATATAAAATTACTAAATCATATATGACCCTAACATGACTCAAGTCAACTATCTAAGTATATATCAACAAAAAATTTAAATATGATTAGATTGACTTATTATCTTTCTCTCTCTCTACCCTCATTTCTCTTGCTCCATATCTCCCAATAAAATATGTTGCAATAAGGAAGAGGTTTAAACCCCTTTTTATATAGGTTATACATATTGCATTTCAATTTGATATATTGAGGTTTTCATTCGATATTATCATTAGTTTTAGGATTAATTAAAATAGCTTAAGAAAATTAAACATATTGTATTTTGATTTGTATGCATAGATTTTCTTCAATATAATAATTAGTTTTATGTTTATTTTCTTTACTTCTCATAACAAATATTATCAAGTGGTGTAGATGATTTTTCTTTTGCAAACGCATCACAAGTACGTCATTTGCTAGTTAAGGATAAAGCAACAACTTCCCTCAATCTCTCTCACTTCATATATTTCCTTTTCCATTTTACTTTTTATTTTTAATAAAATTTGCAAAACCCTCTCCCTTTCTTGAATTCCTTCCTCTCCAAAGTTATTACTATTTATCTATTTTTCTTCCAAATATGCTTATTAGACTACTTAATGGAAGAGAAAATGTAGGGGTCTAAAGATGATTAAACAAAGCAAAAGTGACAAAATTCCTCCAAATTCAACAATATATGAACAATCTCTATTAGAAAAACAATTTGACGTATCACTTTACAGAAAAAAAAAAAATCTTTCATTCCATTTCTTCATTCAACATTTAGACCTTTTTCTTTCCTATATCTACAAAATTCAACGATGTACAAGTAATATTTGCCAAAAAAACAAATTCAAAGGTATCACTCACTTTATTAAAGGTAATTTTTCCTTCCATTTCTTAGTTTAATATTTAGGTCTTATTCTTTTCTACATCTACATTATAGTCTCATCCTTTTATTTAGCCATTTTAAGGTTATCAACATAGCTTTGAAATAATAATGTAAATCTCAAATTCATAAATAGTTAAATAATTAAAGGATTTAAAGAATATAAAAGAGTTCATAAATAATAGGCTCCAATATGGCACATAATTAACCTTAAGTAGTGAAGGCAAAGTAGTCAAGTGGAAATTCAAAACCCCTCCCTTTCCTATTATGTTTTATTTTGTTCCCACTATTCTTCACACTATCTATATGTTTCTTTTCCACATCAACAGAAAATCCACAAGAGGCATCTTAAGAAGATCTTTAGGATTCAGATTCAAAGAGTTATGCATCTAATCAAAGAAAGACCCAAGATTTCATAAGGAGATCGCATGTTATGGTAAGTTTCCATGTCCTTCATACAAGATTTTAGTTTTCTTCAATGATAGGTGAAGAAAACTCAAGGTAAGTCATTTCTACAAAGTTAGGGCTATTAGGTTTTATTATTGATGCTTTCTCGTAGAGAAACTTGAGAAAAATTCATATTAGTAAGTCTTCCACCAAATCTCGTAAAACTCTTTAGGTTTCTTACTAGGCTGAGCATGCAAAGCATAGAAACTACGTATAATAGTGCTTAGAGGCTAGGTTTGCATCTAGGAAGCATGGAATTCGTCAGGTTTGGTGTAAGCTACCTTGACCTTGTTATTATTCAATTTCTTTAATTTTGTTGTTAAAGCATTGGGCTAGAATTGGTTGCTCTTTGGGGGAAAATCAAAGGTTGTTTCGATGGAATTTGGAAGTGGTTAGGGTTGAAACTGATTTGTATGAAGGTTTTGATGAATTGCTAGGGTTGCTGGTGTTGAGTTTAGAGTGACTTTTTAAGAAGAAAATTGTGTTCGAAGTGAACACAGACAAGGACCACGATTATGGTCATGATTGTGTTCCTCCTAAGGGGTTCATGAATGCATCGAATGAGGAAGAAACATGGAAATTTTTGTCAGAAAGGACCACACCCAAGGTTCATGGCTATAGTCCCACCTATGGTCCTTACTATGCTTCAGCATTGGGACCATGGCCATAGTACACAATTGTAATCCCTAGTCATGTGCCCATATTGTCTTGCAAACCTTCTTTTTCATCCAAAAACTATCCCTAACATGTTTTTAAACAAGTTTCTTTCATCAAAACATTTATAAAACTTCCCTCTTTAAAGGATTAGTTCAAAGATTTTTGTAGAAACTCGATTTTAGTAGGGCATTGAGCATAAGGCAAGTATAATGGCTATAGTGATTGAGTTAGGAGCTGAGTTACTTGTTTATATGTTATACCAAGTTGTAGAGTATCAAGAAATGAGTTGAGCGCTTTGTTAGAGTCAAGTATGGAATACTTGCTTAAGTGTTTGCGCTTGTTAGGTTTGTAGTAAATGGACTTAACATATATTTAGCCTAACTATTAGTTGTGCTCCTTGTACTTGGCTTCGACCTCCCATTGGTGGAGTCTAATGTAGTTGATGAGGTATATGGTGATTTTTGTGCTTTACGATCTCGGGTGGAGTCTCGAATTGAGAGAACCTAAGTAGATCTATGTTAGTTATCAGTTACTTAGGTGGTAGGGAGGACCCACACGAATATTACGTATGTATCGTATATTGCTTGCTATAGGGGTCATGAGTTATCTCAAGTCTTAAGACGATAAGATTGTTAGTTGACGACTTAATAATTGAAAATATAAACCAGTTGCTTGTTATACTCATTATTGCTACTCGTATGCATGTGAAATTTGACTACTTAATCATGCGCATGTTCTTGCGGTTTTTGGTACTAGGCATAGCTCATCATCCAAAGAGTTTATGTTTTTCAACTATAGGTTCAAATTGTGATTATATTACTGAGATTTATGATTGTACCGGCTATTTTTATTATTAAAAAGAGGATGGAGAATGCCACTCTGGTGATGGGTCGATTATGCGTAGAATAAATGATAAGCGTGGACCAAAGTTGGGATTTGGTTTTGTTGCTACTTGTAATGCGTTACTTATTTTGCTTATTAATTTATGGGGTAAAATCACTTGTGACTCTCATTGGTTATGTATGTTATGTTACGTGTTAGAGTTGTAAGATTTCTTAGTTAAAATGCTATAGTTATTTTATCCTAAGGAGTTGATGTTAAATCCCTGTATAGTTAGAAATGAGTAGGTATTTATGTCACTCTTTATTTAATGATTGAGGAGTTGGTATATGAGAGTTGGCAAATTATTATTAATTATTTGTAGATTATAGACAAGTTACAAGTCCCTAGATGCCTTACTATCTAACCTTTTGGGGTAATACATGGTAGGCTATAGATCCCTAGGTTTTAGAGTGTTATAGTTGAAGTGGTATCAAAGCTTAGTTTAAAGGATCCTTAGAGCATTAGGTATTGAATCTTTAAGACAATAAGATATGAGAAGCATTGATAATTAAGGGGTTACACTTAAATCAAGGAGAGTGGTTCTTACTGAGGGTTTAGGTAAGAGGCCTTAATCTTGCCTAAATAGCTTTTTCCCTATTTGCTGCTAATTAATATTTATACTTTCCAATTTTAGTTGTCATCTTTTCTTGTATCACCTTTATCTTGTTTTCTACTTAACGTGTCGCATTTTACTCGTTATATTTTGTATCTTCTTTATATATATATATATATTAGAACTAGTCACTATTTACTGTTTCTCTCTTAAAGTCTTATCATCCTTCTATAGCTTATATAGATGTATGTTGGAAGAAGAGTTGAATTAGTGTAGTGGAGATTAAGCTAGAGTTAGAATTAGTGGAGCTAATCCCCTTAATATGCTCGGTAAAGTAACACAAGTAAAATACTTAGCAAGGAATGGAATATAATTACTTAATTTATAATAAGGATAGGTAAACAATTTAATGATCTGGTATTGATATGTACCCTTGTGCACATTTGTAACCAAGACTTAACAATACCATATGAGATAATGTAAATCTATGAATAAGAGGGAAATAACATAAAACTTTAACTTTTAAAAGGAAGAGTTAAAAATCCATACCATTAAATAAGAAGAAATAACCAATTAGTGAATTTAAAAGATTCAACAAACTTAAATAATATATCATAATGCCTCTTAAGACAAACAAGACACCTTCAGGAAAATGTACGATATAATAAAAACTGGAGAAGTAAATACTAATGTCAACACTAAAGCAAAATAGGAACCCACTTCACCAAATTACCTATAGTGGGCATTGATACAGTAATCAATAAAAGTTATCGATTTATAGACTAATAATTAATAATAGTGGGAAATCGAGTGAAAGATTAAAAACAGGAATTGGTGTTCCTATATGTTAGCACATGTACACGTAAAATAGGATTATCAAGTCCTTCTTTCATAGCGAGTTAGGGTCATGTTTAGTGTGTCGATGTGTCAATTGTGTTGACGTGTCATGTCAAGTCATACCATGGGAGCCAAGTCAAGTTATCAGTCTCATCTCTTCAAGTTCATCATCTATGTTACTTGTTAAACCCATGTTTATGTGTATTTACACTAAAATGTATAATATGGAAATTCTTCAATACTAAAGTGCTAAAGTGAGAAAATATGTAGAGTGGTAACCAAAGAACTAGAGACTGAAGCACAAATAATAAAGTAGCTTAATAATAAATAACAAACAAATTAATAGTATATAGCAAGTCTCGAGGATAGTAAATTGTAAATAACTATAACCTAGATTGTAATAGTAGTAATAATAAGGAACAGTAACTAAAGAGATTACAAAGAATAATAAGAGGCATAGAATTCAACAAATCTACTAAAGCTTAATAGAATAAATTAAAAATTGAGATCAATCTTAAAAGACACAAAAGCATTGATAGTAGATGGACAGACTACACTATGATCTACAAAAGACATAATTAATCAATATGGTTTAACCAATCAAAAAAGAATAATAATAATAATATTAATGGTCATAGTAAGACTTTCTTTAACAATCTAATAATGAGCTAAGGACAAGTGAAGGAAACAAGTGGACATTGAGTAAGGTGCAGTAGTTGTAAATATGGGATAACTTGAGAACTATCAAGATTAAATGTTGGAAGTGCAACAAATTTGAGAAGTGACTGCTCTTACCTTAGAATCGCAAAGCTACTCAAGGAATTGTAATGACCAAAAGGGTATTGTGGCATGACAACAAGTCATGCCATAAGGCTAGAGATTTGTATTGGGATGTTATATAATAAGAGTATGTTGTTGCGGAGTTAAAGTGATGGAAGGTTTACTTATTGATGTTAAGAATATTGAGATTGTTAAGTTGAGGCACTGCAAGGTTAAATCGAACATAAATGAATGAGAATGGAGTAAACAAAGGAACAATGGAAAAGGAAGTAATTAAGTACCTTGGGGATTAGAGACAAAATTTATACAAGAAGCAATAGATTTAAGATGTGAATATGACAGTAGTAATCATAAGCCAACAAATTAAGTAGGTAACAAAGTGTTATGAATTAAAGGAAAGAAGCCCTAAGTGAAGCTAAAGGGACATGAATAGTTTAGTTGACAATGTTAAAATTTAATTTAGTAATGAAAAGAAGTTTTATTAACTAGGTAACTAACACAGTAAAGGAAGGTAGACGAGAATGCTTGACTTAAAGAAGAGGAAGAGTAGGTAATGACTAAAGCTATAGATGAACTTGATATAAGAAGTAAAGAAAAGGCAATGTTATAATGGTATAAAGGACAAAGATTAATTAGGAGCTGGAGGGAAAAAAAGACACAAGGAAGGAGTACTTGAAGTTGTTTTAGAATCCATGTGTAAGCTTTCAAAGATGAAAGTTTTGTTAAGGGAGAGAAAATTGTAAAACCTAAATTCAAAAATAAATAAATAAATATAGATTCAAAGAATATAAGAGTTTATAAATAATAGGCTTCAGTATGGCATGTAATTAACTTTAAAGCAATGAGGGAAAAGTAGTTTAGAGGAAATTTTAACCCCCACCCTTTCCCACTACATTTTATTTTGTTCCCATTATCCTTCACCTTGCTTGTAGGTTTCTTTTCTACACTAACAAAAAACCTACATGAGACATCTCAAGAAGATCTTTAAGGTTCAAATTCAAAGAGCTATCCATTCTAATAGAAGCAGAACATAAGATTTCACAAGAAGATCCCGTATTAAGGTAAGTTTCCATGTCCTTACAAGATTTTGATTATCTTTAAGGATAAACAAAGAAAATTCAAGGTAATTCATTTTATGCAAAGTTAGGGCTATTACATTTTATTATTGATGCTTTCTCATGGAGAAACTTGAGAAAAATACATATTAGTAAGTCTTTCACCAAATCTTGTGAAACTCTTTAGGTTTCTTAATGGGTAGAGCATGCAAAGCGTAGAAACTCCTTATGACTGTGCTTAGAGGCAGGGTTTGCATCTAGGAAGCACGAAATTCGTTAGGTTTGGTATAAGTTACCTTAACCTTGTTGTTATTCAATTTCCTTAATTTTTTTATTGAAGCATTAGGCTGGAATTGGTTGTTCTTGGGGGTGGATCAAAGGTTCTTTTAATGGAGCTTAGAAGTGGTTGGGGTTGAACCTAATTTGTGTGAAGGTTTTGATGAATTGTTGGGGTTGTTAGTATTGAGTTTGGAGTGATTTTTTAAGGAGAAAATCATGTTTGAGGGGAAAACAACCAAGTTCATGAGCGCATCAAATAAATAAAAAGTAAGGAAATTTTGATTAGAGAGGACTACGACTAAGGTTCATAGCCGTGATGCTAGTCGTAGTCCTCACTATGCTTTAACACAAGGATCGCGACTATAGCACATGATCCTGGACCATATACCTTACTATTAGTTGAGCTCCTTGTGCTTAGTTTTGACCTCCCATTGATAGAGTCTAATGTAGTTGATGAGGCACTTGGTGATTTTTGTGCAACGTAGTCTTGATTGGAGTCTTAAACTGAAGGGACCTAAGTAAAGTTAGGTTAGCTACTGGTTACTCAATTACTTAGGTGGTAGAGAGGATCCACACCAATACTATGTATGTATTATATATTGCTTGCTATAAGTGTCACGAGTTATCCTAAGTCTTGGGATCCCAAGACTATTAGTTGATGGCTTAATAATAGAAGATATAAATCGGTTGCTTGTTGCACTCATTATTGCTACTCGTCTGCATGTGAAATGTGACTACTTAATTATGTGTATGTGCTTTTGGTAATCCATAATGGGCATAGCTCACCTTTCGAGGAGTTTGTGCTCTTTAGCTACATGTTCAAGTTAAGATTATATTATTGAGATTTATGATTGTACTAGTTGTATTTATTATTAAGAAGAGGATGGAGAAGACCACTCCAGTGATGGTTTAGGTTACGCATAGAATTAATGATAGGCATGAACTAGACTTAGGATTTGGTTTTATTGCTACTTGTAATGTGCTACCTATCTTGCTTATTGATCTATGGGGTGGAGTCACTTGTGACTCCCATTGGTTATGTAGCTTATGTTACATGTTAAAGCTATGAGATTTCTTTGTTAAGATGTTACAGTTATGTTATCCTAGGCAAGTGATGTTAGATCATGTGTAGTTGGAACTGAGTGGGTATTTATGTCCCTCTTTATTTAATGATTGAGGCCTTGGTATAATGAGAGTTAGTAGATTATTATTAATTATTTATGGATTATATATAAGTTACAAGTTTCTAAATACCTTAACATGTCAACCTTTAAGGGTAACATGTGACGGGCTGTAACTTCTAAGCTTTGAGGTGTTATATATAAGATTATTACATAATAATTATTGTGTTTTTTTGAGAAACATCATTGTTGTTAGTTTTATTTTTCATTAATTTGATTTAATAAATTGGGAAAATTCAATAGATGAATTGTCAATTTTTCTAATATATTTTAAGAGTTAAGGGTGTGTTTAAATATATACTAACAAAAGATGTACGTGTAAAAATGGTCCCTAAAGTATATGATAGTAATATAATTATATTCAGTAATAGTTAAGTTATACCTTTTTATATCAATTAATTTTGCAATTTCCATAAGCATATATTCAAATGTGAATTAATAATTCAATTCAATACCCTAATTCTAAGTAAAGCATTAATTCTCATTATTATTTAATAATCTTTTCAATTTATCAGATGAAAAGTTCTCATACCATCACCACTAGCATTGCATCACCCCTCCCATCCCACCTCAACTACTATGACCCTTCACTACATCATTACCCCAACTCAACTATCATCATTGCCTAATCACAACTATCATCACTATTTCTATGACTATAATTGCCACCAACACCATGATAGTAATGAAGGTAGTGCAATAGTGGTGATAGTAGTAATGGTGATGATGCTAATGCAAAGATAGGGTGGTAATTTACGAAAATAGTGGTGGTGATGGTGCAACGATGGTAATGATGTTATGGTGTAATTGCGTTATGGTGGTACAAATGTAAGATAGTGATTTTACAGCTACAACATCAGTCATTGTCATCATTGTCACGCCCTGAAGCGGCATAGTCGTAAAAGCCTCCGCCGTGCAAACCATCCTAAGATAGAAGTTGGCCTTACAACCGCTATCTTAGACCTGATCTACACAAGGTGTCCTCGACTAACCCGCTTTGAAGTAGATAATTTGTAATTTAAAGAAATCATTTACCTAAGAAAGTGAGAAAAGTTATATATAATCACTATAATTCAATTATTACATTAATTAGAAATGAAAAGTAAAATATGTGTTGATTCTTCAATGTTTTTACTCACTCCCCAGGATCCAATAGTTGCTAGCTTCAGAGTAGTTGTTGCCACTTCTTAGCCAACACCTGCACGACGTCTATAGGGATGTGAGCAACCACAGCTCAATAAGTTAGGACGGAGAACTTAAAACTATACCATACACACAACAAGGTTTTCAATCACTTATTAGATGCAATGCATGTGCAAGCAAATTCCATCGTACGACGTTGTCCAGCCCATCATGAGATTAAAGAAATTGCGCCCGCTCTAATCCGGGTTGAGGAGTTGCCGTTAATGCAACAGCTCATGACCAAATCCAGGCTTGTGTAATGGAGACCTTGCTCCTCCCACGACTACCTTCGAACCACTGTCTTCACCTCCGCTACGACCTCCTCTCCTGTCACTTAGTTCGACTGAGGATGAAGAAGGGACCATTTTGCAATCCTACGCTACCCCTTCCGAAGGGGTCAGTATTTGGCCGGAGAGTCCTAAATTCCCCTAACGAGTTGCCATGCATGTCCGATTATGATTACTAGTCGGATATTTGATTAAGTCCAATTTAGGGTGATCAATCATTTCATACAAATCATACAGTATATGCCAAAAGAACAACAAACAGAATCATAGCATTACCCATAATCAAGCACATGCACACATTCAACTATCTAACAAGCATAACCAAACATAATCTTAAGCCTCCAAAATACAACATCGTATTAATCCCAACTTACCTCGACTCCTCGCTCACTCACTTGAGGTCCGATTTGCTCAGGCCATCGCCGATCATCCCTATAACATAAACGTGGTTTCAGCTTTTCATATAACTATTATAAGTTCATCTTATCCTATAACGCTTATTGTCATGTGTTGTTTAGGGTTTAATATACCTAATTATCTAGGTCTTAAGTCCTTTATAATTATGCTAGGTTTGGGTTTAGGTTCGGGTTCCGCATCGATTTCTAAATTAGATTCTAGTTCGATTTCTAGGTACTGTTTTGTACCCAGACCCTAGAAATTTATTTCAACTCACAATGTGAAACTAACCACATTATTTTCAGATATCCTAAATACGATCACTACCTCTAGTCAGCATTTTATTTCATCCGGTACACTTAATCCGTATTAGTGTACCAAATTTACTCATGTTGTGAGAAATTTTTACATTTTTCATATAATTACCTAAAATTGAATTTTGTTTCAGATTTGTTATGTTCTGATTTTCATTATTTTATTATCTAATTAAACCTAATTTTTCCATATTTATTAATTTTCAATTCTACATATTCCTAATTTTCTACATTTACCACATAACACCTTCATTACTTACTCTTAACACTCCATAGACTAAGATTGGGTTTCCACATCAGAAATTAACATCCCTAAACATCTAATTACTATCTAAATCAGTAATTAATATCCTAATCACCTAATTAACTCCAAATTACCCAATTTTTCCATCATTTTAAGGCAAAAAATTAACTTAAAAATTTCAAAAATTAATTTTAAAAAAATGGCTTCATAGCACTGTTCTATATCATATGAGCATCCTACAGAAAAAATTTGAGCTCTAAACTACACTCCTAAGGTCATTTATTTCTAAACCGAAATGTATTCGGTTTTGCATGATTTCTTAAGGACCCTATATTACGGGACATGTTTTCATCAAAATAATATTTTTCCTACAAACTACATACAAAAATATCCCATAATAACAAAATTCATAATTTTCCAATAATATTTACTATTTTTACAAAATTACACAAGAATCGGGCTGGAAATTGGACTCACCAGTTTAGGTGGCTCCGGCCACCGCGGGCCACCGTGGCCTTGTCGGCCGACTTGGGCACTGCCACCATCGTGTGATGGTGGTGGCCGTCTACTTCCAGCTGCTCGTCTGATGGGGTTTCCTTTTAAAAGCCCTAATTGCACAGTTTTTCTAATTTTTTTTTTAAAACCAAATTTTTCTCTCAATTTTCGACTCTCCCTAATTTTCTCTAATTTCTAACTATCCAAATGAGTTTCTGGATTTTTTCTGCTATTTATAGGGTTTTAGGGGATTTATTGTGTATTAATTTGGACAAGACAAGTACTTTATCCTTAAATTTTTAGCTTTTATGTTGTTCTAATTTAATTGGTTGATTTTTATTTTTCAGATTCTGACTTGCCACGACCAACCTTGCATCATTCCACACCCTTCTGATTTTTTTCTGATTTTTCCATAATTATTTTATAATTTTCTTTAATTATTCGCTTAGTTTTCGGCCAATTTAGGTAATTTCGCGTATTTTTATCTACACGTAAATACATGTAGGGTACACGTGAATACTCCTAATTATTATTTTGGTCATTCTAAAATTTTTAGTATACATATAATCTATCTCTGTAATTTATTAGTTATTAGATTACACTTTTTGCCTTTTTGGTAATTAGCAATTATTATGCTTAAAATTTGAAAATTTTATAGTCTCTTATTTTATTACTTATTTTCTTAAATTTAAGTTTACGAGGTCATTTTTACTAATATTCTTCTCAATAGTTTATAATTTAGGTTTGATCGGATCTTTTAACCGATCGTCCTAAACCTTGGGTTCTAAGTTCAATCCTACGGTTACTTGGCTGAACTTTGAGGTTTACAATCATGGGGTAGCATTGTATGATAGTTGGTAGTGATTGGACATAATGAGTTAGTTATGGTGACAACAAGGTAGATAAAATAAGAATTGCAATAAATGTTGTAGTAGTGATGTGAGGAATGGTAATATTGGCCATGCATAGTGAACTTGATGGTAGATATTGATAGTAATAATAGTGGTGTTTATTAGAATGGAGGTGCTATGATAGTGATAATGGTGATAATAATTGTTAGCATTTAATTTAATTAATTCTTAGTCACTAGTCATAATCATAATATCTAATGGTTAATGGTCAATCGTCATTATTATAGCATATTTTCATTATTGTTGAAGGCTCATTTATATATAAATAAGAGTTCATATTCTTGTAAAGAGTACATACAAAATATCCAATACAATCAATTCATCTAGTTTTTTAATTTCTCTACTAGATAGAAATCTTTTATTTCTTTTCTATTTCTTCACTTGGTATGAGAACTATAAAGATTCTCTTTCAAAAATGTTGAATTTATTTTTCTTTTCTTTGATAAGTCCAACAATACTGTAGACTCCTAAATGGGTCAAATTATGATTTGTAGTCTCAAGATATATCTAGTTTTTTAAAAGGTAAACTTTTATGACATATCATGACTAGTGAAATTATCAAACCTTACAAAAAAGATAGTGAAGATGAAGAAAAATTGACTGAATGGTTAGAAAAACGGGATTGTAAAAACATCAAATTTTGACTTAGTTTCGTAATACTTGTACCAATGTCATAAAATTGGGTTTTTGCCATTTTGATACTGCAAAAAAAAAAAAAAAAGTATGCGATTTTTTTATATCTTGTTACTCTATTTTTTATGACATTCATCAGTTCCAATTATATCATCACCTTTATCAGATGCAACAACAATCAGGCCAAACTATTCATAATTATATCTTTGAACTATAAGCCTTATGGGATCAATTAGTTGCTTATGATCCTGTATGGCCTAACATTAATGCCACTAAAATATATGCTGATCTTCAAGATCTATTTAGCATTTGTTTATAACTTTTCAAGATGAGTTTGAGTGTATTTAAAGCTCTCTACTTCATCATAGTACATTGCTTAAGCTTAACACTATCATCAAGGATTTAATATTTTACAAGACTTGGTTAAATACCCTTCATGCTAAGTAAATACTAACTTTAACGGACATAGTTCTTACTACTCAAGCATCCTCAAATCCTACTCTTGGTTTTCAAGCCCAATTAAGATTTATTTAAAGCTCATCAAAATTTTCTTAAGAGAACTTTTGCAATTATTGTAAGAAGTACGACCATATTATCTCTTAATGTCAATGACCACAATTTAAGTAGAATGATCATGGCATTACATCTTAGCCCTCTCATAAAGTTATTGCCATTGCTGCTGTTGTTGCTGCTGCTGCTACTGCTACTGTTGTTGCTACAAAAGAGTCCTTTAATAGCTCTTCTCTCATAAATTTTCTATGAAAGACATCCAAGCTCTTTTTTAGCAAATCCAATACAAGATTGGTAAATAAAGTTCTCCGACTTCATGTATTACACCTAGTAAATCATCTCTTTGGTTCTTTAATTTTGCACGTTGCAATCACATAACTTTTGATTCCTTTGTTTTTACATCTAAAACACATCTTGTAATTACACCTATTGTTTACATTGTAGATGTCACACCCCGAAGCGGCAGAATTGTAACAGTCCCGCCATGTAAACTATCCTAAGATAGAAGTTGGCCTTACAACCGCTATCCTAGACCTGATCTACACAAGGCGTCCACAACTAACCCGCTTTGAAGTAGATAGTTTGTAATTTAAATAAATCATTTACCTATAAAAGTGAGGAATTATATATATATGTTATAATTCAATTATTGCAGTTAAAGTTTACAATATTTCTCTATAGTATTTTTCTAAATTATTACATCATTCGGAAATGAAAAATAATTCTAAAATAAAAACTTAGACCTTAAAAATATGTGTTTATTCTTCAATATTTTTCCTCACTCCCTAGGATCCAGCAGTTGCTAGCTTCAGAATAGTTGTTTGCCGCTTCTTAGCCAGCACCTGCACAACGTCTATAGGGATGTGAGCAACCACAGCTCAGTAAGTAGGGACGAAGGACTTAAAACTATACTAGAAACACAACAAGGTTTTCAATCACTTATTAGATGCAATGTATGTGCAAGCAAATGCCACTGTACGACGTTATCCGGCCCATCGTGAGATTAGAGAAATTATGCCCGCTCTAATCCGGGTTGAGGAGTTGCCGTTAATGCAACAGCTTATGACCAAACCCAGGCTTGTGTAATGGAGACCTTGCTCCTCCCGCAACTACCTTCGAACCATTGTCTTCACCCTCGCCGCAACCTCCTCCCCTGTCACTTAGTTCGACTGAGGATGAAGAAGGGACCATTTTGCAATCCTGCGTTATCCCTTCCGAAAGGAATTGGTATTTGGCCGGAGAGTCCTAAGTTCCCCTAACGGGTTACCATGCATGTCCGATTATGATTACTGGTCGGATATTTGATTAAGTCCAGTTTAGGGTAATCAATCCTTTCATACAAATCATACAATATATGCCGGAACAATAAACAGAATCATAGCATCACCCATAATCAAGCACATGCACACATTCAACTATCTAACAAGCACAACCAAGCATAATCTTAAGCCTCCAAAATACAGCATCGTATTAATCCCAACTTACCTCGACTCCTTGTTCACTCACTCGAGGTCCGATTTGCTCAAGCCACTGCCGATCATCCCTATAACATAAACGTGGTTTCAGTTTTTCGTATAATTATTATAGGTTCGTTTTATCCTATAACGCTTATTATTATGTTTTGTTTAGGGTTTAATATACCTAATTATCTAGGTCTTAAGTCTTTTATAATTATTTTAGGTTTGGTGTTAAGTTCGGGTTCAGTTTCGGTTTCCGCATCAATTTCTAAATTAGGTTTTAGTTCGATTTCTAAGTCCTAAACATGCTAAATCCTAATGTGAAATTAATCACAATAAGTTCAAGTATTCAAATATCCTATTGAGTCTTAATTTAGTATTTTAAGCTATTCGGTACACGCTAGTCCTAATTAAGGTATCGAATTTATCCCCGATGTGAGAAAATCTTACTTTTTTATATAATTACCTAAAATTCAATCTTAATTTAGATTTAATATTATTCTAATTTTTACTCTAATATTATCTAAATAACTCTAATTTCTTTTAAATTTATTAATTTACAATTTCACATATTACTAATTACCTAATTTCCTATATTNTCTCAATAGTTTATAATTTGGGGTTTGATCGGATTCCTTAACCGATCGTCCAAAACCTTGGATTCTAAATTCAATCATACGGTTAATTGGCTTAGCTTTGGAGCTTACAGTAGATAAACTCCACTGTATTTGTTTAACACAAGGAAATATTAATATACCTGAATTATCTATTCCAAATGTTTTTCATGTCCTAAAAGTTTCATTAAATTTTTTATCTCTAGGACGGCTATGTGAACCAAGTGTTAATATACTTCTTTCCAATCATGGTTGTTTTCTATAGGATTCACAAATGGAGGAGATCCTTAAGACGATGCATAAAGTTAGTCGATTATTTGAGCTTAAATCTCTTCAAATTCCTTCCAAAAACATTGTTGTAGCTATTACTTCTATTTAGCATGCTCACTTGGCTCATCTTTCAACTTCTAAGTTAACTTCTTTAATTTCTAGTAGTTGTTTGGGTCCTATTAAATTTAAAAATATTGATTGTGTCTCATGTCAACTTTCTGAACATCATGCTTTACCTTTTTCTAATAGTACTTCTACTTCATCTGCTCCTTTTAACTTAGTTCATTTTGATATTTGTCAACCTCATCCTCATGCTTTAATGGGTAGTTCAAGTTATTCTGTGAATTTTGTTGATGAATTTTCTAGGTTTACATGGATTTATCATATGCGAAATAAATCTAAATTATCTACTATATATGTGCAATTTGCAAATATAGTTGCCACTCAATTCTATTGTAAGATTAAAATACTTCACACTAATAATGCCATAGAATACAAAGAAACTACTTTTCTCCAATTTTTTATCTCAAAATGGCACATTAATTCAAAGGTTTTGTCCTAGTACATCACCTCAAAATGGGCAAGTAGAATAAAAATACAGAAACATTTTGAACACAATTAGAGCATTTTTTATCTCCTCATCATGTCCTGAAATTTTTTTAAGAAACTTTGACTGTTGTCTACACAATCAATCGTACTCCTTCTTTTGTTATTGATAATGTTTCTCCATATAAGCATCTTTATCATCATCCTCTAAATTATCATATGTTAAAAGTCTTTCATAGTGCTTGTTTTGTACTTCTCAACCTCATGAGTATACAAAATTAAAACCACTAGCACAACTTTGTTGCTTCCTTGGATATGGCATTAAACATGAAGGTTATCACTATTGGGATCTTATTTCTATATGACTTTGAATTTCTCATAATGTCACTTTATGGGAGCATAAAATATTCTCCTCATTAATTTCCTTTCAACTCTTTTTCTTGATGAAGTTTTGGCATGCAATAACATTTCTAGTGCAAACCAACCTTTTGCCCCTTCCAAGGAATCTCCTCTAGCTGTAGAACTAGCAAGAGCATCCTCTTCTTCGACTTCTCATGTTCCATCTTCTACTACACTTCCTCTACTTCATTAAACTACTCGTGTAAGTCAACCCTCAATTCTTCTTCAAGATTATGTTTGTTCTAACACAATAGCTTTTGAACCTCACAATTATCAAGAGGCTCATTCTAATCCTCTTTTGTAGTAAGTAATGGGAGAAGAACTTTTGGCACTTACTAATCAACATACTTGAGATGTGGTTGATTTGCCTTATGACAAATATGGTACATGGGTCCATAAAATAAAGACTTATATAGATGATTCCATAGAGCGATATAAAGCTCAACTTGTTGCTAAAGGATTTATAGGAATATGACATTGACTATGAAGAAACCTTTGCCCCAGTAGCTCATCTTATTTTTATTCAAAGTCTCATTGCTATTGCTCTTACATAACAGTGGAAGTTGTTTGAAATTAATGTTAAGAATACCTTTGTTAATGGGAATTTATCTAAAGAGGTATACATGTAATCTCTACAAGGATTTGATTGTCCACTTAGTAAAGTTTGTCGGCTACGAAAGGCTAATTATGGACTTAAACAAACACCTTGTGCTTGGTTTTCAAAATTTAGTAGTATTGTTATTCAATTTCGGTTTCGGTCTAATCCTCATCAACATGCATTGTTTATTCGAAAAACTACTCGAAGGAGCACTTTACTTCTTCTTCTATGTTGATGACATGATCATTACAGGAGATGACTTACAAGGCATTACCGATCTCAAAGCTTTTTTTAGCCAACCATTTGAGATAAAAGATCTTGGTTTTCTTAGTTTCTTTCTTGGGTTAAAATTTTCCTCTAATTAGATTAAATATTATTTAAATCAAGCAAAATATGCTACTGAACTTATTTCTCGTACCAATTAACAAATTCCAAAGTTGTGAATACTCTTATGGAATCTAATGCTCATGTCTCAATTATAGATGGTACTATTCCTACTATTGCAACCCTTTATTGACAATTAGCTAATAGTCTCATTTATTTCACTATCACTTGACAAGACATTACTCATACAATTCATTTTATTAGTCAATTTAGGGCTATCTCTTGTATAACTCATTTTTGCTGCTATTTTATGCATCATTCATTATGTTAAAGGGACATTATTTCATGGTCTTCATTTCTCTAAGAGCTTACTTTGATGTTAATTGGGCTGGCAATCCTACCAACCAATGCTCTACTACTGGATTTTGTTTTTTCCTTGTCACCTCTTTAATCTCATAGCATAGTAAGAAACAATCAATTGTCTCTCAAGACTAAATATTTGAGCAATTGCCAATATCGCATCTAAACTTCTACTAACTACTAGCAAATATAATTCTAGTAATTGATATCAACTATTCAATAAATAAAATTATTCTTCTTACATTGAGCAATTTAAGTAGATAATAACATGAATCCTTGTTGCACATATTATGCATTGTCCTGCGAAAATCGTCATTTTAGCCGTAGGTGTTTCATAGGATGGGGATTGACGCCATTGCCATTGTTATTGTTTTGTTTAATTTATATATAACTTCAGAGAACACATTGATGAAGCTGCAAAAGCCACGACCAATTTTGTGTTTTCTTGCTTCTTTCTTTTTTGTAACTTTTTCAACAACTCCGTAGTGGTTATATAGAAGAGTGAAACACAAGTATGCTAATTATCAAAAAATAAATACAGATACACAAAATGTTAAAGGATGAAAATATGCATATTAGAAGTATAATTTACCTATTTTTGTAGAAATATTATAGCAGTTTAATAGATCAGTAGATTTACTGAGTATACTTTGTTGTATTAGGTCAGTATTATTTATTTTTTAGTCATGTGTTCAATATCTCCTACATGTGAGCCGACTGCATATAAAGATACTTGTGTAGACTTCAAGTTTGTTAATTTAGTAACTTTCATCATCAAAGCAGAACTATTTTTTCCCCTTGTCTTCCTCGACAGTGATCAACAAGTAAGTAAAATTCCGTAATTCTTTATTCATTTACAATTTTCAAATGCGATAATCATATCAAAAATCATGTATATTTGAGACTAATTACCAAAAAGTTCATATAAATGTTAACTAGTATAAGCAGGTCATAATACATTACACCATTTGATTAAAAGTTATCACTAATGTCACATGACATATGTGCTTACAGGATAACTGCTAATATAAATATTCATTTGGACCAATTACACAACATATGACTTTTTTTGTACTCAACCTTAAATGTCCATATGTAATTATCTATTTTTAAAGATTTTACATCATAGTCTTTGGTTTTCATCTTTTTTGTGCCGCTATTTTGTGTTTTTAAATGCCCATGATGTTAATATTTTTCTTTTAGATCAGTTTGATACCTAGGTAGCTGGAATGCTCGGTGCTACTACTACTAGTTGAATAAACATATCCTAGTTGTATAAGTTAAATAGATAAATTTAAATAAATAGGAACATTAGTGTATATTATATATTTGTACATATTAATCTAACTTTTTCTTTATTTTGACAACAATATACTTATCTGACTTAATCATTCAATTTCCTATGTAGTTTTACACGAATGCATTGCATCATTTACAATACAAAACATTTTCAATATTGCACAATAATATGTTTTATATTTTAGTTTCCGCATAACCTACTCAATCTATTAAATTAATAAATAAGAAATTAAGGGGTGTTCGATAAATGATAATGACTCTTGTTTTTAAAAGTATATGTTTGATCAACCAATAGCGACAAAAGGTTAGACAAAATTTCCCCTAGAAAATTCCACGATATCAGTCACCCATTGGATTAATTAATTAAAATCACCAAATGGGATTAGGACAAAACCACTTCATCCATTAACGATAAACAATAAAACCAAACATGTCAATTAAGAAATAAAATAGATATTGCCGTATCTGCTCCAATCAATGACGAAATGGAACTGTTAAATACTTTAATTCGCTGTTCAAGGCAATTAATTATTTGGATAAAAGTACCCATCGCCAATAATAAAGACAACAGGAGATTTAAATACTGTTGCGGGAAACCCATCAAAACAATATGAGGATATTATCTCAAATTTTATTGTATAATTAATGACTGAAATTATTAAAAAAAGAATGTTATAATAATATTATGAGATTGTTTACAAATTTAGATAGTTTCAATCGATGATTTGGAAATATATCAGATAATATTTCTTGAATCTTTAACTTCACAAATTATCATTAGTGGTATGTTGAGAATTTTTATAATTATCTGGATGGAACCATCTAATCCATTATTTAGGATTTTAACAATCAGATGATATGTTGGATAATACTCCTAGGACTACTGAAAATCTATTTATATCTATCTATACAATTCAAATTACTAAACCTGAAAACACATACCCAATATCTATCGTCCTTCAAGAGTCCTTATTTTCAGAATAGTTCTTAAAAATTTAGCGTGTAAAATGGGAGGAGGAAAACAGAAAAGGAAAAAAGAAAAAAAAAAAAGAAGAGAGAGAGAGAGAGAGAAGAAACAAAGAAAATGCTCACATTTTGTCGAAATGTCTCTATGGAATTTGGCAACCCGTAAGGGTTTATAATTCTTTCACGAAACATGATTTTCTATATTAAGTCTTGTTCACGGAGGTCTGCATTTTCCAACAATTGCAAATGGAAAAATTATATTGGATTACTATGTCTGGATCAAATTCAAACAAAGTTATTTCATTTGAAGTGAGCCAAATTAATTACGAACATTTGCCTTTTTAGTTTATAGCTCTTATTTGCAAATGGCACTTGAGTCCTTTAACGAAGGATTATAATTTTTTAGGGATGATACAAACTGTGATTCTTCCACCTGTTTTTTTTTTTCCAAAAACTAAAAATGATATCTTTTTCTTGGGGGTTGGTAAATTAATATAAATGTAGAAATGCAAGAATTTACTATTCAATATGATTTAGAAAAAGGCTAATGGAAAACTGCCTACGCCCAATAGTTGTCAAGTCCTACGTTCAAAACATTATGCGGATGTATGATTTATTCATTCAGGCTTTTCCATTTCTGTAGTTATATTTTCAAATCTTATTTCCCGATCATTATAGATTAATCATATAATACTGATTTCTAATAGAGTGAATCAAATTTGATTCTTCTTTGATAATTTACCTTAAAAAAAAACTCTACTTCTTTATTATTAACAAAACAGATCGATTATTTTATAAATATAAAACTAATTGTATAAATATTGATTTTTTAATTGATTAAATCTAACTTTATTTCCCTTGTAATATTTTTCCTTAAGAAGAACCTCGTTTCTCTATCATCAACAAAACAAATGATTTATTTTACAAACATAAAAATAAAGACTATGAATAGTTTGGTTTTAATTATCTTATTTTTAGAATAATAAAGAAAAGATAAATTAATGGAAAATTTGATAAGACCAAGGAGGGCTCGATAAAGAAAGGAAATGAAAAGGAAAGGAGGAGGTTGGTTCCTTGCAGCCAACGCATTTTTCTCCATCGCTTAATGGTTTCATTCCTTTTATTTTTTTTATTATTTTTTCTCCCCTAATGGTGGTGTAGGTTCGGAGTTAGGTCATGGGTTCGGAATTTGGTTCGGTTGTGTGTGGACTTTGAGAAGATAAGATCGACTGTGTTCTCAATCCCTCTTTTGCTTTGTCTAGAGTCTCTCTCCCTTCCCCACACCCCCCTCTACAAAAACCAATTTTCATTCCCTCTCCCTCCTCATTTCTCAGAAAATACACTCCCAAACATAAAAACACAGTAGTTCATCCAAGCTCACACGAACAAAACAACAGATTCTCTCTCTTGCTTAGTGGAAGAAAATCTTCCAAAAGAAAAACAGAGAACTCTGTTTTGTTCTGTTTCTCAGAACATTCAAGCTGGCGATCGAAAACCAAGACACCACGGTTCGTGAAATCAAACCCAAGAACAGAAGAAACATGGTGAATATTGCAGTACACTTCATTTGTATTTCCTTATTCATTTTTCATAATTTCTCTTTGGTAATGCAACTTGGATGAAATGCTCTGTTCTATTTAATGGAAAACAAGTAAAGCTTGCTTGTTTTCTCCTTTCTCTCTACACGTTGGATCATCACGAAAGTGAAAATCGATTCGATTTCATAAGAAAATGTTCTTCGTTTAGTTGAATTTCGTTGAAAAATTCGAAATTTTTACACCTTTTAAATTTTATGGAAAATGCAATTGTCATTATTCTGTTTTAGCATTTACACTCTGTTTTAATCAAAAGCCTCTGCTTTCAAATTCATTTTGTTGATAAGGAACCAAACTTTTGTTCATTTTCAGCCCGATTTTCACTGGAAACCTGATGTCACTGTAATTCATTCATTTGGGTGTCATTCTAACATATTTTCATGTTGGGTAAAACAGGGTCCGGAGGAAGATGACAACAGGTGGCCACCATGGTTGAAACCCTTATTGAGTGAGAGCTTCTTTGTGCAATGCAAAATACATGCTGATTCGCATAAGAGCGAATGCAACATGTATTGCTTGGATTGCATGAACGGTGCTCTTTGTTCCCTCTGTCTTGCTTATCACAGAGATCATCGTGCTATTCAGGTTTGATTCCTAAGATTTTCTTCCCAACACATTGCAGTATTCAATATTTTTCTTCTTAAAAGGTTGCCTTTTTCCCGATTTAGATTCTGCGCTTAGCCGCCATTGATGTCGTTATAGATTCTCTTTTTCTAATTCCACTTATTCAAGTGTTATTAAGAAATTTTAGTTATATAGTTTTTCCTCCTAAATCACTTCCATGTTTTTTTTATTGAAAAAATATATATTAATTAGGTTATGAATCCTTGATTAAGTACATCTAAACCTTTATTCAATTTTGTTTTAATGTTGATGCAGATAAGGAGGTCTTCATACCATGATGTTATAAGGGTGTCGGAAATTCAGAAGGTGCTGGACATTACTGGTGTCCAGACCTACATTATCAACAGTGCTAGGGTTGTTTTCTTGAATGAACGACCACAACCAAGGCCAGGAAAAGGTGTCACCAACACCTGCGAGGTCTGCGAACGAAGTCTCCTTGATTCCTTCCGCTTTTGCTCTCTTGGTTGCAAGGTATTACTACATTCCTAACTCCTTAACAAATGTATGTCAAATTTGTTTTCCTTTTTCTCTTTCTTTTTCTTTTTTTTTTTTTTTAAATTACTATGATTAATGTCGTATTCGAATCTAAACAGAAAGTAAAAATGCAATCGAGTATCCCCGATTTTTTTCCCTTACCATTACGTTTTTACTAGTTGTCATTGGTGGTTTCCCATTGGCATTCAAGTGGTTTGGCTGCCTAATTGATTGAAAATGGGGACACCAAAATGCAAATCTGGTGCTGGATTTGAGATATTCGAACACGAAATGCATCAAAAATTGAATGCCATAAGACTCTAGTACATTGGTTGGTCCGATATTAAGTGTGTTGACTTATTCATTACCTTATTAGCCAGTCCATATAGAAAGTAATGTCATTCGATTTCTTGAAATACTCGAACAAAGAAAATTTTGAACATGCGAATACATAGTCAAAACCATTGATTTCGGCAACATTAAGCATTTACTAATTCTTATAAATTTTTTATTCCATTGTGAATATAATGGCAAAGAGAAATATAAATATATATATATATATATTCATAATGTATGAATACGCATTTCATGATAAATACGCATTAAAAGTGTTAATGTATTGTAGGGTCTTCTAATAATTCAGTTCCATTTATTCTTTTATTTAAAATTTTTAATTAATAATTTCTTTGTTTTTATCCAGATTGTGGGGACATCGAAGAATTTTGTGAAGAAGAAGAAGAAGAAGGAGCAGCCACTAACAATGGCTTCCGATTCTGAGGATTCATACAGCAGTAGCAGCCACGGACGGCACAACAAGAGTAACAAGGTTCAAGTTCACAGTTTCACTCCCTCCACTCCGCCACCGACTGCCACAAATTACCGAATTGCTAAGAGAAGGAAGGGCATTCCCCACAGAGCCCCTTTTGGAGGATTCATCATAGAGTACTAAAAGTGTATTTTGCACTTAGAATTAAGCTAATCCTCCTACACATATTTGCTATTTCCAGTGCCTGAGCTTCAACTAGAGGCCGGTATTAGGAGATGGTGATTTTGCTCTTTTAGCGCCTCTAAATGTGTATATAGAAGCATATAGTAGTGGAAGTGAAAGAACTACATAGATGGGTAATAATCTAAATGTTGGGGGTATACTAGTGGAAGAATGGGTGGAAAGCATAAAAAAGAAAAATCCCAAGAAAAAAACAATAATGATTAAAAAGAATGTCAAAACCACTTATAGGAAAGGTCTTAGAGTGGATTGTTGTTATACATAAGTTTTTGTAATAGGTTTGTGGGGTTCTAGAAGAAAAATGTAAATAGGTTTTGTGTCATAGGTGAGAGTGGGTAGTTTTAGGGGGGCGAAAACGGAATAGGATGTGCAATGCAATGTACTCCTTGGCTAAAGGAGAGGAATGTTCATATAGGGAATGAAATAAAGATTATTGCTACTATATTTTTATTGTGCTACTTGTGCCTATTTCTAGTGTTGTCATTTCCATTTTTGGAAGCTCCTTTTAATTGGTTCCATTTCTCTCTATGTATTGTTATAAAAGTTTATGGAGTATGAAAAATATATATCTCAAATGTTGAGGAACCGTTGGATTATTGCAACACATATACATTGGAATGGATGGTTAAAAGATGGAGATTCTGAAAGTACTTGTTGAAAAGAAAGAGATGATGCTATATTTAATTTTCATAGAACGTATAATTGCTGCTGAAAAATGTATAATTTTTTTTTTTTTACCATAAATAAATGGTAGTTCGAATATTTTGATAAATTCTATAGTTTTCCTTATAAAGTATGAATTCTTGCAATGGTGGGGTATGTTTGTTTTTACTTTTATTCTAATTATTATTTTTTTAGCGCATATATGTTTAAATGAATATTTTGAGTTTATGTGGCGGTGAAGATAAGACCTAGTCACAGTTGGGGCAAGTTGAGTTTTGGGTCCCATTAGTGGTGGCTCGTGTGGAATGGGTTAGAAGTGTTGGAGGTGCGTTGTCGGATATTTATTGGTTACTGGAAAGCTAAAATGTCTTGATTCTCCAAATTTTTAGTGTGTAGCCGCCCATGTCGACTTCATATGTGGGCTCGCAGTTGGAGGGATCGGTTTCTTAGTCATATGGGTTTTCTTTGTGGGACCTGACCAGATAGTCTCATCCTTTTGATCATTGTCATTGGACGGTGGTTGATCAAGGGCGGCTAAACTTTTGTTATTGGTCAAAGGTGGACAGATATTTTCGTGTTTTACATGGGATGTCCATAAGCATAATTTGAAAAACTCAAAACTCAAAGTAGCATGAAGCACACTTTGTTTTTCAATTATATTACAATTTTAGAGAGAAAGTTTTAAATCATAATTCATTTTAATAAAAAATCCATATTTATACTATTAGATTATAATAATTTTAATTATTTAATTTAAAAAAAATAACGATGGTTTCATTAATTTTTAATTTGTATTAGTTTTATCTTAACAAGATATTTGAATATTTCGAGTTAATTAAATGAGATTGATTAAATAGTTAAACGGACCAGTAAGTCTTGCATGTATCATACATGTTTGAAGTGAATGTGGGAGATGATGCAACAACTCCATCAAGTTGCACTATTGGCACGGCATATCTCAACTTTTTTGTATTTACAAAGAATTATAAATTTTTTGTTGGTTCCTAACCTATCTCTGCCATTCGAATTGTTAAACATAGTTATAGCCATCACATTGAACTTCTTAGAAAGCAGCAAAAAATAAAAATAAAAAGATGGAAAGAATCAGTATAGATTAATGCTTTTATCACGATTCCTTGCTATAGCAAAAATTAATTAGCATATATGACCCCATGATGTTTGCGGTCTCTAATAATCAATGCATCGTGGTGCAATACAATATTATTTATAATTAAGAATCGTATAAAGTTAACAGAATAAATAATGAAATCAATAAAATCATCAAAACTTGATAAAAGGCATAAGCAACAGTACATTGTTATATTTAAAATAAATAAATAAATATATTGTTATCGGAAATTTTTATCTAAAATTTTGGGTAATAATTTACATGATTTTTAAGAGTGGAAGGGCGGGGGTGGGAGGTGGGAAAAAGGAAATTACGATGGGTTACGGGTCGAGATGGCTCTAATACTATTTTCCTAAAAGAAGTATTTTCTATCGTAATTGTCCAATCGATTCAAAACACTATTGATTGGTCTTTTTCCGTCCAACGACCATTGCTATAATGGTTCACTTGCGTTCTTAGTATTGTGCCTATGATTTTGTGTTATAGAAGTACTTGTAGACGCTATAGTTAAGAATAGGATAGTTAATAGTAACAATATATAGCAACCGTCAGATTTTTTTTTTTCCCCTCCCTTTTTCTTGTCATGTCCTAAATGAATATGTCAAATGTTAATGGAACTCCAATTCCATAGTTTTGCTAGTTAAATGGATACGACAGAAATTAAGGCAAATGGGGGTCCTTCTTGTAGATGGCAATAAGTGGAGAATGTGAAAAACGTGCCAATCGCTGTAATAATACATCTGGACATTTCCTCATATTTCAATGACAAGACACCTACATGGTGTTTGAAATAGGGTTTTGCTACTTTTCATTCCTCATACATTTTTCCTTATTTTAGTATTTTATTTTACTTGCAATAAGAAAAATATCACATAGGACGAAGAAAAAATCAATTTCATTGTCAAGAAAAAATTATAGGGCTACACAAGTCTTTAATATGAAAAAGCCAGCGACGGTCATTATCCTCAATAAATTGAAGATGGGAGCTTCATTAGGATTGATATAACCTTGTGCTAACAATACACGTCCTTTCTCTTTATCTTTCTTTCTTTTCTTTTCTTTTCTTTTTTTTTTTTATCTTCCTTTTTTGTTACCAATTTCTTTGGTAGACAATGTGATGCAAAATCGTTTCTTTATATATATGAAACCAGAAGATCCAAAGTTAGGATCAAATGGATTATTGCTTATAAATGTCTAGTTGGTACTCATTCTCATTTTACATTATTCATATGATGCTATGAAAATTATTGGCAATTGATGATACAAAATGGCAGTCGACATTTTAATATGGATGATCTCCTTTGACTTTTAGACGCAAGAATCACCTAATCCTAACTTTTATAGGTCAATCAACATATATTATAGGAAAATAATGTGGAAAATGCATACCAGGTACCGATTTGGCCACATTATTTAAAGCCTTTAAAGAGCTTTACTAACCAATGTAAGCATCCAATCTTGGCCCGTGGGATTTGGTCATAGCAACTATTCACAAAATTTTAATATTATCCTTTAATTATGTCTATTAGTTTTATTTTTCATAGTCCTTTTATATTTATCTTAGGATTAGCTATTACATGTTATCCTTACACAGTTAACTCCACTAATGTTTATTCATTAATTATTATTTTGCCATTACATCAGTGCTATTACTGTTAGAATATACTATTACATATTGTAGATTATTGAATTTGTATCTTAAATTTACATGCAACTTAGGTTTAAGAGAGTGTTTAGTTGGAGGTATGGGTAAAGGCTAAAATTAGGATCATTGTGTACTTGGCAACTTTTTCTTGGCGCTTGAAGTATTTTTATTATGTACATAGAAGTTTTTAATACTATACGAACAATATACATGCCATTAGGTGTATTGAGTAGTGTAAAAAAGAGCAAAAGGTCCTCGTAATCTAGTTAGGGGAAATAGTATTTTGTGATTGTAAGAGAACAAATTATGTTATTACTAATGCTACTATGATATGCTTAATCTTACTTATAGTTTTTACCTAGTTATTTCTCTTACTTCTTGTGCAATATGTGACTTGTAGCCTAAAATCTAAATTCAATCCTTGGAAGTTGATTTCTTAATAAGGTTAAGAGACTAAGGATTTTGAGATTTTTTTATACACTCAATGAAGAGATGGATATTAAGTACAACATTGAGAAGCTTGAAGGTTACATAAAATTTAAGGTCATGTAAAATACAAGTGTGAGGAATCTTGGTGTAATCAGGTTTGAAGAAGGATTTTGGTAAGTAATTAAAATCCTTGATGAATGAGAACTAGGTAGAATTCAATGGAAGTCCTTGATAGCAATTTCGCTAGGTCCAATGAATAATGTATTTTAGAAGGCATTGTCAAAGAAGAGGGTTGCTGCATTATAGAAGAGCTTTATATGAACGAGTCTCTTGTGAATTGATTGATGTTTAATCAAGATTATAATCGCTCTAGATGAGTGAGCTATCATTAGTAAGACAATAAATTTTGAATTTTATATCTTTTATTAATGATTTAAAAAATATTGATGTTAAGGTTAAAACTAAAGATTAGTAGATATTCCAACCATACTTTCTACATCTATGTCTTTTGAAAGAGACCATAATTTAAGTTAATGATGATTTGTTGATGAAGGGGTCATGAGCAACCTACTGTTAGTTGCAATTAATTTAATTGATAGCAATCGACGGTCTAGTAGTAGTAGTAATTTTAGAAAAAGATCTAAAAGTTAGCATATAATTTGTTACATTGGAAGTAGAAGAATATATGAAAGTTATGTACCTAGATATGCAAAATTAGGGCAAGACAAGGGATGGTAAAGCTATAGTTTTTGCTGATGTGACGATTGCAAAATCATAGGACCATATGGTGTGACTAATGTTTGATGGTTAAAGGAAATTCACTTATGAAATTTTAGACTCTAAGGGTTCTTTTCAAATGTGCTACATAAATGATAGACTAGTTTCATATTTATGAGCCTATGTAAAGTGTTTCTATGTAGATGGACAAAGGCTAGAGGTTAACAATGCTAGTTAGGTGGAGCTTAGACTATATGACACGAAGAAAAAATGTTTATAGTATCAAATATGAGATATGTGCATGGTTATCCTGTAAAGTTTTATCTCATGGCATGATGGATGGTGCTAATTATTTCAATACATTGAGATCCAAAAGCACGAAGTTGTCTCATAGAGTTAGGTTTAGCAACTTGCTTCTTTTGCATAAAATACTAAACCTTAGTGGTTCTATTGTAGATGTTGATCATAGTTTAAGGATCTTGATTTTATATATATATATATATATATAGCCTATGATAAGGAAACATGCATTGCAAAAAGATTTTGTTTTACTTTACTTCTATGATTCATAAAATCTTAAGATGAAGAGACTTTAAAAGAAGGAGGAGCCTACAAGTAAAAAGAATACTTGGTGACTCCGGATGTGCTATCTAAAAGAGCGAAATGGTGCTATGAGTATCAAAGGTTGTCCAAGCAATAGGATGATATCATCTGAGTAGAGAGTGATGAAAGCTTGATATATATGCGATATATATGCGATATATTAAATGGCTTGAATAGGAAGTTGGTAAGATTAAATTATTGGAGCTTTGCTTCAATTGCTACTCAGGTGTACCAACATATGTATTGAGTTGTGTATTTCAAGTTAATGTAGACACTTGTTAAGTTTGCAACTTGAATTTACACACACTCCAGATTGAGAAAGTGTCCATACAATGGAAGGTGTAAGGTGAAGTTAGATCCTTGTGTGCTTTAGAGCTTCCTATTTCATATTTCATGTTGTCGAGCATATTTCTTATGATGTATACTGGAGTTTGGACTTTGGTATATACGACTTTTATGCTATATAGGTGTATTAGCTAGAGAGCTTGAGAAGAAGAGTGTTAGGAAAATTCTTGGGACTTAGTTAAAGGAAATAGAGCTATATGATTATGCTCAAACCAGTAATAATGCTATTGCTAATATTAATATTATCCGTGGCGTTCAACTCATCTTGAAATGATCTGTAATTTAGAAACCACCTCTAGTGATAACATGGATGTTAATATTGTTATGTCAGAAGTCCTAAAATTTTATTTATCAAGTAGACGTGTGCAAATGATTCCGATCAGTGGCAAATGATTCTATGAAATAATTGTCGCTCATATTGGCATTGTCATCCTATCCGATAACACTGAAATGTTCCTTCAGTGGTATTCGAATTTGATGTGAGAGAAGAAGGAGAAGAATATATCTTATTTATCTTAATCAACGGACTTAGTTAAAGAGGAAAAGATCGATGTTGCTTGAGCCTTCATACGCGTGACGCATACGTGTTCGTGTCCTTTCATGACAGAGAACCACTTTGTCTTTTTCTGGTCCACTTTACCCTCCAATTTGTTTTTGGCCTTAATTGTGATCGCCTGAAGTATTACTTTTACGTGGCGAAGTTGTTATAACGGCCACGTGCCCCTAAAGTCTTTTTATATTTTTAATTTTTATTTAGAGGTTCTATTAATAGGTATCTTAGTATTTTATTAAAGTCGCAAAAAAAATTTATGTATTTGAACGTATATTGATATATATTTTGCGAAATACTAAGTATATAAAAGAATTATATACATATATTCTTTCTTAATGCCAAACAAGTGTTCCTAAGCACATGCCAACAATATTACTTTTAACATGCTTTTTATATACATATTGAAATACCGACCACCTTTCTTAGCCCCCGGTTTGACCAATTATTCCCCTAAAGTGGAGTGAAAAGTTAAGTGCTTGCTACCTAGATATTGTCGTAAAAAGCAAACCTTATGGCTTAAACCACTCTTTTGCTATCTACTACAATCTTTATGTTTTGAGATTGTGCAGAATCGGGAGTACCAATTCCAAAATACTAACTTTTACTTATAAAAATAAAAATGCAGCTTCCATCTATTGAATTACAACTATGCCTGAAAAGAACATAAAATGGGAAAAGGATTATGTTTCAGCATTTGGTCAGTTCTCAAAGTTTTTAAGCACTTCTATAATTTCAAAGAATTGCCATCAAATATAAATATAGTTCGTACTTAAATACATGCTTGGATGTATATGAAGTTAGTAATTTGTATTATTATATCATGTTTCGTTTCCGTATTTAAATAAGTTTATATCTGAAAAGCCTAAACTCGTAACATAACAAATTTATTAATCATATATGAAAATCTAGACCCTTAACCTAAAATGTCTCCTATCTGAGTTAGACTTGCTTATATTAGAATTAATAATTTATATTACCATGTTGCATATTGTTTATCTTAAATTTGATATCACTTTATCGATTAAAAAGTTATGATTAAGTTTATAAAATATTTATAAATATAGTAAGAAAAGAATGATACTAATATTTAAATTTTATAAAGACAAATAACATATTATGTTCATACTCAATATAAAATTATATACCCAAATAAAAGTTTTAATAAAGCAAAATCATACTAAATATAGAAAATTCAAAAATTTAATTTATTTAACGTTACTAAATTAAATGGAAATATGGATTAAATAGATATTAATATTACCACCAGTGTTGATTTTTAAATTCATCACATTGTTTGTCAAATCTTTAAAAGAGACAATCAAAGAATATACATATGAGTTCATAATTTTTTGCTCATTTAAACTACAATATAGTAAGAAAAGTATATGATATTATCAAATTTAAGTTACATAATATCACTAAATTAAGTATTACCATAACTTAAATAGATATTAGTATTACTATTAATATTAATTTTGAAATTTATCTCATTGTCTATTAAATTTTTAAATGAGACAATCAAACAATTTACATATAAGTACATGATATTCTGCATATATAAACTATAATGTAATAAGAAAAATATATAATTAAAAGTATCTAATACATTTAATTGTGATCTCTGATTAAAAAAAAATGATTTGTATAATAAGATATAAATATGAAAGAATATATGATATATCTTATACCCAGTGTCTAGATTTAGAAGTTTGATTTAAATCTAAACATAAATTTACTCGTGTTTAAACTGGCCTAACCTATTTGTATATCATGTTAAATTTTTCTATACATCAATATTTTTAAATCACGTCGTATCGTGTTTGGATTTATCATGTTTGAATCCTTAATTCCCATACATACATATATACATACACACTCTCAAACGTTCAAAAGTTACAATATATAAAGTTAAGAGTACCTATTCTTAACAACCAACCACATAGTCAGAGCAGTTTCTAGTTCAATAATATAAATATCAATCTTCCAAATTTGAATCTCCTTATTCAAGTTGTATGTGTAATTAAATTGGTCAAGAAAGGAAAAAAAAAATAAAACTCACAATGTATACTTACATGGTAAGGAGATAGCACTTCCGCTTATTCCACACGCTTACTTTCTTTTCTTTTCTTTTTTTTTTTTTTTTCCAATCCAAAATTATATAATTTTACTCGATAAGTGAAACCCTGACCCCAAGGAAGAGCCGTGGAATCTTTTAACCCCAGAATGACTAAGACATATATCAACGCCGAGTGAAGTCCTACTTTCTAGATATGAGATTCGAACTTCATTATTCACGGGACACGGAAGAACAATCATGCACTTCGTATTTCCCCCCAAAAATCACGTTTATTTTACATTTATACCTCAATTTTATCTAATTAATATTCCTATTTCAGACTTGGTTCTCGATTCACCTTTTAATAGATGGTAAACTCTTATTAGCTTTAAAATTATGTTATCTTGATTATTATAATCTAATAATATAAATATTAATCTATCAATAAAATGAATTTAAACCCCAATTCACTTTTATTTAAGCTTACAAGAGAGAGAGAGAAAAAATTAGTTGATGCTCCAAAAATATATAGTTAGGCCATATTTGACAGGTCATTTACTAAAAAACTACAATATTTTGTGATGACTAATTCGAAGCTAATGTGCTTTAGTTTGACGAATGGTTGACACGTGGATCTTCATCTATAATTTTTTGCCAATTTGTACGGTAAATGTATCTATACTCTAAAACGAGGGAGAACGATGAAGAGACACGATAGCCTAACTTGTCGAGTCCTTACACACCGGTCACCGTCCGTTGGATGTTTCAATTTTTATATTATTACGATGCAGGCGAACGAAGAGAGCAGTCGCCACGTGTCCATGAACCTTCCAGCTATTGGCCCAGCATTTGGCGTTGGACCTTCCAGCACAACACTATCGTGTCCGAAAGGAGGAACGTTGGGAACACGTGGAACTGAAACCCTATGCTCACGGCGGAGGATTAGCGATAACTGTGTGTGGGACCAGGTTGTTCTGTGGGTCCATAGTTTTAGTGGCTGAAGATTCGACAGCGCAAAAATTTGGCATCACCAACTTGACCAATTTGCTGGTGATGCCTAATGGGTGATTACGAACTCAATGAAAGGATGCAATGCAAGAATTTTAGTGGAATCCATGGGCGTTGATGGTGATGGAGATGCAAAGAGATATAAAGTGATAACTATTAGCGAGAATCTTTATTTAGGTATGAGCGCTGTTTCGGTTTACAGGTATAAATGATTTTAAAATGTTAGATATATTTCAATTTAATCGAGTTACGTCAATATGGAATGAATAAAAAAATTGATTTTTTCTCTTTCAATTCACTTCAGTTCAGTTTTACATCTCTCTTCGGAATTGTAGCTCCACCTAAAGAAATGTTGGCTTCGTTATGCAGGTGTGGCCATAAATTGTGAAGTTAAAATGAGTTTGTGTTTAAGAAAGTTTTAACAAGCTATTCGGAGCTATAAGATAATCCATTCAACTTGATTGAATGGGTGAGAAAGAATTATTATTCAAACGAATGTTGTATTTTATCAATGGAAACCTCAAGCTCATTCGAGGATATTTGAATTTGGATTTGATCTTTTCAATGGATATTTAATTCATTTTTTGGTTATTAAATGCTGCAGTGAAGGCAATAAGGAAGAGAATGTTGCTTTTCATCTGCATCCATATTTCTTGTCGAATGAAAATTATAGATGGTCTGGCTATCGGTGGGGTGCAAAAGAGTCGAGAATCCATTTAAAAGCCTAACATTTGAGAAAAACTTGGAAGCTCAAAGCCATAAATTTCACATAAACTTAAACTCGACAAGAGAAGAATGTGGATCCTTTCAGATTTCGGTTTAAAAAGCTATTCGAATAACTCGTCCTCCCATTTCTCTAAACAATAGAGAAATCAAAATCTGATGAACTCCCAACTGTTTGTGATGCAAAAATGTTAAATAATACCATCTATTTTAGGCATTTTCAAATAAGAAACACATTCCCATAATTTGGGGTAAATTAGGTGGAAAATGTTTATTAAATAAGAATTTCCTTTAAACACAGTAACATGCTTGACGGGCCGCCTTTGGTTGTTGACATTATTAATGTACAAGTCCAACAACAGCGGCGGTTTTCGAGGGCGGCTAACAAGCATCAATAATTGAAAACATCCTTCTCTATCATCGTCCAAAATTGGAGCCTTTGTCCCATGGTAACTTGTTGCGATTCCATATTTCTTTAGTGAATTCTGTTCGTGACTTAAGGTTTCGCCATTCAATTATTTTTCTTTCTTGGGACATATAATAGCCCGTAGATATCTATGAAGAAACTATTAATCGAAGAGAGGAGAACGAAGGGATGAATAATATCTTAACTCAAAGGTTTTTTTTTTTTTCCCAACCAAATTTCTCAGTCTTAAATGATTTCTAAGACATGATATACTATTTTAGTTACCTCTCTTTTACTTTTTCCTCTCTTTTTTTTTTTTCTTTTTTCGAAGTTTAGATGGATATATGTGCCATGCACATTTACAGGGCTAGCTGAAGTATGAAAGTCTCAAAAAATTATGACATAAAATGAACAATCCAACAGGTTTATGGCTGAACGAGAAAACAAAAATGGAATTTGATCTTTGCATAACCAATAATAAAGAAGAAAAAGATATATGGATGCACAAACATAAATTCCAGATGTATATATATATTCCGATGAGCGTTGCTTCGAGGGATGACATCATGACGTGTCAATTTCAATGCTTTAGATTATTAAATGCAAGTGTATCATATCCGAATTGATGAAATTTTAAATTATATATGAGTGCGGTTATTAAAGCTTTTTATATATATTTGTATTTTCGTAAGAAGTGTAATCTTAAAATAAATGGATAAATTTTATGGTGCAATCTTTTAAAACTATATAATGCAGCCACTGCTTTAAATGTTAATGGGTCTTTTTTATTATGATTCAAGGATACTATAGAAATTGAAGAATCAATAGTAAAAATGATATTGACAATAATTTTCATGAAGGCAAAACAAAAGAGATTTTATCATATATAGAATATGACAATATCATATAGTTTGTATCATAAAATTCCCCCAAAGTATGATAAGCTTCCTTCTGTTATCGTTATTTATGTTGTCAAATCCGAATTTATTGGTCCGTTAAACAATTAAGAAGAAGGTAAATTTATTGTTATAAACTTTTTGGAAAATATAATTTTTGAACTTAAGAAAAAATACCCCTCAAGATATGCATAAGGTAAAAAATATCTTGACAACACGTTTGAACAAAAATAGATAGAAAATAAATTGAGAAAACGATAGAAGATTTGGCATAAGATTTTATAAAGGTTTCACTTTATACGTTAGTCCTCTTTTCTAGCTCCACCATTGGGGATCCAGTCATCTTCATTAGTTATTTCACTATATCAATTTAATCAAATTTTAAAAGAAATTATACAATCAGGTCTCCTTAACCATTACAAACAACTATCCTGTCTTACTTTCCTTTAATTAGACTAAATACAGGCTAAAGTACAATCAATCTTTTTTAAAGTTACACTCTCAACATAATTCTTTTTGAAAATATATATAAATTTGAAGATAAGAATATGAATCTTCTAAACTTTAGTGCTAAAACTTACAAATATATGGATCATGTGTGATTCTCTTACGCTGTACTTCTTGGTAGAATGATTGTTTATTTATATCTTTATTCCTCAACGGTCGAATACATGATATTTTCCTAGATTTCAACATGGTTTGATTCTTTTCCTTTTTTTTATTTTTTTGCATGATGTTGTGGAAATTAGATCGATTTAGCTTTAGCCGCAATCTATTTAACAAACTCATCCTGATCCGCAAGATCTGGTTAGTTACAACTAGAAATTTTGGTTGTGATCTTAGCTTATCCCTTCATATATTACTCTTACTTAAGTGGAACAAATTAATGATATTTCTTACATATAATTAACCAGTGGAGCTGGGTTTTCTTAAACTGATTAACCTTCTTCTAAAACTTCTATTTGTTATTTATAACTTTTGAGTCGTGCTTGTTGACCATTTATTGGTGCCTCTATGAGTGAATTAGTTTTGTGCTAGTCAGATGTTCCACTTGCTTTAGGTGTTAATCTTCTACCGTTTCTTCTATTGAACCAATTAAGCATTCCACCAACTCAACCTTTTATAGATACTTTTAGTACTCTTTTATCCTTATATTCAATATAGCTAACCTTCTACTTAAACTTCTACTGGTATGATTTGTTGTTTGATCAATTTCTTGAGAATTTCTACTAAGCCTTCTATATACGAATTTCTTTTAGATGTAGTTTGTGTTGATCCTTCTATTGAAGGATCTATTGAACTTTTTCCTATAACACTTAACTAGCACAAGTAACATCATATAACCCTTTTTTATTATCATCAAAACCAAGTTAAAGAGAATCGTAATAAAATTAACTCATACGGTCCAATTCAATTTGAGACCCTTCCATATAGCCTAAACCGTAGTCTAATCTCTATCTAACCTAGTTTATCCTTTTAACCCTTAACCTTTTTACATATCCAAGTCCTAGACTGGTTCTAACAACATTGATCATATGTGAGAATGTCAATTAACGACATCTAGTTAAAATTAATATGCCTAAAATGGGAATAAATAATACGATGTAATTTTTCTCTTGCCCACTTCTCATTACAACTTCGTCGTTTAATCCTGGATATGCTGCTCATTTCAGCATTTGTTCTCTTATCGACCAAGTATGGCGAAAAGGACCTTATCGACAGTATCAAAACTTTAAAAAGCGTTGGAATCAATCCATGAAAATGCCGAATACTTTGTATTTTCTTTTTTACGTTTATGTGGGGTTGGTGGGAACCAAGTAGGAGTTCATTAAGGAGGAGAAAGTGGAGGCGATGTGGAAATCACTTTAGCATTTGTTTTGGTCTCATGATATATATCTGCTTTTATCCCTATATAGATCAATTGGTTTCTTTTTTCTTTTTCTCTTTCCGACTTTTGTCATCCCTTTTCTGAGTTTCGGTACATGTGTATGCGTCCTTCGGCTTTATACATATACCTTGCTTTTCTCATGCCAAATTGTTACCAATGTGTCATAGGATAGATATATATTTCGATTAAATATATAAATAAATAGGTTCATTGTATTTTCTATTTTCCGTTTGCAGGTTGCCAATGTGTTACGTCTGGACTAGGATTTTCAGTTATAGATTGATAGGATATAACAACAAGTGATAAAAAAACAAAGGAAACGAGAGTTCACTATAATATATTTAACAATGATGAAAATCCTAAAACTTGAAAAGAATTAAGGGTAAGATTTCACATACATTCACTAATATAACATTTTCAACACACTGACTTAACCATAAAGAGAAACGTTTTAACAATCTATTATAATCTCTCTTAGGGGATCTTCTTTGTCACTAGTTCGTCTACTCTCCTCACCTTATTTGGATTAGTTGGCAATAAGATAGCCTTAAAGGTGCCGCAAAATTTTATTTCCCACCAAAGAAGGAAATGCCCTACAATTGAGAGCTTGAGGTCAAGTGGAGAAGGATCGAAACTCTTGTATTTTACCCAACTAGCTAAAGACTTTCTGCTATTAGATTTTTTGCTTTGGTTGACTTTATATGTGATGTGTGTTGCGTTAGCTTCATTTATATATATTTTTTGTTTGTTTATTTATTTATTTTGTCACCATATCTAGCATAACTCACGAAGTCAATTTGATTCACCTAATTTGGTTAACTCATTGTTTATTTGTCCTCTTGATTAATTTATGAAAAGAATCGGGGATGATTCCATCTATCATTTAAGTACTATAAGGTGTTAGTTTCCACTCATGTTACAAGGAAAAACTAAAAAATAGTAACTTAGATAAGAAGGATTCCAATCCACGAAAAAGCTTATCTTAACTAGTGCAAAGAAAGAGCAGTACTAGAGGTTTGATTCCTTACCAATCTTATAATAGGTCTGCTTCAATATAAGGCTCAACCCACTACTTCTAAATATTATCTCTATCAAAATACCTGTCTTCGATTATTCTCCTCCACACACATTCAGGTAAATCTCTCTCCTCTTTTCTCTGTCTTTCAAATCCTCTCTACTTCTCTTCTAATATTCAAAGAATGCCTCTTTGAGTACTCTATTAGGGTTTCAATCTGATTTTTAACAGTAGATCTTAAATCAAAATATTTCTATATTTTGTGTAATGTACAAGGTAAACGAAAGAAAAGTAACTCTAGATGGATTTCTTGATAGATTTGGACTTCGATTGCTAAAAAGCTTCTTACATGGTGTAAACACTTCATTTTTGTCATTTTTCATTTTTGAACTAGGTTGAGAAATAAATAGAAATAAGAAAAAAAAATCAAGAAAATAACTAAAAAAATGGAAAATGAAAAATATAATAAAGAAGAGTCAAGTTGAATCGTATCGAATCGAGTCGAATTATATCGAATTGAGTCAAGTTACATCGGGTCGTTTAAGATTAAATCAGATAACGGTGTATGATTAATAAATTTTAAGTTATTGGAGAGTTAGGTTTTATTAAAATAATTTTGGTCCGGTCCAATATAAAATAGATTTTTTTATCTAAATTATATTGGGCTAAATTAAATTTATAATTTATTAAATGAGCTCTTAAACTAAATCAAATTGAACTAGATCTAGCCTAGTAAATAGAAAGCCCAAATAAGGTTTCTAGAAGTTATAGTAAATCTTCATCATATATTTTGTTTATTGAAGATCAAATTCATAATTAAAATATACGACAGATTTAGTTTTTAGTTTATAAATAAGAATTTAATGGTAGAGTTAAGGAGGTTTTTTATTCCAACTTTCCAAATTTTCACGGTTATCCGAATTCTAACTTTTCAATTCCCTAAGGAATCTAAATTTTCGAAGTCAAAAAGCAAGTCCAAGCAAAATCTAATTCCTTGAGAAATTCAAATATCCGAAATTGAAAAGCAAATCCCCTGATAACCAACTTTCCAATTCCTTGGGAAATCCAAATTTCCAAAACTCCTTCATGTCCACCAAAATCTAAAGTTGATCCAACGTCCACGAAGCCAAAAACCAAAGCCAATTTTCAACGTTAATTCCTAAGCTGATCTAAAACCAAATTTTCAAAGCTTGATGTCCAACACCTGCAACAATCCATGATCCAAACAATTGAAGTCCCAAAGTCCTCAATCCACATACACATCCTTAAACCAACGCTCCACACTTAATAACAATTCCTTGGTCGACAAACAATAGCTGACAAATCTTCAGTTATTGCCACGTTCACACTGAAGCCAATTCCCCAACTGAACACAATCTGAAGCTAACGCAATAGCTACAATCTCCTGACGAACTCCAATTTCACAAATGTGAAGTCTACGCCTGATGCCAAATTGCCATTCACATTTACGTCCCCCAATTTCGATAGACCCCCAACGATACACATGAAATCTCACTTCATACATGTGAGATCCACTACACATGATGACAAGCATACAATCACATTTGACTTAGTTCAATAAATTTTTTTTTATTTTATTAGTTAATTCAATTATTTTAACTAATTAATTTTTTTTGTTTTAGTGCAGGTTTTTTTTCATTATTATTGTTTGCTTGATTTTTTTTAGATAGTCTCGATTTTTAATAAACTTTAGTTTAATCACATTTATTTAGAAAAAAATATGTTTTTTTTTTAAATAAGCATATCAATGAGATACATATCTTACAGTTAAGATATAAGAAGGATACGTATCGAGATACGTATCTAACCATATCTCAGTAGATTTTATAGTTAGGATTTAGAAAAGATATTTTTTATATTTAGTGGTTTTAAAAATAAAAAAAAATCTTAAGTGAGGTTTCTAAAAAGATTTAGTTAAGGTTTTAATTCGAAAAAATTAAATTTCTTAAGTATTTTTTAAAGGAAATAATAAACTAATAAACAAACGTAAAACTGGTTCAGTTTTTTAAATAAAAATAATTCACCCACTAAATATTTTATAAAAAGAGAATTACGACCGATTTGATCCTAACTAGCGGGTACATAGGCACTTTCAGAATAACTGCATAAAAAATAAAAAATAAAATTTTTTTCCCTTTTTCTTAGAAATTTGTAAAAAAATAATTTAAAAAAATTCACTTTAATTGTCTTTCACTTATTTATACATATTTTAGTATTTTTATAAAATTATAAAAATAAAAGCCCACCAATTTTTTTTTTAGTTTTTACATAGTGATTTAGTTTTAATAAGTTAGCTCTTGAACCAAGTTTTTCTGATTTAATTTTCTAAAAATCAAATTTTTTAGAATATCCGTAAACTAGTGGTTAACTTACAGTTTTCTCATTTTTCACTAGTTGAGTTGGTTGGCGACTTCAATTTTTAAATCTCTCAAGAAAAATATTTCTTTAGTTTAATGTCGAATAATTTATATTAAGCAGGTTGAGTTTAATATAGGTTAAATTAAGAAAATCGAAATAAGGCTTGATACAAGATTACTCTTGTAACAATGATGATCTAAAACTCCTTACTTTTGATTTTTTTTACCTATTTATATGTACTTTCTATTATTTTACTTAGATCATTAGGAAACCTTAACTATCTAACTACTATTAAACAATTTCTATTTATATTCCTAATATTCTTTATAATATGCACAACTCCTTATTTCTCTTATTGCATACATGCAACAAATTGTAGTAAATGTAATCATTGAGCCTTTTTGGCCACTTTAATATATGTCTTGGCCTCTTAGTATTATTGTATGTAACATTTTCTCCCCTTATCAGAAATATGACCTTGTCCTTAAGGTCAAAATTAGGGTAATCTCTAACATACTGTTGAAAATCCACCCATGTTACATCTTTAGTAAGTAATGACTCCCATTGTACTAAAATTTGTTTAACATCTATCCCTTAACATTGAATAATTTTGGAATCCAACATTGCCATAGAATAAACAATCTGCTGATTATTCATTGACTCCTATGATAATGGAATGTGATTCTACAGATCTCCATAAGCCTTTTTAAGTTTGGAAATTTGAAAGACCGAGTGAATTTTTGAATGTTGAGGCAACTGTAATCTATATGCCAGTTGTCCAATTCTCTCCATTATCTTATAAGGTCCAAAATAACGTCTAACTAGTTTTGCACAATATCTGTCAGCTAATGTGGTTTGCCTAAAAGGTTGTAATTTGACATAGGCAAAGTCCTCTACTTGTAACTCCTTTTCTAATATGTTTCTATCTACAAACGTCTTCATTCTATTTTAGGATTGTTGTAGATTAATCTTTAACAATCGCAAAATCTCATCCCTTTTTTTTTTAACTCTAAATCTAATACTTCCACTTATGTCGCATTGAAGATATAATTAAGAATCATTGGTGCTTCCTTACCATATAGTGCCTGAAATGGAGTCATTTGAGTGCTAGTATGGTAAGAAGTATTAAAACAATACTTAGCTCGTGGTAAGTATTTAGACTACTGATTAGGGCAATCCATTACAAAGTATCACAAATATGCTTTAAGACTCCTGTTAAACACTTATGATTGCCCATCAGTTTTAAGATGATAGGCCAAGCTCATCTTTAGCTTTGTGCCACCTAATCTGAACAACTCCTGCCAAAACTTGCTTACAAATATCCTATCTTTATCAGATCTGATAGACTTAGGAAATCCGTGCAACTTCACTACCAATTCTACAAATAACTAAGCTACTAATGATGCTTTATATTTGGACTTCAATGCTTCAAAATGACAATATTTTGTTAATCGATCCTCAACTACTAAAATTACTAAATACCCTTTAGAATTAAGTAATTTAGTAATGAAATCCATAGTTACATCCTCAAAAACTCCTTGACATACATAATAGTGCTTCATAAATTCTTCTACCTCTCTTTTCATCTCTTGTCAAAAGAAAGAACTGCTCAAATGCTTAAATGTCTTAAGCACTCCAACATATCATACTATGGGGGTTGTATGAAATTCCCCAATAAGTTCTTGAATAATTAATGATGGTGTTTGAATGAAAATCCTACTTCCCAAATATAATAGTCCTTGCTTACACTTTAATGGCCACTATTCACATTTAGATCGCAACTCCTTCCAATAGTCACTATTTTTGAATTCCTTCTTTATAGTTGTAATGAAATCAAAAGAAGGAAAAGAGATAGAGTGAAAATGGGCTTCATCTTCCATCTACCTTGATAAGGCATCTGCTATCTTATTCAAAGTTCCTGGTTTATACTAAACCTCATAATCAAAACCCAGTAATTTGATTAAATGTTGCTACCATTTTGAAGTTTGAATTGTTTGAGACATTATCTCTTTTAAATTCTTTTGAATTGTTTTGATAATAAAAATTCTCCCTAACAAGAATTGTCTCTATTTCTTTACCACTTTAACTACTAGTACTAATTCTTAACATATGCACTAGCCTTTTGTAGGTGTATGTAAAATTTTCTACTGTAAAAAGCAATTGGATGAGATTCGTTGTGTAATATTACTCCAATTCCCAAACTTGAGGCATCTATCTCTATAATAAAGATTTTGGAAAAATCTAATAAGGCTAAAATTGGTACTACCACTAATGCTTCTTTTAGCATCTCAAAAGCTAATGCAGCTCCTTAATTCTACTAAAAAGCATCCTTTTTCAATTTATTTGTTGAAGGATTAGCTATAGAAGCATAATTCTTAACAAAATGCCTATAATATCCAATTAAACCAAGGAATCCTGTTAATTGCTTAATCGTAACAAGATATGGCCATTGTGTAATTGCTATGATCTTTTGTAGATCAGGGCTAACTCCCTCAACTAATACAATATGACCCAAATACTTAACTTCATCTTGACTGAAAGAGCATTTGGCTTTTTTTTTTTTTTTTTTCCAATAGAAAGTATTCTTTCTCAAACATTGTAAAGCCAAATCTAAGTGATGACTTATTGCATATTTATACTATAGACCAAAATATCGTAAAAGAAAAAAAAAAACATTGTGTAAATATGGCTTGAACATTAAATTCATTACCGTTTGAAAAGTTGTTAGAGTATTCGATAATCCAAAAGGCATTTCAACAAACTCGTAATGTCCTTCATGAGTCCTAAATGCCATCTTATATCTTTTAGAAACATATGTATATGATGATATCTTGCCTTTAAATCCTTTTTGGAAAATACTCTTGCACTACCCAATTCATCCAGTAATTCATCTATCATTGAAATTAGACACTTATCTAAAACTGTCACTTGATTTGATGCTTTATAGTCAACACAAAATCTCCATGACCCATCCTTTTTCTTCACTAAAAGTATTAGTGAAAAAAAAAAGACTCGTACTTGGTCTTATTACTCTCATTTCCAGCATCTCATTCACCAATTTTTCACTTTCATTTTTCTTTTAAAAAATGGATATTAATAAGGTCTCACGTTCACTATTAAATTTTTCATCCTTCAAATGAATGTAGTGTTGAGCCTCTTAAAGTGGGGGTAATGATGAGGGAGTTGCAAATATATCCAAGAATTTGCCTAATAAGGATTCTATCTCCTTATTACTGATGTTACTAATGGATGATATTTTTGTCTAAGCCAATAAGCCAAAACAACAAGCTACATTATCATTTACAATCAATTTTGCAATTTTATAGTATGGATTTCCTTAATGATCATATCTGAATTCCAAAGAAACTCCATTAGCTTATTTCTAAATGAAAAGGACATGGTCAATTTGGAATAATCCATTAAAATTGGACCTAAAGTCTTTAGCTACTGAACACCCAATACCAATTCATCTCTTTGAATAAGCAGTATATAAAAATCAACCGAAAATAATATTCCTTAGATTTGTAAAGGACCAATTAATAGGTTTTCTTTAATATAAAGCCTAGCCCATTACTTCAAAATATTATCTCTATCAAAATATTTGTCTTTAACTATTCTCCTCCACACACGTTTAGGTAAATCTCTCTCCTCTTTTCTCTATCTTTCAAATCTTCTCCACTTCTCTTCTAATATTCATAGAATGCCTCTTTGAGTACTTTGATAGGGTTTCAATCTGATTTTTGATAGCTGATCTTAAACTAGAATATTTCTATGTTATCGTTCTTGTTGTTTAGATCTATACTATTAAGAACTAACTATCTATATTTTCTGTAATGTGCGAGGTAAACGAAAGAAAAGCAACTCTAGATGGATTTCTTGATAGATTTGGAGTTTGAGTGCTAAAAAGCTCCTTATTACTCTCGTAATAAGGATGATGTAAAACTCCTTACTTTTGATTTTTTTTTTATCTATTTATATGTACTTTCTGTTATTTTGCTTAGATCCATTAGGAAACCCTAACCATTTAACTATTGTTAAACCATTTTTGTTTATATTCCTAATATTCTTTGTATTATGCATAACTCCTTATTTCTATTATTGTATACATGCAACAACTTATAGTAAATGTAATCTTCAAGTCTTTTTGGCCACTTTAATATACGTCTTGGTCTCTTAGTGTTATTATGTGTAACATCTTATAACAATATATTTATAATGTTATGTAAGCTTAAACCTAAAATTCAAGACGAAAATCTAACATAAGCACCATAAAAAAAGGAAATTAACGAAAGGTAAACAATTTTCCAAAACATAGCTCACCAACAAAGAACTTGGGCTTATTAACTGAGGAACTCGACTTGACTTATTGTCATGAAGCTCTTGATTGACTAAACCATACAAGGTAATGCACTGACCTTTGCTAGCTTACCCTTTAACATGCACCAGTTAACTCAAAACCCTTCAAGTCTTCACTCATTACTTTGCTATGCTTTAAAATCTTTGTGTCTCATATACTTGACATAAAAAATCTAATAAATCTATACGTATGCTGGATGTTGCTAACTCAACATGTATCAATTGAGCTCCTACTACTTTCAATTCTATGTTTTCGCCTTGTAACCACTCGGTTCTAAGTTACCTATTGTTTCTTATAGATGATGCTATATGTTAAATTTAACAATTGTACCTAGATTTGAACTCCATTACTATTTGTGACACCTATCTTCTCGCATTGTCTCACAAATCCCAAGTCAATGAGTGCTCCTTATGTCTCTAGGCTCTACATTCCGTTAAACTCTCTTTATGAGGTCATTGCTGATTCCATGGACTTTTCAAGGCCAATCTTCCTCCATATCCAACTTACTCAAGGATTGTATACATTGCTTAAGGGAAGTAAAATGAAAATTTCCACTTCATTAGTAGAACAAGCTTTTAAGATCATACAAAGAAATAAATTTACTTAGATATACCATACTAATATTAACGGCCATAGTACAACATCTAAGAGGGATAGCCTCTTATGGTAGTGACAAACTATAGGACTTAACCTCTCTCTATACCATCGTACCTCCTCAAAAGCCTCCAAACAACTAAATTTTGCTATATTATTATAAATAATACCATATAGTAGACTCAAAAGATAAAACATCATAGGATAATTTTGATACATACCTTACATTAAACATCATGCACACTAGTTTATCATGCTATATTTATTCATATATATAGAATCATTTCTCTAGTAGCACATATAGAAGGCACTATTAGAGTTGAAGACCCAATCTTAGGAGCTCTTCCCTTTGTATAAGACCAGTAATACTACATTGTCCCCTAAATCAACAACCATCACATTAGCACTATGCTACCCATATCATCTATTTTAACATTGGGTTTACTCTCCAAGCACTTTACTCTAACTTAACCTTACTATTTGTTGTGAAAGTAGAACATACACATACTACTAGATTTCACATTAAAACTTTCTTCACCACTAGACATATGTCAATCTCTAACATTCGAACCATCTACGGTCTCATTACTTATGTATCCCTAACTCGCAGTATAATTTGTAATTGCTCAAATTATTTATTTCTAAAACCTATGAATTGAAGCCATAAGAGAGCACAACAAGATTGTAACTCCATATCCATTATCATCATATTCTTTGCCAATATCTCAGCAAAGCACTAGTAGTCAAACTTAGCTATTTGTTATCTAAAGCATTCATAAGCCTCATTGAATCACCCATCAAAAATAAAAATTTATAAATCTTTTGAATTCTTAGTATGATAGTTGATTTTTAGTATGTAATTAATAGTTTTGAATTCTTGAATCTCCTCTTTAACTATTGAGTTATTCTATGGTTGCATCATGGTCTCATTATTCTACTATTGGACTGTAATAAACTAAGCTTAATATAATTTATTACTACATATGCACATTTTATGCCAACAGATAAAAATTTGGTTTGAACTTTTAATTATCAACTGAGAGGACATACAATAAAAAGAGATAAATAGTGGAGGAAAGAGAATCTGCAGAAAGAATTAACTTGGTAAATCTCAAAATCAACATAATGGACATTAGTAATGCTCTAAACAAATTTACTAGTGTAACAACATGTATAGATACATTGTTGACATAAACAAATAGTTAACATCATAGTTCTACCAATTTAACCTTAGTAGGTCCTAGTTTACCTATTTTGGCTCTTAGTTAACCAGCTAAATTAAAAATCAAGTGATAGATTTGAGAATTGTTTACCTTTAGTATCAATTAAATCATTAACCTTTAGTATAAATTAAGTTCTTAAAATATTGTTTTATATTTGACTTCTAGGATTAACTTTTTCTCTTGGTATCCTAACTTTGTAAGTGTTATCTAGGTGCGTAGTTACCAAGTTTGATGTGTGTTTTCATAGAATTAAATATAGAAATGTACTTAAAACTACTAAAATCCTAAAATTGAGTGCTGATTATGCTTACTCTTATGTTGAGAGTACTAAGGTACCAAAACTAGAAGTTGTAGAGTGGTAATTGTATTGTTGTGCAAGGATAGTAAGATAAGGTAATGTGATGGTAATTTAAACGTTAAATTGCCATGTGTAGATAGGTGGATTGTGGATTAACTAATTACTGTTATATGAGTTGGTCTTATAGAAAAAAGTGGCAAATAGGTTAGAATGGTGGAAGGGGAGGCTATTATGGATAATTGTTATGGACCAGTCACACTATTGACTTATACCAATAGAAAACTTGGGAATGGGAATACTATTGATGGTGTAGTCTCATATATGTATTTATCTATTATATTTACGTGTTAGGAAGTCTAAGTGACTCAAAGTCTTAGAACCCTGGGACTAATATTTGCTATATCTAGATGAGATAAAAATTCCTTGTTTGTTGCATTTATGCTTTAAATGTATGTGCTTTGTTCTATTTACATATTTATGTGGATATAGTGGCTATTGTACTTGATCATATGCTCAACTCTTTGTGGGACCACCATTTTTTTTTCTTCTTTTCACACACGTGTTATGTCCATTCTAGACGTTTATGACAATCTAGGATTCAGCATATATCATGGGAGTGGTAATATCATTCGTGATTTTGGATACTATGATGACTAATTGGATCATTATGTTTATTATCTATGTTCAATTAGACTATGTGTTAGATTGTTTGTATTATGTTAACCCCATAGGTTATGTTTGAAGACTTAGGTTTATGGAATGAGATTTCGTTTATGGTTTGCCCAATGAAGCTCCGTTACTTCTTGTTGTACTATGAGTATTCATGGAGTTGTAATGTATATTTGTGGATTTTATTAGTGTGTTCTCGGTATTATATTATAGGTAATTAAGGAGATTGTCGCAACTTGATTTGAAGCATTAGAACAAACAATATAAAAGATGTTTAGAGATAGGCATTACCATCCTTACATGTCATATGTAATTATCTTTTTCTTAATGGGCGAGGTGTTTATAGCCAACTTCTTTTCACTGTCTTATTGTATTATTTTCTTATAACATGAAAAATTAGAACAACACAAAAAGCTTTTAAAGATATGCGTTACGATTGTTAAATGTCACATATAGTTACCTTTTCTGATAAAAGGATTGGTGTATATCGTATGTGATAATCCTAATAGTCCTATTGCCTAAATGCAAACGCTACTTTCATCTGTCAACTTCTTTTTCTAGTGACAGGTACGGTGTTGAAGAAGCCTCTTGTCCAAATCATATCCGTAACAGGAAGTGTTCCGTCCTTATCCGTGGTACATAATTTAACTATCTTTACCGCCTATGTTGATTGGTTAATAATGTGTTAGGTCACCAACATTACCTAACCTGTCTGTATCTTGTAGTATTATAAGTTATTAATGATTTCCAGTAATCCCATTGGTCTAGTCTAGTCATGGATTTCCCTCTTTCCAGGAAGCGGAAATGCAAGATTTCCCATTGAACTATCTATCGTCCTATTAATTTGTATAATGAACATTCTATACAATATTTTAGATATGCATATACTCCTATGGAGATCTTGATGATGTTCAAGAAACCAAATGATAAGTTCTTTATCCAGATTATTCATCCATTTACTACTTAAGAAATGAGATGGAAGGAGTAGATAAAATGGAATTTGATTTGGTCCAAGTGAGTCGACCATAACGGGACTGCATTTCAAGGTTTGATTTGCTCGTACAAAGATCTCGATAGTGTTTTGAGTAACCAAAACATGAGTTTTTGAATTGATCTATTTTCATTTAGAAATGACTTGAAATTAGGGGTGAAAAAATGCAATCCGGTTTGATCTGGAATCCAAACCGAATTTGAGCCATATTTTATGGTTTACGTTTGCAACCCTTGCTTTAAATGTTCAATTGGATTGATTACAACACAAATTGTATTTTGTTTTCTTTTCTTTACCATTTTATCATTTATATATATATATATATATATATTGATTTGTCTTATCTTTATTTGCATTTAAATTGGCTTTTTAGTTCTCGTCATGTTCTATTATAAAAAAAATGCAATTATTTTTCCATCCATTCTCTAAAAGATTATGTGTTAAGAAATATAAATATTAGAATATTAAAAGTTAGAATAATTTAGGTTCAACCGTAGTAAAGTAGAATAAATTAACCTAATTAAAACCAACAATGTAGATAATGAAACGAATTGAGGTAAAATCCTTTTCTATTTTCTTTTAAACAATATATGATTTAGTTTGATTCAAAGTAATTTGGTTTGTACAAAATATAAAACTAAACCATTTCAAATGATTTAAAAGGTTAAAAAAAAAATTACAAGCTAACCACAATAAAAAAACTAATAATTAAACTAAACACTTTCTTTTCCTTTTAATACTTTCCACGATTTGATTCTACTTTGTAAGTAAGCTTTGAGAAACGATGCAGTCGGTCTTAACCTGTTTATTGTATTATAATTATGGCTACAAACAAGTTGAGCCTTTAAAAGCTCAAGCTTGACTATTAAAAAATTGTTGAAATGAATCTTGATTTGAGCTTTTCGTCCAATCTGTAATTGAGACTTGAGCTTGACTTTTTTAGATAAACAAATTTTATCTTAAGCTCAAATTTGATTTATTTACTAATTGAACTTAAGTCAAACTAAGCATAGAAAGTCAATCTCGACCCTATTCATGAATCTAAGTATATAAATGAAAAAAATATATAAATAAATAGATTAACAAATAATGAATAAGGATTTATTATATGTTATCATTTAACATATTATATATTTATATATATTATATAGATATTAATCTTTAGATTTTAATAATTTATAATATTTGTAATATATATAAAACTTGTAAATCCATTCACGAGCCTAAACAAGTTGGCTCATGAGTTTAAATTAAAACTTAAGCTTAGCTTGTTTAGATAAACGAATTTTATCTTAAATTTAAATTTCACTTGTTTACTAATTGAGCTCGAGTAAAGTCAAGTTTAAAACCAATTGAATTCAAACAATTCGGTTCATTTGTAACCTTAATTGTAGTTGTCAAATGTCAAACCGGCATAATCGAACATAAAAAATATATATATATATATTAAAAATAGAAAACCAAAAAGCAAAAACAAACATCTAGAAGGTCAGAGATATTCACATGGCGTTTCCCATAGTCAAAAGTTTCCACTTGTCATGTAATTGCTGTCTTTTCCAATTCAATGGGTTAACGACCCATTCAAAATGTGTAGTGGTATCAAGGTGGACCAAAAGATGAAGTGAACCAAAATCATTAACAAGCGGATAGGTTATAAATATAATTTCAAGCTACTTACATAATATAAATAAGTTTTATAAACTTTTAAAATAATCTTAGTTTGTGTAACTTTTCATATTAATATATTCAAAATTATCTATAAAATCTCAAGATATTATCACTATTTATGATCTTTTTAGTAAATATTTTCAAGTTCTAGAAATCTTTTTGTAATTTTTTTCAAATTTTAAAAGTTATAGGAGATGAAAATTCATTTTAAAATTTTAAGATATCTATTTGCATCTAATCAATATCTTTGTTCTTTAGACTTAGCCTTGATACACCAAACTACTAGTTTAGAGGTATCTTATAATTAAATGTATCCAACATTTTCACTAAGAGGAATTCTCCTAATTCTAAGCCTTTGGGATACTGGTGCACCTTAATTAAAACAACAAGAATTTGGAAAACTTGATACACAAAACTAATAGTTTAGAGGTATCTTATAATTAAATGCATGCCACGTATTCACTAAGAGGGATCCTCCTAATTTTAAGCATTTGGGATACTGTGCACCTAAATTAAAACAATAAGTATTTGGCAAACTTGATACACCAAACTAATAGTTTAGAGATATCTTATAATTAAATGCATCCCACGTATTCACTAAGAGGAATCCTCATAATTCTAAGCATGTGGGATACTGATGCACCTTAATTAAAACAAGAAATATTTGGCAAACTTGTTTATCATTTTGATGGGTTTGATAATCAAGTGCCTCAAAGCACTAGAAGAAATTGTATACAGCAATCTTTAATTCGCTTGTATTGTTAAAGTTTCTACAAATGTTCATTTTCCTTTAATTAATTATTGTTGGTATCTTTACATGGAAGGAATGCAAAGTAAAAGTTCCATTTAGTTTTTTTCAAGTAAGACCAGTCTTTATGGGAGCAACTAGGCGGAATTTTTTCTCTTTTCTCTTTTAAATAACAAGTAAGATACTAAACGAGGATTGTAAATAATATGGATAGATCCTGAAACTTTCGAGACGTAACTTTATATCCTAATAATTTTTGGAAATGTATACAGATACTTCAAGTCATCACTACAAACGCTAAAACTATTTATATTTATGATTATTTTAGATATAGTTTCCAGGTATTAGAAACGGCCAAGTGGTCACTCACCTATTTTCAAAATATAAAGAAATAGGTAAAAACTATGAGACTACTACATCAATATATACCTAATAATAGTTGGGAAAATGGAAAATTAGTCGCCCAATCAAAACTGCTCTAAAAAATCCAGTGACATTGGTCAAGAAAACCTTGTAATTACGTGCATCAAATTCTGAAATTTCACTGAATGGCCCTATATTCCTATTATCCAAAATTCACGAAATCTTGGGATTAGCAATTTCTTCATCATGTGGGGTCAATAAAAAAACAGATCATATATAATAATGGTGTGTTGAGATAAGAACAAACCAAAACCAACCCCCCCCTACAACCTATACTACAATAATAACGATAATAAGACACCACTGACGTTGTTTTGCTTTTATTCAATTCCGATGACGCAAACTCCCAACACAACGCATTGCTTTACCATTAAAGCCGAAACAGCCCACTTTAGGGAACGCACACATCTTGGATGGATCTGGACACCATCTGCTCGAACAATAATGTTATGCATTAATGGTTGAACTGGTATCAATTGCAGATTACATGTTCCATATTTTTAATGTTTCAATCCACTATCTCGGACTGAGACATATACGAACTGCCATGCATGATTAGAAAAATATAAAAGAGTCAGAATTAACTAACACTAATGTAAACACTCATCTGATGGTTTCGATCGAGAAAAAAAAAATGGAAAAAAAAATTGAAAAAAGGAATTATATTTTGTAAAAATAAGTAAAATGATAAAAAGATTGAATTTTTTAAGATAGGAGTTGGTTTTGGAAAAAAGAAAAAAAAATTTTCGAATATTGAAGAAGGAAATGAACTTAGAGAAGAATAGAAAAAAAATCATGGCCCATTTATATTAATGAAAAATACTTTTTAACATAAAATACTTTACTCTAAAAATATTTTCTTAAACATAACATGTAATCCTTCTATGTCTTTGGTTGCTTTTATAAAATATCCTGAAACATAAGGCAAAAATTAGGATTTTCTCCTTCCTTGATAGTTAACGGACCCTTTTCAGTATATCAAATAAGGCAAAAATAAAGCAAATGTTGGAATATATATACATATATATATATATCTTAAATAAATGAGGAGAAATAGGAAAGGAGAATAAAATTGAAAATTCGCTGATTGAATGACTGCCTCGAAAAACATGCTAAAATTGATTGAAACCCTGTTTACTTTGCTGAATATTAGGTTACCATTTGTTGATTTTATTGATGGTATTTTAGTGGAAAAAAATCAACTTTAATGCTAAATAGTTATTTGAAAGTCTGAGTAATAAATAATTATTTAATATTTATATAGTGAGGATTCCTTACTGACTTACTATTACAGACTTATAATATAACTAAATATCATAATAACTTTTCTGTAAGAAATTAAAGTGAATGAAATTAATATTAAAGTGAGCAGAGTGTGAGAAATCATTAAATAAATTTGAACAGAACCTTTTGACGATGGTCAGTCTAAAATTCCATAATAAGGCTACACCGGAATTAGAAGAGCCCACTTCAAAAATACCTTCAAAATTTTTGACAAAGACAAACCATGAAATTATGAACTTCTGGCGGCTTAAGAAACATGCAATTTTCACGTCATGTGGTGGGCAAGTCATGGCCGTTTAAAATCTGAACCATATAGAAAATCTTCGACACGTGCGTCGTCAAATTATCCTAAAAACCAAAATGTCATACTAATTCCAAAAAATTATTCCTTTCGATAAAGCTGAGAATATAGGATATTCAAATTTGCTTTATTTTTTTTTCTTTTTTCCCTCGCGAGGGCTTCTTTTTAAAAAACTAAGTCCATTTTTCCTCTTTTATTCTATAAGGTGCTAAATTCGCTATATAAGAATTTTGTGCTAACCGCCATCTCCTTAATTTGCATTGAAATTTTGCTTATTATATATCCCAATTCGTAGTAAGTAGCCTGATTATGAAGATGCTCAATAGATGGCAAGAGCATGAGTTCCACGTAAAGCTTTCTAAGTGTTTCTTCAACCAAAAGAGAATTCCTTTTCTTACACACTTCATTGAGAAGATTTTATAGTCATATTGGTATTCCTATCGTAAAGGCTATTAGAAAGAGCTATATTGTCCTAGAAGGCTTAACAAAGCTTAGCATGGTAGTGCTTGGTAGATTAATAAAAAATTTTCTGACTATTAGACTAGCGACACAATTTAAAAGTCGGATTCATATCTTAGAATGTCTAAGAAAGATTTAACATAATAATTTAGGACTAATCCCTCCACTTTCAACCTCTCTAGGTTGGATTTATGCACTCAGTAAGGAAGATTATAAGCTTTAGGAAATAAGAATCTTGCCATGATAATCTTAAACGAGCAAAACTTAATAATAATTTGACAATGATAGATGGTAATGGGAATAGAGCTATTCAAAATGTCAAAAATGAAAATTCATCCATGTAAGGTATAAAGGATGAAAATATTGATAAATTAAGTGAAATTTAACCAAAAGAAAATGACCCAAGACATCCTGTACCAATTAATGCCTAAATCCGATTTCCAGTTGCATTAATCAATATCCATCTTAATATAGAAGATTATCTCCTGAGATTTTACGTGGATAAGTTATCGTTTTCCTTTGATATGTCCGTAATGACCTCTAATTTTTTTTTTTTACAAAACAAATAAGGAGAGAAAGAAAGAAAGAGAGAAAGAAATAAAGAAAAGGGATTAAAAGGGAGAATGTATATCTACAAACAATTAATTTCAAGAGTAGCGTAATAAATTTTGAACTTTCCAAAAAAAGATATGTTATAGTAAGATACACAAGGAACAATTAGATAAGATATGGAAAACTGCAATGGAAGTTAGGAAATAGACACGATATTGGAGGTGGCTTCATAAAAAGATGTGTTTCCTCATTATTTGCCATTATATTTAATACCCAAAATTTTTTGTTATAGTAGATAGCGAAGTGTAATTGGTAGGCACGTATAAAAATATATATTAAAGGAAAAACAAAATTACATACATTTGTACCTAAAAAAGAAAAAAAAAAAAAGAAAAAGGTCAGAAAGCGGCGGTTCACATCTTCTTCCAATGTACATTCGTTTTAGGTCCGGTTGAATTGTGAAATTTTGCATCTGGATGTCCAGTTTGTAGATGCATAAAATCAGTGAGATCCATACATTGGGTTTTATCATATTGGCCATGGGCTTCATCGGCCATTCAAAAATTTGAACTCACATAAGTTGGGCGTTACACCTTAGTATATAACATCAAATTTTCGTCTTACATCTTTGTGGGCGCCCTTTCTCTATGTTTCTCCAAAATGTTCCCTTGCAAGCCAAGAAAATATTGATAATTCTTGTACATCCATAATTATAGACCGAAACTTGATAAGTCCCATAATATTTCAAGGTTATGCTGCGTGCCTTCAGACCTTATAATTTTTAAAAATATATAGCTTAGTTATTAAAATCTCAAACCTCATTGCTTAGAAGGATCATAACTAGCAGTTATTTTAAGGATATGTATATATTTTGAAATTTTATAGAGAAGAAAAAGTATGCTTTGTGAGTTTAGAGGATCTACCAGTCTTTATCAATAATTTTTGAGATATATTTTCCCTAAAAAAATAAAATCAAACCACATAATAAATATTAAAGATACTTCACCATCATCTAAAAGGGTCTATGACCACTTAGATCAATCTGTTGCACATTATTGTGCAAGAAGTTTATTTGCTATTTGTTGTGTTGTAATCTTCAAGTGGTGGTTAAGTTACCTGTAAAAGGAGAAAGTAAAGTTGGTTTTAGGGGTGAGAGCAAGTGTAAGTTGTCAAAGGATACTCTGATGTAATCATTCCAGTGCTTAAATCAGCAAAAAGTTAGAGAAAGGGAGAATATGAGCAAAGGCTGTAAAAAAGTGGGTCAAATTTGAGAGATTTTATCAAGCCATTTTTTGAAGGGAGGCCATGATCTCAAGTCACTTTAAGAATGTGGATTCACGAACCATTCTAGGAAAATGGCATATGTACTCAAGATGCACTCTAAATTTTGTAGGATATACGTATGGATGGTTTTACTTTCCTTATTTATGTAGCTACTCTCATATGGACCTTATTTGAATGTTTAGGGGGCCTAATCGATCGGGACAAACAACCTAGGCCTCTAAGAGCTCAAAGGTTGTTATTCTTATTAGGTCCAACTCATAGCTAGAGACACAATATTGCTTTCGATGAGGCTGGTGGAGTTTCTAGACACTCAACTCGTGTCTTATGAAGGGCGAACTAGTTACTAGAAGTTTGGTATTGGTATAGAGAGGTTAGATTGGGCTATAGGAGCTCGGCCTCTTGGATAGGTTCCTCTAGGTTTGGAGGTTCATGTCCATAATGACTTGTCAACACTAAGTAAAAGGTTAGAAAAGGTTAAAATTAATAGCTGGGTAGTAAACTTTTGAAAAATTTTCTATTGAATATTTATTATATGTAAGAATTATTTATTTAAAGGCTCTTTGTTACTAATTTCACTAGCATGAATAATCTATAACTAGTCACATTTGAAAACATCTTCTAATCCATATTCTCTTCTTACAAAATTATACAAAGTAGGTTACTTCACAACAATGTTAGAAAAACTTTAGATGTAAGGGATAAATGAGGCAAGATGAAATTTGCAAATTTATTTAATTGAGGCCACTAAATTTATTTCAACTTTACTCATGTCTAATGTTTTGAATATTACATTTGATGAACTCTTAGTGTAACCATGCTTACTTAAGAGTTTAAGTTTAATGGAGTTTAATTTGATGCCACATATTATTTCAGGAAGAAAAGCTATAATAAGCTTATTAAATTTAAAAAATAAGTTTTCGTAAATATTATACTAAGTACAACTCAAACTTCAAATGTCATATCAACTCTAATAAAACTAGGTTGGGAGTCTTGAATACTCCATCACAATTTTATTTTAGAATTTTCAAAACAAGAGTTTCTAGAAAATTTTATAGTAGTAGGTTTTAACTGTTAGAAAGGGAAAATACTCTTTGAGAAGTGATCTTCATTATCTTTCCTTTCTTATTGTGGACAGCCAACCATCATCATCTTGGTCCATGATTTCTCATCACGTATCATTATAAATCATTAAAAGTTAATAGTTAGCATTTTATCATAGCCTTCTAATTTAATATACATGTTTATATATTTGACTACCCTAAAGTTCAAATTGTAGAAAAAGAATAAATTGCCCTTTGTGAATTCGTTTGAAACAATCAATTATAGTGAAAGATGATCTTTTAGGAAAAGCTTTAAGCTTAGCTCTTTAACCTTGAATGAACTTGGATGTTGTTTATGGTCACTCTTGAAAGCAAATTTGATTTGTGCAATTTTCATGCTTTTGCACACGATCAATTGGCCCATGCAAATGAACAAGCTACATAGTTTGTATATTATCTTTCTACAAATCTTGTCTCTAAAAATATCATGTAAAAGGAAATATATGTAAAATGTGACATGGGTAAAAGTTAAAAGAAAATATTAGTGGTACTAATAGGCACCTATTTGACTCAATTTAAAATGATGGAGAAGTTGATTAAACATTTTCAATTGTTTACGTTAAATTGCAAAAGGATTATGTTTCCATGACATGCTTACTTCATGGAATGGAAAAACATGGGAAGGAAATATAACATAGATGGAGCTTACATTTTATGTATGCACGGCATCTCATGTGGTCATTTTACTTGAGGTGGCCCTTTTTATTTTAAAAAGTAATTCAGCTCATCATTTTCCAATTAACATGTTTTTTTTTTCCTTTTTAAATGGTTGAGTGAAAGCAAAATTATCAACCCATCAACATATTTTTTACCTAAAAAAAATTGCCATAATGATCTAACTTTACCTATATAAAGCAAATCTAAAAGCTAAATATTGATTAGTAAAAGCTCATTAAACAATAATAGTAAAATGTATCTCTATTTTGAAAACTCAACACTTGAATTATGAATCCCAAGTAAAACTACACAATTAATCCCAAACACAATTTGAAAGTTATTAGAATTCTTTCAAAATCTATAACCAAAAAACTAGAAAATCCCATATACAAACTCTAAAGATCACAAATTGAATCTTATTATGGAAAACCTTAATTTTCCAAGCACAAACCCATACGATCAGGTTTTTTTCTTTTTTCTTTTTAATGTTGTACATGTATATATGTCAAATCATTGTAATTGATAATCACTTAACATATGTATGTATGTATGTATATTATAGCACGATGAATTTAGTTGACTTTTGATATTAAATATGCAATATATATATATAGAAATGTTGCAAAATAAAAGGGAAAATAGAAAAAATGTTCTTAGCTATCTTAAGGCCAAGGGTTAATTAATGAGTAACCACCCACTATCCTAGCTACCTCAAAACATTTTTTCTAATTTTTTAAAAATTTTTTCTATTGTTTTTAAGATGTTATTGATAAAAAGTTTGTAATTTCACTGTGACAAGTATAATTTTGTTACTTGGTTTGTAAAACTCCTTTACTTTTTAGATTTCCCAAAGAGCTACTAAAATATAAAAATAACTACCATTTATAATTGGGAACTCCCTTTGAAAGTTGAAATTTTACATAATTTTGTAAAATATTTTTAAATCCATAATTTCTTTGATTATTTAAATATATAAATTAACATATGTTCATGAAAGACCTTCAAAATTTGTAAATAGTCATATACAGTCATAAAATTATGAAAAGTTTGTAAATTTAACAAAAACCTCTATGAATAATTTTTTGTTGGAACTCTTATAACTTTACAATTTCATATAAATTTATAAAACAACTTTTACTTTAACACCTCTTATATTTCGTAACTCAGCTTAAAGATCCATTAAATGTCATGTGTTAAAAACTTAAACTTAAGACTACAAATACAAGTTATCTCTCCTAGGTTTTTTAGAAATAAGCGACTTAGTGAATGTTAAATTCTTTGTAATTTGATAGAAAAGAATAGGATTACCAATCATAGATTATAGCTTCATGTATGTGCAAAAGATGAAGATATTAGAACAAGATAAAGTCTTTGTAACGATTTGAAGTTTCTACAAAAGTCACTTTACAAGAATAGTAAAAGACCTATTTACAGTACTTAAACTACAACTAACAAACATAATAGCACTAAAGAATATAAAACAATAAAAGAATAAATATCCATGCTTGTATTCTCAACATAGCCCCCCCTCAAGTTGAAGTCCTTCAAGCGCAACTTGAACCATGAAAAGATTAAGGATGATTATACTATGACTTTAGTCAACATGTCAACAAGTTGTAGCTTTGAAGGCACATATAGCAATTGAAGAAAACCAGAAGAGATGTAATCATGAATGAAATGTACATCAATATTTATATACTTCATACAATCATGGAAACAAGGATTAAGTGCAATTTTAATAGCTAATTTGTTGTTGTAGTATATAGTGGCAGGAAATGCAACAAAAACACCTAAATCATGCAAGATATAAGAAACCTACAATAATTCTTTTGTAATATATGCCTTATTACGATATTCAGCCTTAGTAGTAGATGTTGCAATGGTGTTTTGGCTCTTAATTTTTCATAAAACTAGTGCATTTATAAGTAGAATATGGTATCTTAATAATGACTTGTGATCTAATGTAGAGGATCCCCAATCAACATTCGAATAAGCCATCAATGTGAGTATGTTATCAATAGGGAAGAATAGACAAAAGGAATTGTACCCTTTAAGTAATGAAGGACATGAAACATGGCATGGAGATGACTAGTACTTGGAGAACTAAGAAACTAATTTAGCAAATCAACAACAAAACTAATGTCAAGACGTATAATGGTTAAATATAACAATTGTCCCGTAATGCATTTATAAAATGATGGATTGTTAAGCAACTCTCCAAATGTATTGTTAAGTTTTAATCCAATGGAAAGAGGAAATTTAGCTAGTTTAGCATATGTAAATCTAGCATCATAAGGAACATCCAACGTAAACTTTCGTTGCTAAAGTAATGTACCTTTGTTTGCCCTATATAGAGCTAGACTAAGGAAGAATTGAACCAATCCTAAGTCTTTAACGGTAAACTAAGAATTAAGTACAGATTTAAGTGCATGAATATAATCTTCATTGGTTTCTATGATCAATATGTCATCCTCGTAAAGCAAAACAACAATAAACCCAGTAGAAGTATCATGAGTGAAAAATAAGCAATCATGCTTAGATTGAGAAAATCCTTAATCAGTGAGAAACTTAGTCAACTCAATTAAGTCTCCTAATTTATTTTTTAGGATAACAAAACATGTTGTAAGTTTTTATTAATATATTTATTAAGTGCATATGTATTCAAACAATTCATCAGAATGTTTAAATTGTAAATTTAGTTTCATTTAGAGACTTATTAGGAAAGGTACATAAAAATATAATTTCAAAAAGAGAGGTTTAATAATTTTATGTTCATTATATTTTTATACGATGTTTTATCATTATCAAATAAGGGGAAGAATCTTAAATCTCCTAATTTATTTTTTATGATAACAAAATATGTTATAAGTTTTTACTAATATATTTATTAAGTATGTAAGTATTTAGACAATTCATCAAAATGTTTAAATTGTAAATTTAGTTTCATTCAGATACTTATTCAGAAAGTCTGAATCACTTCCAAAAGAAATAAGTTTCAAAAATATTTGGAGAATGTTTAGAAGATCATATACGAAGAATATATACAGTATTTCAGAAAGTTCTTCAAAGACTTTGGAAATAAATAAACTAGGACATCTTCAGGAGCTTATTTAGACGATTGAACTAGAAGAATGACATATAAAAAATTACAAGACATTATATACAAAGTAACTAAGGCTTAATTTCACTAGATTGGATGTATTAGAAAAATACACTTAATCCCATTTCACTTATGTTGGAATTAAGATCCATAGACATTATTTTTAAGAGAATTAATTTTTGGAAATAATTAAAAAACAAGAAAATATCTAAGATTGGATAAGGATAAGGATAAGGATGATTTCAAATTTTATGGGATATTAAATTCAAAATTTAATATTATCTGGAGTTACTAATTGTAATAAATCTATTAAGGAGATATAAATGAGATATGATCAAATTTAAAATCAAACTCTAAGATTTTCTCAAAGATATCTATAGATCATCTTTAAACATTAGGATTGGATAAACATGATGTAGATATAATAATCAACAATCTAGCCGTTGAAGGATTTTAGTATAAAAGAAGACACGATTCAAAATATTAGGTACGATTCTGAGAAAGGAAAAATATATATATTACACTCTAATTGTGATCACTGCCTACTATCTCAAAACCACAAAATATTTCTCGAAGACTTCTTTAGAGAGTTGAACTAAAGTTGTATTTACAACAATCTTCAATTCTATTTTTGTGCTAAATTATTTGAGATTTTTATTGTTGTTCTTGATTTTATTTTATAAACATTATTTATTGCTTGAGAGTTGTTGGAGAGAAATTTGATTATATTTTATAGATCTGTAATTAACCTAGATTTAGAAGGGCTAAATAGGCAGAACAAAGAGTTATGGGAACCAAGAGTGGCAAAAACTTGTAAACTTCTCTTGATTGGTTTTGACATAATAGATCAAGTGGAACAACACTAGTAAAGAAGACTGAGTCCCCAACAGTAGAGCTAGAAGCAATTAGTAGGCATAAGGCTAAAGTTCCATAAATCCTAAGCTTGATATTCTCCTCACCATCTATGTTATTAACATAATAAATTATTGAAGTATCACTGATCACCGAATTAAGTTATTAAGAAGGATAATTTTGATTAATATTGAAAAAGTTTCAAAAATTTTCTAAAGATATTAATTTACCCTCTCTCTTGATATATTATACAGGACTAACAAACTTTAAATTCCATTAGCGTGAGGCTTGCCTTTGCCCATACAAAGATTTACATAATCAATTCACATGAGAAAGCTAGGCTTTAGTATATCCTTTAGGAGGAATCATATAAAGCTCCTCATCAACATATCTATATAAAAATGTACTATTAATGTCTACTTGATGTATTGGACAACTCGTGCTATGGCTAAAGTAATCAAAATCCAAACAATCGTTAGTTTTACAACTAGGCAAAATGTATTATGAAAGTTTATTCCTCTTCCTTGGGTATATTATTTTGCCACTAACCTAGTCTTATATATCTCGATTGTGCCATTGGGTCTATATTTAATCTTATAAACCTATTTAGAGCCTATTGCTTTCTTTCCCTTAAGCAATGTAATAAGCTCCTAAGTTTCATTATTACCTAAAGCCTCTAGTTCATTTTGCATGGCATCAACTCATTCCTTTTGTTTACAAGCTTGTGAATAATAAGTGGGTTCTTGAGCAATTAACACAATTATCATATATGCCATATAGTTTAAAAGAAAGTCTTAAAATGTGTTGGCATAAAATAATGAGTAAGTAATAGAAGATGATGATGTAGGGGAGCAAGATGAAAGTTGTGTAGCATCAGATGATACATGAAATGTCCTAACAAAGTCTTGCCATATAAATGGCTTATGTTGTCTAACTAATCTCCTAGAAACAATCTCTCAGATATATTTGTGTATGTGTAACCACTTGGATCATATGAAGGAATATAACCAATAGAGACATCTTGTATGAACTCAACAGAAGATGAAAATGATGGAACTAAAATACTATAAAAAAAGGGGAAAAATTGATTGACTTGAGATGCTGTTATTATAGATAAGTACTAAAGTAACAATATTAGAATTATCATGAAGTGACATATGAGGAGGTGAAGAATGAAGAGGCATTAAAGATAATAAAGGCTGATCATTTAAATATATGGTATTAGTTTTGAAAGGAAGAATATTTTTATAAAAAACATCTTTACTCACAATAATTTACCCTTTTGTAAGATCATAAAACTTGTATCTTTTTTGACCATGCAAGTAACCTATAAATTTGCACCCAATTCCTCAATGATCAACTTTGTTATGGTTTAGAGAAATATTAGCTGCAAAACACATTATCTATAATCTCATGGTGTATTGAAAAGTACTTCAAAAGGGGTTTTCCACTTGAAAGTCAACATAAGCATTCTTTTTTTGAAGAATGTGGATGGTAAACACTCTCTCTCCAAAATTCCTTAGGCAAATTAGTATAAATTCTCAAGGTACAAGATGTATTTAATAAGTGTCCGTGTTTTCCTTCGATCCTCCCATTTTGTTGTGGTGCATATGTCATGGTGCTTTGATGCACTATCTTTAGATCACCAAACATGGCTTCACAAGTTTTGGAAATAAATTTAGTCCCATTATTAGTTCTAATGAATTCAGTGAAATAGCAAAATAATTTATAATATATTGGAAGAAATTGACCAATATATCAAGAACTTGATATTTGTGACTCATCAAATAAGTCCAAGTACAATGGGAAAAGTCATCTACAATAATCAAGAAGAAGTTGGCACTTGAAATTGAAGTAACATCATGCAGCCCCTAAAGATTCACATGAAGAAGATGGAAAAGAAAAGAAGACTGATGATCGATTTTATTGAAAGGAAGCTTATGGAATTTAGCTCCTTGAAAAACATCGCACAAAAAATCATCAATCAAGTGTTTATAAAATTCTAAATGCTTTATTTTTATAAAGAAGTATGACATAATATAGCATAAATCAAGTGTATTAGATTAAGGTCATTACAAGAATCTATATTGCAACTCAATAAATTATGAGATTTCGAGGAATTACGAGCAAAATCAGTAGCTTATGATGTTAACATATATAGACCATTATATGCCTTTGTTGATGCTAGACATGTTAGTTTTCGAGTCTTAAAGTTGCATGAAAAAAAATCAATTATGGCTAAGAAATATTATTTGTTAGGTAACTGAAAAACTAATGTATGCAAATTCCACTTGAAAAATAGATTTTAATCTACCATCAAGTAAATGCATATGAATAGGAGTGACTAAAGTGTGTCATGTAATAAGGAAGAAAAATGGGTCATGTAGTCCATAGCTTATATGTATACTATCCAACAACTTGAATTATCATTCATAGAAGTAAAACAATGAGAAAGAATGTGTGTACCTACATATTGAACTATATTGGTCATTGCATCTTCTTGTTTCCCTTTCACAAAATGCATCATTTCCTTACACAAACCTTAAAACTTCTATTGATTAGACATACTTTCATCATTAGTAATAACCATTGATCCTACATTTGAATCAACAAAATTCCCAATAACATGTTCAAAAGGAGTAGTAAGATACTTATACTCACTTGTTTCTTCACCAACAATATAACTTGCAGAAGATTTTGAAACATTTCTATTAATTCTCTTACTTTTATGCTACTCCAGATACTCTATTAGTTGGAAGTAATTATCAATAGTGTGTTCATTACTCTTAAAATATCTACAAAATAATTTCCCACCTGTATTCTAAACTTGTTTCTATCTACATTATATTTTAATTATTCTCCTCTATTTGAATATAGAGCAGATGAACCAAAATCTAAGGAGACATTAGTTGTAATTTGCCGCTGTTTCTCTACCTGTTTTACAAGGCATAATGCTTGTTTCATAGATGGTAATGGCTTCATTGACACAATACGAGTACACATACTTTCATATAGTTTACTTAAACCTATGAGGAATTGCATCAACTTACTTTGAGACTCAAATTCAACCATCCTTTCTTTCAAATGACATGTGCAATAATCTATTCTTCTATACTCACATGAGGGATAGCTATTCAATGCACTCAATTCATCCCATCATCTTTTCATTTTATTATAATATGTTGCAACCAATTGATTACCTTGTTTAATGTTGTAAATATTGTGTTACAACTGAAAATTATGGGACCATTACTAAAACCATGTTGTTTCTTACTCTTAAACCAAAGCACATGTGAAGATTTAGCAGATAGAAAATTCTAAGAAATGTACTATTTAGAGAATTTAAATTTTAACACTAGACCATATAATCACATCTAGTCTAATGTACAAAATTTGGTCAATCTTTATTTGGTTTTACAACACTTCCGTTAATAAACCTTATTTTTATCTTCACACCTAATCCCATATGAAGAGCTTGACCCTAAGATAAATAACCGCTTCTATTGAACAAAATATTACCAACAACCATATTAGGACTATTAGAATTAGAGAGATATAAAAAGATCTACACTCAATTTACCAACAACTAATTTTGTGTTACAATTCAATGAATTCACCATTTTTTACAACAAAAAATAAACAATAGATCAATGGAATGCACAATACTAAGCCTTAGAGCTCTAATATCATATTAAATTCTATGCAAATTGACAGAAAAGAGTAGGATTACCAATCACCAATTGCAGCTTCATGTATGTGTAGAAGATGAAGCTACTTAAGCAAGATAGAGTCTTTGTATCAATCTGAAGTTTCTATAAAGGTCACTTTTCAATAATAGTAAAAGACCAATTTATACTAAGACTTCTATTAACTAACATTATAACACTAATGAATATAAAAGAATAAATATCCATGCTTTATATTCTTAACACCAAATGACTGTACACTATTTTAAAGTGTCTATTTTAAAATAAAATTAAATAAAAATCAACCGATAGAATCTCTCTCTCTCTCTCACAAACACAACAGTAGCATGACTTTCACTCTCTCATAGCATAATGACAATTCATATAAGAACACATACAGGCTAAGCCATTGCAACACTGACAAGTCTCTGCATCATCCATCTCTCTTGCCATGGCTATTGTTGCATGCCCTCTTCTCATCGTTCTCATGGGTACTCTTTAATTTATTTCACTTTAATAAAGCTATTTTCCTCTTTCCTTTTTTTTCTTTCCCCCTTTAATGTGGTTTTGAGACTATAAGTTTAATTTGAAATTACGGTTTCTAATAATGATGATGGTTTATATGTTTTGGGAGTGCCATGTCATATTGGGCTCTATTTTGTTAGTTTTGAGTTACGAAAAGGAAAAATGAAAAAGTTAACTTACGATTCATTAGACATACATGGAGCAAATTTTTCTTATGCAAATTTCATGAAAGAAAAATAAGTATATGTGAACCAATCAAATGTTTTGTGGATTAAAAAGTTTAAAGTGGCTTCAAATGATATGTCCTTGGAGTAAATCATTCCAATTGCAAAATTGAATGAGGAAACATTTCCTCGATACATATCTTTTACTCCTGTTGGAGTTAGATTATTCCTTAGAACCTCATTAGTTAATCAACATAATTCAAGGAAAAAAAATCATAGTAATAGATTGCTCCATCATGTATTGAATAACTTGAATTTTTTGCTATTTTTATCATGTTATGAACATTAATTTGCTAAATTTCTCCTTGGATGCTATAACATATGGTGTTGGGATGCTAGGCCTCTAACCAATCTTGCTTCCTCAACACGTCATGATGCCTTAGACATAGCATTAGGATGCTAAGCTTCTGTGATGGCATTCATCTTCAACATCTGGACTCTATTTGTAGTGAAGTCCAAATGTTATACATAAAAATGGCCATTAGATAGCATTTAATGTAGCTGATTTGATAAAAGATTGTCTTTAACGTCCATATTTTTTAGAAGCTATAAATACAAATGTTTGGGCAACTGAAGGATAGAGAAAAAAAAAAAAGAGCCAAAAGTTTGTTATTATTCCTTTTGTTCACTTGTCTTTCATTCCAATTGTTTTGTATTCTTAATTTGCTAAATTTCTTGTAAACCCTAATATAGTATAAAGTGGTTTATACTTGTAAATATTTTGAGGCAATGCACCATATTTGTGATTTAAAGGTTTTGCAATTGAGAAACTTGTGTATTTGAGATTATGAGTGGGCTCTTAAGCCATTGAGTAAGCATAGAGATTAGGAGTGGTCCAAACTCTACCTTATATTTGAGCTTAATTTTTTCTATCTCTATCTTTTTTAATTTCTGCAATTTATTCATTGTTCCTTTACTATATTATCAATTATGCATACTCATTTGAATTAAAAACAATTTAATTGCAAAGATTAGTAAAGAAACTCAATTAAACCAATCTTCGCCTCTTGAGTTCCTAGTATGGTATTTCATTTGTTTAATCTCTAACTTATGCAGAGCTTACAAGAGTGAGAGCTACATGTGTTTCACTCATTACACAAAAAATGGCTTTTGGCCGCATCTAATAAACATAGCTAAATATCAAATAAACATATCAAAAGTTCGTTAGCTACGTTTAATACACATATCCTTGTAATAGCATGGTAGAAAATTTTGCTACATTTCAAAGTGTAAACATGGCCAAATGAATAGACCATCTATCATGTTTATACGTAACTAAAGGTTAAATGCATAAGTATACACCAACAATTTGTTACATTTACACGTAACATATAGTATAGCTTCAATCATGTTTAAACATGATAAAAGATGATTACTGCCAAATGTTCCATGACTTATCACATGTAAATATGGTCAAATGTACACTATATGCCATGTGTAAATGTAGTAGATGACATATAATACATCATGCACTCAAGATATGTACCATCCTTTAGGGGAATAAATGTACCCTAATTGTTTACAATTTGCTATGCTTACGCATGGCCTATAGTATAAGTTAGGCTACATATAGTATAAGTTTATCCACGTTCACACTTAGTAAAAGGTAACAAATGTATTTCCTTAAATAGTTTGTTATGTGGCTAAAATGGAGTTATAGGTTATGTATAAATGTAGCAAAGTTTGTTAGGACTATAATAGGCCATCTGTTATTTGTTAGGATTATTATTACTTATAGTTATAATTGTTTTTTCAATCACACCTATTTAACCATTAGTGATATCAAGGTTATTAAACTCGCGATTCTACTTAGAATTGTAAGAGGGTTTATAGAATCAGAGTGTAAAATAAAAACATATAAATATAAATTTCTATAACCTATATAAAATAGCTTTTGAAAAAACATAAATATACCTATAGTAGTTATAAAAAAACTTAAAATACACAATGAAAATAAAGAAATGAAAAAATTAAGTTATTTTTTTTTTTTCATAAAAGAAATCTTATTATACAATTAACATTGACAAAATAAGGATGAATAGGGTTGAAACTAATTTTTTTCCCTATTATTTTGCCTTAAAGAAAAAGGTAATGACTTAAAGAAAACTAAATGTTTCAACTTATTTTGAGTTGGTAATAATATAAACTTTAATATATGTTTTTTCTTATAAATTTTTATATTAGGGTTAGAATCCTGATAAAAGCTATGAATATAACAAAAAGGAATAGGAGAGAGACAGAGAAAGTGGAAAACAAAAATTAGAATAAGGTAAGGAAGATGAGTTAATGCCTAGTAAATGGGATAATGGAAGTCTTGTTATATTCTTTTATTTTATTTTTGGTCTATTTACATATATGTATAATCGGTAAACTCAGTTTAAAACATAAGTTTTTACCAAGTTTGATATGTAAAATCAGTTCAATACATAAGTGTTTATAAGATAATGATTTTATACTTGCATTAGCATAGAAGAGCTTCCTAAAATCATAAACTCATAAAATCGCATAAGTGGAATTGTAATTTTAACAACTATGAGTGACATTTTGATCACACACATTTAACTTGTAATTTATATTTGTTACATCAATCACACAATGGAATACTCTGTAAATCCATTTTATTTCACCATAAATGGAATTTCAAACTTTATGCTAGAAGAGACAAGGAAAATTATGGATATATATTGATCTTAAATAAGCACTTACTTGATTTTTAAAATTAAATGTAATAAAGTTTCAAGAATTTTTTATCTATATTCTAGACATAGTTTTTTGTTTATAGTATGGCATGGATATTGTAATGAGGTTTGTGTAATTTATATTACAGTATGTTTGCATAAAGACATATTATAAGTATTTAATAAAATTTTAAGCTTTTTTTGTCAATTGTTAGTATTTATCATCCTTCTTGGTATCGGTTGCATCTTGAAGTCTTATTACACCATATGTAAAGTAATAAATAACAAGCAAATGTAATTATATCGAAGAATTATAGGAATTGTTTTTAGTAACGTACTTTAATTATTAGGGAAATCCATGACAAGCTGTTAGATGAGTTGAGTAAGTTGAGATAGCTGTAAAATAATTTATATCAAGTTAGTAGCTTGAGAAAGTTTGGAAAAGCTACCAATTTTGAGGAAAAAATACTTATAGGGAATTGCATATTTTTACCCAATCTATACTTATGTTTGTTTCCAACTGTAAATGGAGAATACATTAAACTTATGTCCGTTTCCAATGGTAAATAGATAATACATTAAAACAAGTATATTAGAAAAAAAAAAGATAAACAAGTTAATTAAGTTATTTGAAAAAAAATATCACAATTCTTAGGATAAAGAGATAAACATCATGCTAGATGATTGGAAACACAAATATCACAAACATATGAAGCTATCTTTCGACATAGCATATAGGTGTTTTATGACATTATAGAAGTAGATATTTTCAATATCACCACATTTCTAGTACTTTGTGACATAAAATTTCACTCTTCTATTCTAAAGAAAGGATAAGAAAACATATATATTTCACCAACTAAAAATATTGATAATGAAGGACATCTAAGATCTCTACTTACACTTAAAAAAATAATAACTTCATAGAAAATGAATTAGGTAATATTGATAACCAAGGACAAATATAAAAACTGCTACTTACTCTTGAAAAAAATAATAACTTAATGGAAAATTAATTAGTTAATAGCTTTACTAACTATACATTTATGTATCAGATTTTGCACCACGGTATTTGAATAATTTTACTTGAACAATTTTTGTTTTTTCACAGCAAAAAAAGAGTTATTGAAGCAGCTATTACATGTAATGATCTCCAATATGTTTCTCTTTACTATAAAATGTATATACTTTTGTTAATGTAATTTTGTCTCATCATGAGTTGTATGCACTTTTAAAAAATTGGAATTGCTTGACTAATAATCAAAATATTACAAATTAGAATGTTTATCTAATTTCATCTGTTTTTTTCATTTTTTTTTAAATGAAGTCCACGTTAACTGACATATAAGATTTATTGTTGACCTAGAAGCACGTATAGGACTCGAGAAATTCTTTGAAGAAAAATCTAATTGTTACTCTGGCTAATTTTGATAAAGGACATGATATTGCAATATTACTATTCTTCTTTTATAAATTCACAATGAATAAATATCATAAGAGAATATTCCTCATTGTGTAAAGATATGGTCAAGATAGGTTTCATAACCTAATAGCCATATTACAATTAGGAACACCCTCCTTTGCATAAATTTAGCTATACAAAGACTTAAATATTTCTTCCTTCTTTCTCTCAAATTCTTAGCCATCGAGACCATTTCTTCCCATACATTTTATTCCTTTTGTTCCTCTATATAATTCTTCTCCTTCCGTTTCTTTTTCTTTTTTTTTTTTCTCGTACCTAACGTCACACTCATTCACAACATATCTCCTCTACCCTATACCACTATTCATCATTTCTTTCTTTCAATTTCTTTCTTACCTATGAACTCTAGCCACTGAGTCATATTTATCCTCTCTTCTTTTCATTAAATTTTAGAGAATTTCATATCATATCATAGTAGAAAATAAGCAAACTAATAACAACAATTGTGAGCATAACACAAATCAGATAGAAGACTCTTGATAATTGCTGCTAGATACATAAGCTTATATTTTAATATAGGATAAAATGTGTTACAGCTACAGGCTATAGGATATGATATTTACAGACGATAGTTAGTCAACTTCTAACATATTGAGGCAAACATTAAGAAAAAAAAAAAAGAAAAAAGTCAAAACTTTATAGCAATTCACATATTCTTTTCATGTTTAATTATTTATTGTGGTATATCGCCAACATTAGAAGAAAACATCACGAAGAAATCCCTCCAAGTACATCATAGGACATGGACATGCACATGCACAAAAATATTTTCCCACATTTACTACTTATCTAGATAAGAAATAAATATATATATATATATATATATATATTTTCCCACATTTACTACTTATCTAGATAAGAAATAAGATATATATATATATATATAAACATAAAAAACAAACAACATAATTCCAACATACAATTAACAAAGAGGCAACCAATAAAAATAAAATTCATGGTAAGAGAAAGACTGATAGAAATGCCAACCTTGTGAATGCTCGTCTTCTTTTACTCCACTACATGTTAATTTTGTTCACCACAAAACTTGCTGCCACTAGTAAAGATTCTTTAACTTTATAAAGTCAAAAAAATAAAAATGGTAAGAGAAAGAGGGAAGAGAAGGGCTTAATGATGGCAGAATAGCTATGTGCTGAAAAATTTTAAATGTCCTATCTAAAAAAGAAAAGACCCTGTTTACCTTTTTGATTACTCCAAAACTGTGCTGCCTGGTTATTAAAAGGTGAACTTATATTTGGTTCTGAAATCACAATAAAATTGAAAAATAAGACCAAACATAAATTTAAAAACAATAATTTATTTTTAATATAAATCCACACACGATATCAATAGGGGCTCAATTCCTTCTGAAACAATAGCTCCATCTATCTTTAATGGTGGTTACAGGATCAAACAACAATTTCTCGTGGCAAAACATAAGATTAGGTAGGAATCCAACATATCCCAAGTGAGTTTTAGCTCCAAGCAGGCTTTGGATGGACAAGAGAATAGTCCGGACATCATGAGCAGATGACCATTTGTCCTACACAAAAGCACCATCAGGTCAGTTAGTATATATTTTAGTCCCCTTAACAAGTATTTTACTGCCAGAAAACAATTACATAGAAATGTTAAAACTTTCTTCTTATAGCTTCTGAACCGGTGTTCCGACATCCGTTAACATTTTCTGTTATGCGGTTAAGAAAATGATATTAAGGATGCTATAGTGAAATTAGTACCTGAAGAATATCCAAACATATGCTGCCGTAAATATCCACATTTGGGTGGAAGCATGAAGTCTCAAACTTGACTTTGTGAGGCTTAAAAGGATAATAATTTGGAAATGCAAGTCTGAAATCGGTTCCTTCAAAAACTGCGTCTTTACTTCCAGAACTCGTTCCTTTCTAGCAGAAAATGTTGTTTCCCTCTGGGAATGCAGATATTCCCGAGTCGCCGCTCATCTGAAGTTTGCATTTACAATAAAATTTATCCAACAGATCAAACCCAAAATACAGTAAAATTTAAAAGATTTCCAAATTTCATTAATCTTTTGGCCCGAGTTTCTTGAAAAATTAAATGGAGTTGCCTTAGTGTTCTTACCATTAAATCCGGCAATCAGCTCGGATTGCAACCTGTTATTCAATAGCAAATCAAAGCATTAGAAATCACAATCCCTAATCATCAAGCAAAAAGCTACGGAAGAAAATGTAATGCCTCAGAACCAAGGATATCATAAATCGTCATGTACCTCTAATGTCTAATAACACGTCAAGTGTAGCATCCAACCGAAAAATCTAAACAATACCATAAAAGTTTTTAAATAATCTCACACAATTAAATCTTCAAATAATGCTAAAATAATATTTAAATAAGAAATATTGATACTCAATCAATCATCGTTACCACATAAGACTAAATAACCTTATCATTTAATTTCTTAGGATAATCTTCAATATCAAATATAGTTCTCACTTTTCCCATTCTTAAGGTAGTAATAGTTAGCTTTCTAAGTTATTAAAGTCAAGCAGTATAATTACGAGTTCTACAATTGAAAATATAATAAAGTAAGCTGAATCTCAATACATAACATACAACTATATGCGCGTGATCAAACAACGCATAATCATATGCATTTAAATGCAAAACAAATAATTCATACAATTTGTTTAATTATCTTTACTTTTAAGGTAGTCACATGATATATGATAATGTAATTCTCATAACCCAGTCACATCACAATTGATATCACAACATAGCATTTAGCATGCCTCTTTGAGCCCCTCTACAATAACCTAAATTTACCTTAGATAATTTCCATATGAGACTCCACGAGGAACAATGCATCATACAGATCATTAGAATTATCGCCTACGGATTTGCTATTATAGGCCCCTAAGATAAGTCAAACACAAGTAAAAAAAAAAAAAACATAAGCTAGATATACATTTAATTTATTTTGAATTTACTATCTTAACACTTGCATAAATCAAGCATGTGTTATGTACCTTGATATTTTGGAATTCTTTACTAACAAATCAAGCTTAGCTTTAAATCTTAGAAATAATAGATACTCACTTTTAGACAATTTAAATTTATTTAAATTCATTTAATGATACATTAAAGGGGTTTACTTTAAAAGTAACAAAGGAATAAAACAAAAAGAAGGAAAAAAACTCAACTTGAAGAAGTAAAAGCCTATGATACGGTTAAGGAGATGATGGTGTCTTTTTGGCTGTGTAATTTACTGAGTTATACTTTACAACTGCAGGGGACAGGACACGACTAGAGACACAGTCGTATAACCTTCTAGTCTACCAGTCTACCAACCTATATCACCTATTGCAAGGGACATAGTCATATTTTTTAGTTGTATAATCTACTATTCAAACTTTTTTTTTCCTCTTTTAGCCAAAACCTTTCTAAACCTATTTTATCTTCCAACACCCCAACATATGAATCAAAACACCCTTAAATTTTAGAAAACTCAACTCTATAACATAATCCCATCAACAACACTCCTTAACTTTCATATCTTTGCTTCAAATTAACATTACCTAATAAATTCTATCACTGTAATATTTATCTAACAAACATCTCCTAAACTTATTAAAAGAATAAGGATAATAGAAATCCTATGGAATAAAAGATACATATCTTAATTTCGACGATCCTTTAAGGTTTCTTGCTTTTTTCTTTAACCAACCATGTACGATCCTAGAAAATCAACATGAAACTCTTAGCCTCCAAAAAGAAATCTTGAATTCCACAAATCGAATCTTCACTTACCAAGGTCTTCTAGGGTTGCGTTCCTCACACAGACTGCTCTTACTCTTGAGGGCTTCTAGTAATTGTAGAAGAGAAGTCTAAATCTTTAGTTCACAAACAGTCCAATGAGATGGCGAATTGTGTATTAGTTAAGTTAAGGTTTTTTTATTTTTTTCTTAAATTTCTGATATTACCCTTCATTAAACCACAACTTAAGACCTTAATACCCTTTTCCTCAAAACTTAATTACCCATTTGATTTTATTATGACTTTTATTATTTAATGACTCCCTTTTCTCTCTTTTTTTTTTCTTAGATATTATAGAAAAAGCTAAAGAAAATATCATATTAATGAGGGAAAAATTCAAAATTGAACCTGATTCCTATCCCTTTTGACTTAAAGGGGAAATAATACGAATACACACAAGAATTAAGTTTCAAATCGGTTCTTGTGAATCTTAAATAGGAAAAGTAGATTGGGTAATGAAAGAGAAGAGACCTTACTGTTTTATGGCTACAGGAAGCAGATTATCCAAAGAGATAGGGTGCTTCAGAGAGAGAGAAAGAGAGAGATGGGTAATAAGGGAGAATTGAAGTAAGGTTTTATGGTTATAAAAGGAAGCTGATTTTCAAAATTTTCTTTTTGACTGTTTTATAACAAGTAACTTTTCTTTTCTTCTCTCTTTTTTTTTTTTCTTTTTTCTTTCTTCCTCTCCTTGTTGGGTTATTTGATACAATTTGAAAAAAAAAAAAAAGAAACGACAAAATAAAGACTAAGGTAATGTTTGATTATACAATTTTTATAGTATTGGACTAGAACAAAAATTTTGTCCTACGTTTGGTTTGATAAATTTGCCTGATAACTAAACAAAAATTAGAACGATAGAGTAGACAAAATCTTCAAATTTTATCATATCTGTACCATAGGACAAAAATAAAAAATGCTTTGCATTCTCAAAAATATTCTTCTATATTATAATATTGAGTTAATTGATATTACTTTTATTAAATATTACAAAAAATTATTTATTTTATAATATAAATAATTAATCTTTTAGTATAAATTTTGTGTCCAATACTATACAAATTAAATATGGTATAATAAGTTTATACAGTGTAGCATTCTTTACACTTGTCCTATTCTGTTCTCTTTTTTATCTAATCTTTATAATCAAACGCTATCTGAGAGTCTTAATTAGTATTTCTTTTGAATTTATTCGTAGAAAGAAGGGAAGGTAAATATGGAGAAAGTTATATGAAAGTAAAGACTAAAGAATTAAAGAAGAAAGGTATTCAACGATTTGTTTTCCTCCATAGAAAGAAATGGAATTGAAAAAGGAAATATATAATAAAATTGATTACATATATCTTTAAATTCATTGGATTAATATATATATATATATATATATATATTGGCAATTATATTGCTATTACTACTAGGGAGAGCGGATTCAAATATGATCCATCTCATCGGAAAATCTTTTTCATGTTACTAATTTATAACCACTTTAAGAAAAAATGTTTTATATTAAAAATTGTCATTTTATTTATGGATATTGTTGATGAGGATTTCTTATCAATGATCCATTGAAACTTGATACAGCTTTATAAGGCTAGAATCGACCTCTTCGAACCCTTTTAGACCTAAACTCAAGGTCGGACTTTAACTGTACAAGGAGGATCTCACTTATACCTTTAGGCAGAACTTAGAGCATGTAAGAAATGCTCGGACGTACTTAGAATAGCTCGAAAAAGGGTTATTATAAACTATCATCGGTATTATTAGGTCTAACATTAACAGTGGAGCCTCTAGATATTTAAATTAAGACATAAGGCATGAAAGGTTCGGCAAATACTACATAAGTAAACACTTACTACCCCACATCCTTAGAAATGATGACATGGTCTAGATGATAATTCCCCATGTGATAATTGCATCCAATATGGTAGTTATAGGTCACTATTATAAATATAGCTTGGAAACTATGCTAATTCTCTCTTAGCCATTTTAGTAATCGCTTTTTTTTTTTTTTTTTACTTCAATATTTTTATTCACCTTAGTTATTTAGGTATTGGATTAGCAATGCTGGAGTTACCTGAACACTCCCATAAACTAGTTTTCCTTTTTTTTTTTTTTCATGCCAAAACACTCTTCAAAAACCAAAATTTGGGTTCCCAAATTCAATTGTCAACAAATAGTTATACTACTTAGCTAATTTTCTTTCTTAAATGACTTCAATCGATTTTAATGAAAAACTTATCTTTTTAAATCCAATCCACTAAATATTCATCGTTTCTAAAAAGTATAATTTTTTCCCTTTATATTCTTTGCTTCAATCTTAACATAGTTTGTTGCATTTATGTCTTAGCCATCATTGCACGAGGTTGAGCTTGACTACTTTAGCTTAGAGTTTTTTCTTTCTTTCTCTTTCTTTCTTTTCTTCTTCTTCTTTTTTTTTTTTTTTTTTTGTTTACTCTTGTCCGAGTTGGTCCAGGTTAGGTTTAGGATTTTCGAACGAATCAAGTGCTTTTTTTATTTCAATAAAAATCAAAATTTAAAATTTATAATTAAAGTGAAAACAACTTGTTTATATATTTTCATCATCTGTTGATGATATATAATTTTTCTTAAAGTTACTTTATATGAGAAAGTTGTATGAAAATAATTAGATTGTATTTTTAAAAAGAAAACCTTATCTATTTATTTTCAATCATCTATTTCAATCCAATTGAAAACTATATAAATTTGGTCTATATTAATTTCTTTTTTCATGCCCCAAGAATCATTCATCATAATTGCCTACCATAGTCTCTAAATAGTAAAGATGCTTTGAAACAATGTCACTATTATTTAAGAATTTCGATGCAATACACGACACAAGGCATCATTATTCCCAGTAACACCAATAGGCTATACACTTTTGCACAACATCAAAATAAACATAATTATATAGATAATATATAACTCAAGAGAGAGATAATAATGTTAGAAGGCCACGTATGCCATAAGTAATAAAGAGTAATCATAAGTCCACAAGGTAACTAACTGTACCTTACTCTAGCGAGTTTACAAAATATTATAGGATAAAGTGAAAATGCAATAAAAGAAAGTCCTATTGATCTGGCAATGATTTTCTTGATTTGGCCAACAATTTTTAGTAACTCTATTATCACCCACCAGAGCATTTAAACAACAACTAACTTGTTAAGCATGCTTAAGCATATGAAAATAACCAATATATACACAGTGATTTGGAAACTATATGCAGTACAGATTAAAGTCTTCAAGTATCTAGGGTTGGGAAATAAGTTCTAACACTTCAACTAAAGGCTCTAATCACTCTAAGTGCTCTCAACTCGAAGATTATTATTATTCACATACACAAGTGCACACATACAGACATTTATACTTAAAATATTGCGAGCCTAGGTCAAGCACATTTTCATATAAAGTATTAAATCAGATAATATATTTATGCCTAAGGGTGTGTACATATTCCTTTGTGTTGCAACGCCAAATGAAGCCCCAAACAAAAGATGACATTTCCTAACACCAAGTAGTATCTAGAGGTCAAGGCAAGAGCAGTTTCCAAAGATTAGATGGTTAGTAAGATCGATATCTATCAATGTCAGGAAAACTGGTGTTAGCAAAGTCGGCCTTAGAAACATTTCCAAACTATTACGTGCAAATAAGATTTCTTCCATCAAAGATAGTCGAGAGAATGAATCATGTTATTAGGAATTTCATTTGCAATGGAGTTAAACAAAAATCATCCATTCAATGGCTAAATTAGCAGACTATAACAAGAAGCAAATCTAAAGATGGACTTGGTCTTACAAATTTACACGTGAGAAATAAAGTTTGGATGATTAAAAGATTCTGAAAATTCAAGACAAGGAAATTCCTATGGATACAGCTGTTAAACAAAGAATGGGAAGCAAATTTGGTTGCTTCCTATCAAGCAAAACAAATTTTTAAGAGTGCCAAGATTATTCAAGAGAAAAATTTAAAAACTCTACATGATGATAATAATACAAGTTTTGTTTTTGATGGGATTCTTGGGGTGGTTCATATTCTGTAATAAGTCTTATTCAAGATCCAATCCCCAAGTACTCATCCAATCAGTACAGGTTTGTTGGTGGGTCCAACGACTTGGAATGAAGAGAAATTTGGATTTGAAATTTCGGATTTGTTAATAAATGTTTATAGACCAATTTCTCTAAGACATAATGCTAAGAATAACCTTAGGCTCATGATATTAGCTAGAATCCATCCACCGTTGGAAGAAATACAGGATTATATGAACAATGAAACCATGCCCCAAGATAATGACTGGAGATGAATTTGGAATTCTTCGTTCCCACTAAAAGTAAAGCTTTTTCTATGGAGGCTTATGCAGTATAGTCTTCCAACTATAGTTAATCTCCGAAAACGACAAATCCAACTAAATAATGGTTGTTCCTACTGTGATGGAAAGGAAGAAACTTTGCAACATATCTTCCATGACTATTTAGGCATAGAGGAATTATTTCGAAATTGGGAAACCCACTCTTGGACTCATTGAAGGATTCATTGTAATTTTTTCAAATGGATAAAGAAAAATTGTCTGATCAAGAGGAGTGACTAACCTAGTCCTCAACCACCAAAAGAGTTGTCTTTAGTATCATGCCATGGCAGCTTTGGGACTACGAACCAAGAAATTGTTTCTTTCCCATCAATCACATGAAAGAAAGGAGTATATCATCATACAATTAGCACATGAGTATTGGACACACATTAAATAATGAAAACAAATAATTCAAATAGAAACTCACAATGTGAAGTGGTAGCCACCATGATAAGGTTGGGTCAAATTAAATATGGATGAGTCTATGGTTTTATATCATACTAGTGCGACAATAGCAGGGGTACTAAGAGATAAAGAGGGGGAAATGGATATTCAGTTTTTCCAAGAAGATTAATTATCTAGATATGGTAGCAATGGAATTGTGGGCAATTTTCTTTAATGTTTCATATTGTCTATGCTATAACTACTTCAATGTCGAAATCTGTTTTGATTCGACTATAGCTGTCCATATGCTTACATAGAACACTAATACTAAATTGAAATACTACAATGTTGTTCTTGCTTGTAGGGAAATTCTTTCCAAGTTACACGGCTGGCAAATTGAAGCAGTACTAAGGGAAAGTAACAAGGTGGCAGATGCATTAGCAGGCATGATGTATGGCAAATTAGAAAGGGAACCTTTTTTTATCATCCTCCTGTTAATATATGCTCTCTTTTGAAGCAGGATGTACAAGGTTATGGTGCTATGAGATACCAAAGAGTAATATGTATGAATGGTGCAAGTATGTTTTACACTTCGCAGGACAATCATTTTAGCAAGAATGTGGTTTTTATGTGAATATGGGTTGGATTACTACAGTTTTTATTAACTGAGAAGAAAAAAAAAAAACATTGAGGCATGTTCGATGCTTTGAATATTCCATTTGATGAACTTGATTAGTGTAATCGTACTTGCTTAGGAGTTTAAGTTTAAATGGAGTTTAATTTAATGCCATGCCACATATTGTTTCAAGAAGAAAAGCCCTAATAAGGTAATTGGATTAAAATATAAGTTTTCATGAATATTATATTGAGTAAAACTGAAACTTCCAATGTCACATAAATTTTGATAAAACCAGGGTTAGGAGTCTTAAATACTCCATTAATTTAATTTTAGAATGGTCAGTTACAAGATTTTCTAGAAGTCAATTTTATAGTGGCTAGTTTCAACTATTGGAAAGGAAAAATACTCCTTGTGAAGTGATCCTCATAATCTTCCCTTTTCTTATTGTGGATAGTAAACCATCACCATCTATCTATTGGTCCGTGTGTTCTTATCACATATCACTACAAATTATTAAAAGTTAATAATTATCATTTTATCATAACCTTCAAACTTATTGTATATATTTTTACATTTGACAACCCTAAAGATCAAATTGCAGAAAAAGAATAAATGGCCCTCTATAGATTCATTCGAAACCATCAATTGTAGCGAAAGTTAGATTTTGCTTGGGCCTTACGAGGAAAGGCTTTAGGCCCAGCTCTTTGACCTTGAGTGAACCCAGATGTTGTCCACAATCACTCTTGAATACTTGCAATTTGCATGTGGTCAAATAGACTATGCAAACTAATGAGCGACTTAGTTTGTGTATTATCTTTTTACACATCTTGTCTCTTAAAATGCCATGTACGAGGAAATATACGGAAAATGTGAATGGGTAAAAGTTAAAAAGGAAAATATTAGTAGTGCTAGTAAATACCTTTTTGACTCATTTTACAATGATGGAGAAGTTATTTAAACATTTTTCAATTGTTTAGATTAAATTGCAAAACCATTATGTTTCCATAACATGCTTACTTTATAGAATGGAATGATGAGATGTGGAGGAAATATAACAATGATGGAGCTCAAATTTTATGCATACATAGCATCTCATGTGGTCATTTTACGTAAGGTGGTATTTTTTATGTTAAAAAGTAATCCACCTTGTCATTTTCTAAATAACATATATTTTTTTTCCTTTCCTTTTATAACTGAGTGAAAGCAACACTATCAACACATCAATGTATTTTTAGCAAAAAAGAAAAAGGAAATCACTATAATGATCTAAATTGCCTTATATAAAGCAAATCTAAAATCTAAACATTAAGGTCTTGTTTAGTTTATTGAATGTAATAAAGTAGGAACGAAATTACTATTACTAAGGTATTAAATAAAGGTGTAATAAATTATGAATACTTATTACGTTGTTTAGTTAGTCATCTAGTTCAACTATAAATGAAAGAATAAAGTTTGAATGGGTAATTAAAATGATGATAATATCCTAATATACTTACAAAATAATAAGATAAAAGAACATTAATCAGCTTCATCTCAAACTTAAATCCATAATCATAAAATAAAAAACCTAAATTGAAACCTTAATCCAAATTAGAAAACCCTAATCTCAAATCAAAACTATTATTCATGATCAAAATTCAAAATAATCTATAACACTACAACCAAACAAATTTAAAATAAACTTAAGAATAAACTTGTATTAGGGTTTCTTAAGATTTATAGTCCATAATCTTATTGATCAAATCAAAGAACTGTTTGGCTTTCCTTGAATCATGTTGATCAACTTTCGTTAAAATAAACTAGTAATCGATTTCGATCCTACTGTCAAAGAAAAAGAGGAATAAATCTATACAGATTTGCAAGAGGAAGGAAGAACAGATTTATGATTGGTAAGGTTTGGTGGTGTTGTATAAATTGAGGAGATGTATAGATTGATGAGAAAGAAGAATAGATCAAAGAAAAAGATGAATGGATCTACAATCTAGTGATGCTAATTCACGAGTCTCGTGGTGGCAGTAGAGAGAAAGAAGAACAGATCTAACAAATTGAAGAGAAAAAAAAAGAACAGATCTGCAATCCAGTGGTACTAATTCACGAGTTTAGTGGATAGCGGTGGAGATAGGTAGTCAAAGATAGAAGGTGGGAGAGATAGAGAGGAAGACAGGTCCATAGTTAAAGAACATAACTGCAATCCATACTTAGAGCTAATAATGGTATAATTTTATAATATGGTAATTTGCATGAGGATATTTTAGGAAGAAAAAAATAATTAGATCTTCAATTGCCATTCATGACTCTACACAAGGAATCCTAATTCAGCAATTTAAGGAATTGTGATTATAAGGGGAATTGGTATTGCAAACCTTAAATTGAATTAAACACTGTAATAGGTATTTCACAAGGAATAAAGAAGGAATCAAATAGTTACTATGGTGAAGTGATCATGCCATAAGAACAATAGTAAAACCTACCTCTATTTTGAAAACTCAACCCTTAAATTTTGATTCCCAAGCAAAAAGCCTACACCATTAATCTAAACACAGTCTAAAAGTTGCTACAATTCTTCTAAAAACTAGAAAATCCCAAATACAAACTTTAAAAATCACAAATCAAATCTTATTTTGGAAAACCTTAATTTTCTAAGCATAAACCCATAAAATCATTTTTCTTTTTCTTTTTTTTTTGTGGAAATGAACTTATACCCAAACTTATTATCTATTACAAAGATCATTACATCTATAGTTACATATATAAATGTCAAATTGTTGTAATTTATAAATAGTTAACATATGTATGCATATATTATAGCATGATGGTTTAGTTGACTTTTGATATTAAATATGTAGGAAAAAAAAATAAAAATATTGCAAAATAAAAAAGAAAATAGAAAAAATGTTCCTAGCTATCCTAAGGCTAAGGGATAACTTATGTGTAACCTCCCATTATCTCCTCTCTTAAGAAAATAAATAAGTAAATTGTTCCTTAAAACTCGACTTATCATAGGTTCATAGGTGATCACCATCTTCTTAATCTCAATAGATGACTCAATTTTTATGGTAGCTATCATACTCTAAACTAGGAAGTCGTAATAGTTATCCCATTATTCCCTCTCTTAAGAAAATAAATAAGTAAATTGTTCCTTAAAACTCAACCTGTCATGGGTTTATAGGTGATCACCCTCTTCCTTAATCTTAACAAATGGCCCATTTTTTATGGTAGCTATCACACCTTAAACTAGGAAGTTGTAATAGCTATATCATGTAAACTAACCTACATTATAAGCTAGTCACTAACATAGGTATAGCGTACATAAGACATTTACCGCTCTACTACTTGGAAGCATCTCATTTAGTACCTAGTAGGAATCAATCTATAGTGTAACTTTTCAAAATAGGCACTAAAAAATTTTTTCATAGCTTAAATTCCAAGTAAAAATTAAGTTTATAGGTTTTATAGATGATGAAACCTTATATTTAATAAAAATTTGAACCAAATAAAAAAAAAAATTTGACCCATGACATGTATGTTAGCTTTTTTGTTTGAATACATCTAAAATAATTTGCTTTCTAGACAAAAACTATGTTGTTACAGAAAAATATAATGTCTATTAAAGTTTTACTAAAATCTATAGGCATATAGAGCATGGAATAAATTTAATTAGTTAAAAACTAGGGGTCACCTAAGGAGACCCCATTAGTTTTCCTAAAGGTTAGTTCAGTTGATAAACCAAGTAGAAATCTAGTCAGGTATACTTGAATCTCATTCCCTGACCCCGTTTTCTAATCTTTTGGAACTTGAAGTGGTACAGTTGAATCTACTAAGATACTTATACAACAGCTATAAGGGAATGAGTGATAATTTGCTTAGTAAATGTGAGGAGACAATAGCACATATCTAATACAAAGCAACTAGGGTTATTAAGCAAGTTTAGTTAGATGCAATGCATGATCAAACAAATACTATCATATGATGTTGACTGATCATTGTGAGATTGGAGAAATTGTATTCGCTCTAATCTGAGTTTTGTGGAGTTTGATGACGTGCACTAACGAATCAGAACCAAATTGAGACTTGTGTAATAGAGAACACTCTTTACCTAAGACTACCTTCGAATCACAGACTGTAACCTTATCGTAATCTTCTCTTCTATCATTTAGTTCAATTGAGAGTAGGGAGAAGACCATTTCTACTATCCTCATTAAAGGGTTCGTGTTTGGCCTAAGAATCTTAATTGTTTTCCTTAGTAAGTTGTGATATAAGTCCGGTTAATAGTTAAGTCGAGTTTATATTAGATTTCTTTTGAGGTAGTTAAGCAATTTCAAATAATCCAAAGTAAGTGATATTATGAAGAAAGCAATACGTAAGTCTAGCACTTAGAATAGCACAACCATATTCAAGTATAAACGTTGCATACGTACAGATAAGATATATACTAAGGTTTCCAAGTATTCTTAAAAATACTTCAAAATATGGTGAAACACTAAACTTGAATACTAATGCTTATTTTCCTCGTGCATTGCTCTTGTCTTCCTTTATTATCCCTAAAATTTAACGTAACCGCTTTAGTTTCCAACCAATATGTAACATATGAGTTCATTTCAACATTTAGATATGTTCCTCAATTGTTTTAGGTAAGTTTTCTAAGGTGTTTATTAAGTATTAGTTAAGTAGGGCATATTCTAACAAAGGTTCTAACTTAATACAGGTTGCTAGCTAGTAGTTTTTTACCTAAGTTTTGACTTTAGTAGATTTTAAGAAGTTATAGGCTAGCGACTTTTTGATCTACTCTCCAGCTTCTACTGATTCAATATTTATTACCAACCATCTTTGAACTTCTGATCACTCCTACATTTTGCATCTTACATCGAACTAGTTTTTGATTAAGTTTCTGACTTAGGTTCTAACCTAATCTTGTGGTAGAGGTTATTCTCTGAGTAGCTTTTGAGCCACGATCTGACTTTGATAAAGGTATAAAATTCATATACAAATCACTAGTTGATTTACTATCGAACTCCTAATGTGATTGAAGATATTCAATACCAAACTACATCCTGACCTAGTTTCTAACAAAGTCTCTAACTTACCATCCAAGATTAGATACTTATTTAGGAAGTTTCTAACTCACATTTTATTTTCTAGAAATAGTGTAGAGTCCAAGGATGGCTACTTTTTTATCCAAATCCATTTTCTAGTATATTCATCATATTCACATTAGGTTACACTTTTTAACCCAATTTCTAACTTTGCTATTACTGCTACTAGCATGTCTAATTGCTTCACATATACTCTACTTGCCCTACATTTCTAGAAGCCTAAACCCTACATATGCAGTAAATATCAACTAATACTTCAATCATCTACTTTCTTTCTTCATCATATTATCCATTCGTTTACAAGTATACTAAATACTCGAAAAATTTAACCTTAAATTGCTAAATACCTATTTTTATTCAAAAATCATCCTTTTGAAACTCATATTAAACCACTTTTAGCTTTTGCATGTAGGTAAATATAGATTATACTATAGTTTTATAAAGATTTGGTTAAGTTCCTTTGCAAAATGACACTTCTAGCGGATTGATTACACGAAAAGGAAAATTTTCCTAAAATTTGAAGACCCAATTTTCATAATCCAACCACATAACATCAAAATTCAACCTATTAGGAGTATAATTACAAAAATTCAATTCAAAACTATACTTAGTAGTTTTTCAAAAACCCAACTAAAATTTTGTGCAAAGGACATTTTTCTTAAGGACCTTCTATCTACATTCAAAATTTTGAAAATCTAATTGAAGATTTGACTTCCTCATGCAAAATTATGTAAGGAACCCAAATTTCAAAAATTTTGGTAAACGTTTGCTAGTTTTCCTTAATTTTAGTTAAAATCAAGAATTGTAGCAACTTACGGGAAACCAAATGCTTTAGCAACTGTAGGAAGGAGAAGGTGTGATAGGAATTAGGCTACTAGGCCTTTAAACTACAACTAAGGCCAAGGACTAAAGGGACTAATAAGGTGAATCCTCCTACTCTAGCCGATTCCTACCTAGGTTGAGTTACTCCTTGATGCTGATTAACTCTCTACGCCATGTCGAAGACTGCCCATCTTTCAAAAATTTTGTGTTGAATGGAAGAACACCTTAACAACAACCAGACTTCATACACCTACTCAGTCCTGTCCGACTCGACCCCTTACTCTATGACATTACTATCGAGAGGCCGAGATATCCTATACGTCAGCTACTCCTGTTCGGATGAGTCCACACTTACTTAACACCCCTACTCGACCATCCAACTAGCTCATACTACTTTGTTTACATCCTCTAAAAGCACCACTAATACATTGCTGCCACATGTCTAGGACCATTTGTAGAATCTGCTACAATAATCATTGCTCTTTCGTAAATATTCATTTTTATCCTTTGTGTACTTACTTTATAAGTTATTTCTTTGGGACAATACCCTTTTTGTCTTTTCTTTTTTAGGCAGGTTATCCTAAATTCTCGAGTATAAATACCTCTTGTATACATAGCCATAAATGATGACATTATCATTAATATACTAGATAATTTCCTTTCGTAAACATGGTTTGTTTACTCTTATTTCACTTTTATCCTAACCCTTAAGTAAAGCTAGATGATGAGTAACCTCACTAGACTAACTCATGTGTCATATTGAGTTATACTGTGAGTCCTTTGAAGTTTTATTGGTATGTCATATCCCTTCGATTTATTCATGGGTCTTGCTTACTTTTCCCTCATTTTTGTCCGTCTTACGTGTTTTCCTTCACCTTATTTTAAGCTTTTGGTAAGCTCGGACCTATCCTTATGACCAGCCTTATCTGTTCTTGACTCTAGTCTGCATCAAGGTGTATTAACCAACATAAGAAATGCCTCCTTCTTCAGGTGGTGGTCTAGTCTCACTTCTAGGTAATCGATTTCCTTTAAACCCCCCAATTTTCTCACTTTCTTTCTTAATTTTTGTTTTTGTACTCTTTTACTCTATATTCTATACTCCATATTTTTCCTAAACTTAAAACTAGCAAACTTTTTCCATCCTATAATAACAGGTGTGATAGTATAGATGAGGTATCAAATCAAAACAACTCCTTCCAAAATCTTGTTTCCCTCACAATGTTACGCATCAAACATGTTTCTTAGGTTATCTTATATTTTTTTTATAATTTCCTACTATTTTATTAATTTATTTAGTGAATTACACTCAATTTCGAATGTTTTTGATAATTACAAGTATATATATATATATATTTATACCTAATGTTCATACATGTTTTTTATATATTATTTTATGTACAATATTATTTATATTGCTCCTATAATTTATTTCTAAATGTTCCTTAATTTCTGAAACCTAATTTTCGCTAGTCATTACAACTAATTTCTTTCCTTTTTGATTTGAACTACTACTTCCATCACTAGATAAGGATCTCTTTAAAGGTAGACTTAAATTGATTCATCTTACTGAAATTCTTGCTCCACTCCGACTACATCAGTATTCGATTATTTTCAAATTGATGTGCCTTAACTGCTACTTCATTATAGGTTTTAAAACCATAGTCCATAAGCTTACATTTCATCGTAGGCTCAAATCCTTTAAGAAATAAATCTTTCTCAAGCTGTAGGTTATCTCTATATGATTGTGGTGCATATTGAATCAATTGATTAAACTTTGTTTCATACTACACCATATTCATTATACCCTTTTTCAAACCTATTAATTCCTTATTTATTTGATTTTGAACACTCATAGGAAAACATTCATTCTTAAGCTCTTCTCTGAATATTTGCCATGTAAGTAGTTCTAGCAAAGTCCATGTTTTCAAGTCTCACCATATTCTTGCTCTTAACTTTAGCAAGAAAGTTCCATATGAAAGCTTTTGCACTTCCGGTACTCGAAAAGCTTCAAAACTTTGCTCGATCTAGACTAACCAATCATCAACTATGGTTGGTTTACCCATCTCTCCTTTGAAATACCAATTAGTTTTGATAAACTCTATGAGCTTACCAACTTTTGGTGGCTGTTATTCCCTTGGCTCCGCTTTAAGTTGCCTTTGTCCTATATCATTTCCATTAGCTGTAAGATGTTGAATTAAAGCTCCTTATTGTAGGATCATAGTTGGCATATTCATCATCATCTATCCAAATTGAGTAGGGTCTAACATATTTAGAAAAGGTATAGGCGATGGTAAATCATTTCTTGGTTGATCTTGTGGTATAGGTGGAACTGGAGATGGTTCTTTATTTCTAGTTTATCCATTTCCATTCCTATTTCCTTCCTCAACCATGTTACTAAATTATTACAATATTTCACTTAAACCTACACTAAAAATCCATTTACTTATTAGTTAGTTTAGTTTTCCAAAACCTCTACACAATCCTCTAATTACATATTTCTTACTCATTTTATCACCATAAATTTCCAATTACATATCTTTTGACAATTATTCATTTTCACCAAATTACCGAAGTTAAGCATGTCCTGTATATACATAATGATATAAACACAATTCCTTGTAACATCTAAGTCTTGGTTTAATAAAAAGTAACATTGATTCAACAATTGTAAATTCAATATCACTTATATATATTTATACACTATCGCATCACCTGTGATCACCTATAATCTCTTAAACATATGATAATACTCAAGAATCACTTGTAACAAATTAACTTTATACTTCATCACAAACTTTCATAGTATAACCTTACAATTCAAAATATACATTAGAACTAGAGTTCTACATTAGGATACTTACATTAAATTAAACTTTTTATATCACAGATTACATATAAACATAACTATACAAACAAAATTTACATCAGGATTCTTTAGTACATGTGTTCTATTTACATCTTTCTTACCTCTAGTACCAAAGTATATTTAAAATTTCAAAATACTATTTACATAAAAAAGAGGCTAAAGTATTCAAATAACCAAAACATAACATAAGTCATAAAATCTAATAGTAGTCAACTCCTAATCATTCCATCCATTTGATTCATTTGATATTACAACATTTTCCGTAGGAAACTAATTTTCATGATCATTTAAGTCCACATTATCATTTCCTATTTCTAAGTTAGAACTTACTACTATAAACTTAAGTGTCCAAGAATATATATGACTTCTTGTATATCCTCATTATTCTCATTTGCCAACTCTGGTTCTCCATTTTGATTCACTTCTTGTCTTTCATTAGCTTCTACTTAAATTCCTACTTAATTTGTAGAATTAGTTACTGCCTCATTTTCAATTTCCTCCTCAATCTCATTTTCAGCTTTCGCTTGAGCTATTGCTGCTTCTAAGTTATACTTAGGATTCTTTTCCTCAAAATTTTTACCTACATTTTCTTATTGAATTGGAACCAAACTCTCAGGAGGCTTTATAAATGATTTAGGCTCATATAATTGTTAAGGTACTTCAATTCTTACATTTCTAGTCAATGAAAATCTTAAAAACCAATATATAATTCCTAGTGGATAATCTCTAGGTATATGGAGAGTTCCTATAGGTGTCTAATCATTACCGAGTAGATAATTCTTACCAAGTTCTACTATAATAGGGAAATACAATACTGGAACCATTATTAGTACAATCCCATTATCAGGTATATACTTTTTTCAAAGTTGCAATTACAGTGTATTTATTATATAAAGGACCTAATTCATCCTCCATAATCTTCCAATCATCTTTCATACTCCAAGATAATCTCCTCTCATAAGTGATTATAATCTCATCTATCATATAAAAAATCATCCAATCAGTCAATTCTAATAACAAGTTTCATAACTAAACTTAATAGTCAATAAGGGATTCATCTCCTTTCCATCTAAAGTGTAACCAAGCATAAATAAGCTTATATCTACAAATTTGAAAGTAAATACAACAGAGCATAAGTTAGATTAGTGAGATGCTCTCTTATACTACCTTTCAAGTAAGTTGGTTAAACAAGTAAATGCTATGCAACAATCAAACATGTGTAGCAACACACACAGCCTTCTGATATCTACCATGTAATCTAAGGTTTATTCCCTACTCCCCTTGATGGGAATTAGCCGTCAACTATGTCCAAGTCGAGGCCGTTCTATCCGAAGCCGATGTGGACCCTCCAAAAGAAGATGCCGACCTATTCTAACCTGAGGCTGAATAACTTTTGTTAAAGCTAAGCAATTTACAGAAGATTGAGGAAAAGAAAAGGAGCCACTCAGCAATAAGTATATCGTCTATTGAGAAGATGAAAGAGCACACAGCCAAGGACTCGGGACCAAAGAACCACTTAACATGGTCCCGACAGACTAGTGCTCACTAATTCTAACACTTGACAATAATGAGCTGACCTTTCTAATGTCTTGGCCAAGCATTGCGAGACTTCAGGAGCTCCTCCTTGAACCTGAACACCCAACTGCCGACCTTGCTTAGTTCGGATCCTGCTCTTTCCTAAACAGGCCAAGTAACTGCATGTCGACCTCTATTAAATGCACAGTTTTGTATTCTTGTGTATGTTTTCCTTTATTTTATTTATGGGCTTAATTCTTTAAGATTTAAGGCTTTATACATTATTTACAATTTTGCCATTAGAGTTTAGGACTTGCTAGAAATAGCAACTTTTGTAAACATCAGATATATGAAGATATATGACAATATATATGAAAATAGACAAAAAAGTATATTCCTGCAATTTGAATCTTTTCCCTTTTTGAGCAAGGCTACTTTAGAGCTAGCATTTGCTGGACTATCGAGTATAGATTAAGCTCTTTAATCTCTCCTACATTCTTATCAATCTTGACCTTAAGATTGTGATCAACCCTTTCATTTGAACCAGTTAGTGAGTTGCATTTAACCTTCATTTGAATCCTGAGCAACATTTAGTGTTTGTGAGTTGTATCGAACCCTATTTCTAGTTCAAACCCTTGATTGCATTTGTGTCTTTATACATGATATCTATTCACATTCACTGTCGAAACTAACCATCTCACTTCCTATCCGTCAAATCCATTCGACCCATTATAGGTTTTCCGAGATCTGTTGCTTCGATCCTTATCACCCCCTCCACCCCCCACCCCCCACCCTCCGACCTTAAGTTGAGGATTTATAGTTCCTCCAGTGTCTAAGAGTCTAATTTAGCATAGAAGTTACTTAGCATAATATCCTTGGCTACTTAAGCAAAATAGTCATAGAATTTCAATTCTCAACTAAACTAGTACCTATGTCAATATAGCAATCAAAAGATGATGCCCCTTAATCTATCCTTGATATGATTTGCTAGGAAGGGAGTGATATATGATGACCAATATCATGCGAACTAAGGGTGGGTCCGAACCTCAAAACAGATCGAAAGCTAAATGGAAGTCAAAAGCTGAGTAGGGGTCCTTGTGCAATGATGGTGGATACGACACACCAACGATTCACATGAGCTCAGGTTGCACTTGATATTACATAGAAGTGTAGCTGGAGGGCATTCACCAATAATCTATGCTTACAATAAACTAGATAATAGTAAATGAGAGTAAACAAAGGACACTCAGCTTACAAAGGGAAGTACATCTAAAATCCGATATCATTAACTGTTTCGGCTATTATATAAGTATTTATATGGCCTAATTATGGCAAGTCTTAGGTATACATAAATTACAAAAAATGATTCATATTAGAAAAGGAAAGGGGAATAGATTATAAGGGTAAAGTCGTAAATAAACAAAAAGAATATTCAGTTACAAAAAGATATTACTAATGTTAGAAAAGTGGAACACATGTCTATTGTCCATTCAGTGGTCCAGATGATGCTGTATGCTAAGCAAAGTTGATTCTAAATAGAGCAAGTTAGGCCAGTAGTATGACAGCTCAATTATTTTGGACTTAGGAAGGGTTGGTACTGTATGTGGCCATTCTTCTAATCAACCTTAGCTAGTTGGCTTGAAAATAGGATAGTTCAACCTCAAATGTGAGTCAGCTCTAATTTAGGTTAATTCAATGCTCAAGTTTGAACTTGCGCGGTAATATGAGGACAATATAGTAATTGGTTGGTCACCTTGGGGGTCTTTGAGACAAGCCAGAAAGATATCGAATAGAGTACCTCAGTAGGATGGTACGGAGAATGCATTATTCTTTAGAGTTTAAATCCCTTTAGACAACTTGGCGAATCATATGGGTGAGTCCTCAAGCTCGGGAGTGAGTGATTGGTTCCTGATCCCTATCATTCCCTTTAGGCTATTTGATATTTGGGATCAAATCTAATTCTGCTTCTTGTTGATCATCCTCAAGAACATATGGATGGAGGTTGGCAATGTTAATGGAGTCTAAGACTCCATAATCTTTGAGCAATTCATTCAAGTAGGCATTAGGGTGTTACGCCCCAAACTTATGGAATCATAATATTCCCGTAGTGTAAACCAACCTAAGTTAGAAGTTATCCCCATAGTTGCTAACATGTATATAGTCTACATAAGGTGAACGATGACTCAACCTGATTTGAAGCAGTTAGATGGGCACCTATAGTATATAAGACTTGTGGAGTAACATTTTACATAATATATTTTCTTGTATTTACAAATAGACTAGTTCTTACACATAAACTTATATGCATCAAAAGTTCCTTAGTTTTCAAAGAAACTATATATCTTTATAGGAGAACTATATTACATATATAAATATAATAACGAGCTAACACAGACTATAAGGCCTCTTAGGAAAACCTTATAATCCTCTCACAAAAGAAAAACAGAAGTGTCATGAGTTTCAATCCATTCAATAGACCTCACAACTTTACTCCTTAACTTATTGGAACTAACTTGAGGACAACTACACTGAAGCATCTATTGGTACTACTTTACTCCTGCAAAACAATCTATTGGGATGTAAGCTCAACTAGCTTAGTAAGAAAGGATGGAGTCGTAAGAATACATTACAAACATGGTTGTTCAGTAATTAATTAAATGCAAATGCAATTGACAAATGATATAGCATCTCACAATGTTTTATCGGTTCATTATGAAGTTAAAGTAATTTCATCTACTCTAGCCCAGATTTCGAGGAGTTTCAATATGACACTATTAGACTAAATCTGGGCTTATGCAATGAAGAGCATTCTCCTCCCTAGACAATATTTGAACCATAGATCCTAACTTTGCTATGACTCCCTTTCTTATTACTTAGCTCGACTAAAGGTGAGAAAAGGACCATTTTTGCTATTCTTAACGAATGCATTTATATTTAGTTTGATAACCTAATCATTATCCCTATTGGGTGATTGTGCATATTAGGTTAGATCTTTAGTCAACTTAAGATTAGGTGAGCAACTAAGTTTATACACATAAGATATGATATATGTTCAAGCAGAAAAACAACACTTGGATTTTAATTTCCAGTCAACAATTATTATCTTGAGCATACACATAGCTCATGCATAAACAATTTAGCTACAACCATAAACAAGAACTCTTATTTCTTAAAGTATCTTAATATGATACTTCAATCTTCCATTAAGCATTGTTGAGCCTGGTTTTTCACTCTCTCGATTCTTTTTATAAAATTAGGTCTTTTCTAAGCCGACCAGTATTAAACCCTTACCCGTTTAATACTAGCCCTCAACTAGGGTTATGAACAGAGGCTTTGTATGTTAGGTACCTTCTTCGCCCAGTTCCTCGATGGAGAAGGAAATTTGATCTATGGTGAGGATGGAATTGGTGACAGAACCAATCCTTTCAGCCGGGATTTCACGAGAGACCTTAACATCCTTTAGTGTTCTGAATAAGGCCTCTCAATATAGGTCTAATGCCATCAATAGACTCATGAGGGATATTTGTGCTGGAGTCTTAGCGAGCTGGTCCATTATTTTGTACTCACTAGACTTGATCATTTTGGTGAAGGCAATTAATCCTTCTTCATGTTCAGCTTGTTTAGCGTTTAGCATTTCCTATACGCCCTTCTTTTTTAAGTCTTCCTTTGGATTGTAGATTCTGCCGGAGCGAGTGATCCACCCTACAAGCGAGCTTGATTACCCTTGGTTTATTGCTTGGTAATTGAAGGGGGCAGCTTTATAATTTTTGGGGGCTACAGGTATATGGAACATGTACCTTTTAGTTTATGGGACCTCTTTTATGTAGAACCTATAAACCTTTGGTTCTTGGTTTTAACCAATCATGTTGATGGTAGATTCTGAGTAGTCAGATATCATATTGATGACAGGTCCATGGCTTGGCAGTGGGTTGTTGTTGACGTTTGGGGTAGAAGCCTTTACAAAATCTAGTTGTACTGTACCTTCATCGATCAAATCTTAGATTTTGTTTTCCAACCTCTAGCATGAATTAGTTAAATGGCCTACTTGCCCTAGATGATATTGACATCTTGCATTGGGATCAAAGAACTTTGGCCTGTACCTTTCACTAGGAGCCTCAAAATGTAGTAAATTATCTCTTCTTAACTTCTCGAGCACTTGACTAAGTGGAACAGGTATTCTGGTGAACTGTCTTGGGGCCCTATTAACCTGTAGTTAGTTTCTGTACTGTGGTTGAGCTGGCAGGGGATTCGTCCTAAAAAAAACTTAGGAGTTAGGTCTTGTATTCGAGTTGACCATGCTAACAATAGCTTCTCTAGGCTTGCTGGTGGTGGGTTTAGCAGAAGATGGTTGTTTATCTGTTGTTTCTTACAGCTTGCCGGAGGAAATGGCATTCTCAATTCGGTACCCTGCTGCTACTATTTCTGCAAAGCTAGAAGAGGCTTGTCTAATTAGGTGAGCAAAGTAGGGCCTCTCAAGAGTGTTAATGAAAGTTGCTGTTAGCTCTTTTTCAATCATAGGGGTAGATACCCTTGCAGCTAAGGACCTCTACCTTTGAGCATATTCTTTGAAGGACTCATTGTGCCTCTTCCTTAGGGCAACCAAATCCATCATTGTTGGTGGCACTTTGACATTAAATCTATATTGCTCATAGAATGCTTTAGCTAGCTTCTCCCATGTATTCACCTGATTTAGGTTCAACTGGGCATACTAGGTTAAGGTAAGGCCTGTTAGGCTATCTTGAAAGGTCTGGACCATGAGTTGATCATACTATGTATACTTGCCCATTTTACGTACATACAGCCGGGTGTGTAGCTTGGGGCATCCGGTCCCATTATACTTTTCAAAGTCAGGTACTTTGAATTTTTCTGGGAAGCTTCCATAATCGTATGCAGAGAAGTCTGTTATTCCAACGTGCTCGAATCCATCACACCCTTCAAGCGTTTTCATCTTTACGGTGATCTGTCGAGTCAACTGCTCTTCGAGCTCCTTTAATCTATCCTGGTCAACTTCAAGCTTTAGGTTGATTGGGAATGAGTAAGTATTTGACTCAAAGGTTGGGTTAGCCTTTGGAAATACCTCTTCAGTTTCAAAGGATTCAAAGCCCTGATTGCCTTTAGGGAAAGCTTCTTTTGTTTCAAAGGTTGGGGCCTCAATATTCTTTCTATATTAGGCTTTAAAGTGCTCTTCATTTGATGGGGCCGTAGACCTGAGCAGAGAGATGCTGTCAATAAGGAAGCTCAGTTGATCTACTAGCTTTCCCATTGTTTATTCCAACGATTGGAATCTCAACTCTATAGAGTCAATAACCTTGGGGTTGCTGTTGCCATTATTGTTGTTATTTCCTTGGTTGGCCATTCTGGTTTCAAAATGAGTTTTGATGGGGCTTCGTTGGAAGGTTTGACGTTTGGGAGCTATCTTAGCGACTTGGTGAAAACTACTTCTCAACAAGTTAGCATAGGGATATTTTGAAAAAGGATGCAAATGAATGAGATGCAAGTAAATCACACGGATGAAAAGGAGAGGATTGACAAATGATTAACAGAACGGCGAGTTATTCATTATTTTTGGATTCCCGGAGTTTTATTACATGAAAGAAAGAAGAAGGTACAAATTCATCTATGTTAATTTCCTTTTTTTTTTTTTTTGTAGGCCAGATGACATTTTCTTCCTCCTTTAGTCATGCTTAGCTGCTTCTTCAAACTCTTGAATTTTCTTCTGAGCCATCTTCAGCTGGTGTTCTAAGGCATATGACCTTTGTCTAGATTCTCAGCATAAGTTTGCCCATTTATCTTTCTCATCATGGAGGATCTCCATATGCGCTTTCATTTGGTCCATATAGGTTACCATTTCAGAGTTAGGGTGCATAGGGCATGTTTGAAGGACTTTTGGTGCCCGATATCGCATTGTACCTACCTTGTGAAGTTGATTGTATAAATACTCTTTGGTAACCTAATGTTTATCCACTTCTTCTATGAACTCGCTCAGATCGATGTTTGGGCTTATGGTTTAGGTGTGCCACCAAGCTTTGATCTTATGAAGTTTGGATACCTTTTTTATGGAGTGAAGCTCTTCGAGATTAAGAGTGAATAGTTCCAATGAAGGTTTGTGAACTATGTCCTGGATCCCTTCGAATTGTCTTACCATGTTGCTTGGATAGTAGCTTATATACCAGCTCATCCCGATCAGTGATATAGCATGGTAATTCTTGCAAATCAATATGACCTTAGTGTAATTACTCCACCTGGCAGTCTACAGTATGTCTTCTACTCGAAAATCTTGTAGAACCTCTATCCAGAGAATGGTAAGGATATCTTCTAGTAATTTGATCTTATCGACAAAAGAATCAATAAGGTTAAACTTATTCGCGAATGCTCCCCTTATTAAATCCAACCCAAAGCACTTGATGTGACTGACGAACCAAACCATTAATAATGCCATGCTTGACCTAAGATCTTTGTAGCCCCTTTCTTTAAGGAAGTTAAGATTCCTTATCTACTCAGTAAGTAGGGCAGGAATGCAAGATTTACCTTCCTAGAACTAAGCCACTAACTTTGCTACTTTAAAGTGTATAAAAAGAGACCTACTTGGGAACAAGATAGTCGCGAACACAGCTAGTATATAAGCCTTGATTCGGTTTTCTCTCCAATTCCCAAAAAACAGCACTTGATTGTTGCAGTTGGGCTCATTCTAGAACCAATAGACTAGATCCCATATCTTGATGGCATATTTGTGCAGTCGTTTAGGGCCTCATTTATCTCAGTCTTACGGATCCCTAAGAATTTTGAGAAGATATATGTTGGGTCGAAGTTGAGTTCCAGGATGTATATTTCATCCAAAGGAGGAGCTTGGAGTAGTTAGGTGTACTCATCTAGAGTTGGGTTGATTAGATGTGGTCCAAATTGGAAAGCTACTTCTTTAGGCTCCCAAAAATGGACTAAGGCCCTTACTAATGTGATGTTAACTTTCACTTTGGCTAGTGAGAGTATGGGTCTAATTTTGTTGGTGATGAATTGTTGCTCTCTCAGATTGAAGGTTTGAAACCACTAGTTGAGTATAGGCTTTGGGTCTGTAGGTTTGTGGACATGAATCTCTTTGGTGAAGACCCTGGCGCTAGATGCACTAGCCATTTCTAGAACATTACAAAGAAAGCATAAATTACATGGAAAAGACTAATATACAAGATCTCCTATGTACATCAATTCTAGGAAGGATATAGGAAAACTAAAAACTCCAGAATCTTTGTCTTTTTTTTTATGTAACATTGCCATTTTGCTAATTATTTGTTGACCTTATGAAGTGTAATGCAAGACAAATGGGTTCTAACAGTCCTTAAACTCTATGACCTCATACGTTTATTAAGAAATGGTTCTTTGGTCATATCGAAGTTTAAGTAGGGGTAACCTAATCGGCCGCGAATGGTGGTTGCCCCACTACGTCCGAGACTTTACACAATGGCTCCCTATCTTAAGGTCCTATGATAGCCCGGGTTTGACCGCATTTACCATGCATTCAAGATGCAGTAAAATAAATCTCATGCTTACTAAAATAAACATGCTAATTAAAAAAAAATATGTACACAAAGCAATCAAATAAACAAATCAATATATAAAAGAATAAATAAATAAAGAAATAACTAAACAATGCGGGTAATTTGAAAAGCGATTTTAATTTCGAAATGTTTTTAAGCAGTTAGCCTTCTTGACGGTCCCCAATGGAGTCACCAAGCTGTCGAGCCTGGTTTTTTACCTTCCCGATTCTTTTTATAAAATTAGGTCTTCTTTAAGTCGACTAGTATTAAACCCTTACTTGTTTAATACTAGCCCTCGACTAAGTTTTAAAGAAAACCATTTTTTCAATTTTAAAAAGGGATTGGAGTTGTCACCCAATCAAAGTTGGGAAAAAAGGTTAAGTTATAACAAATTGGGTGGATTGACTATAACTTAACTATCGGTCTATTGATTAAAAAAAAATAATAATAATTTGTAAAACAACTTTTTTAAAAACCAGAGATTTAGGTCCGGAGGCTAGTTTATTAAACCCTAAATGGGTACCACTTTTTAACTTTCCGAATTTAACTTCGCCTTTTAACTATATCCTTTTTAATTTCTAAGAATATTTAATTATGATACATGCGACTAAATTGATAAATTTACATAAATATCTAAAAATAGAAAAAATAAAACTTTCCATATTTTAAGTCGCTCCATACTTACATACGGATGCTTACGTATCTGCTATTTGGGATCAGATGTACGTAGTTCTTTTATAAAAAACTTTAATGGGTGGTTTGATTTTAATTTTTAAAAAAGGGTCGCATTTGTGTTTTACCTAGTTCAGTTTATTCAAGGAAATTCTTTTTAAAAGGTCCTAATTAGTGTTTTATTTTTTGAAACTCTAAAAATAATCCTAATTTAGAAATAAGGTTTATTTATTTTCACTTATTTTTAGAAAACTTAATTTTTCTAAGTGTGAAAACGATTTTTATTTACTAACCTATTTATTTATTTTTATTTTTATTTATTATCTTATTTATTTTATACTTATTCTATCTATTTCTATTAAAGTGAATAAATGGATTACTTTCTTTTTTTTTTCTTTTCTTTTTCCTTCCTCTTTTTTTTTATATTTTTTATTAGTATTTTCTACTACATTTACACAAAAAAAATAAACAAAAATAAATCAACAAATAAAATAAAACAAAAAAATAAGAATTAAAAATATTAAAAAAAAAAACTTTAGATGGATTCGAATGTAAGGGTCGGACTTGGGTGAGTCGAATCGGATCGGGTTAGACGGGTCAGGCAAGTCAGATCTTGGCTTCTTCTTCTCCAGCACCAGTGGGGCACAATTCAGTGTGTTTTGTCCACCAAAATGAGCGGCTGATGATCTTTTTATGAGTATTGGATTAGAGATTTGGGGGAGGTGGTATAAGTTCAATGCCTTGGTGTTTTGGAGCCGTTTGGGTGGTTTTCGAAAGTTAGCCATGGGCGATGGTGGTGGTTCAACTGTGTAGGAGCTATTGGGTATGATTAGTGGGTTAGGATAGGTTTTTCAGAGTGTAAGGAGTTTGGTTGTAGGCTTAGTTTTGCTCGAGGGTGGTTGGGGGTGCTGATTCGAAGAGAGAGAGAGGGGGGGCAATTAAGGTTTGATGTGGTTGCTTGGTGGCGCAACTGGGGGTCATGGCGGAGGTCGAAAATAGTTGGGTTGGAGAGCCTGAGTTGCGGGTAGTCTTCCTAGAGTGGTAGCTCAGCTTGGGTCGTAGTGAAGAGAGAGAATCAAAGAGAGAGAGAGTAGGTTAGAGAGAGAAAGTGATCAGGAATGGATAAAGAGAGTGTGGGGATTGATTCTATTCGTTGTGTGTGTTTGTTTATATCCTATGATCATTAATTTATACACAAATCCAACCTAGAAACAAAGGAAAGTTGGAATTGGATTAATGAAGAATGCCTAGGAAATCAATTTTTTTCCAATTTTTGGAGCTCAAATTGAATGCTCTTTTGACTGTATTTAGACATATCTTTTGTATCGATTCACAATAGGCTATGTCTATTCTGCAATTTCGCCATTGATTTGGTGAAATTACGACGAGAAAGGGTCTAAAAACCATGCTGAAGTGGGTGGTCTGAAGCGAAAAGTGTTGGAAACCTAGAGAAAGTCAAGGGAAAGAGAGGGAAAGGAAGGGAAAAAGAAGGAAGGGGGAAGAAAAAGTGGGCTGACGTGGCGCCACGTCAGTTGTACCGACCAACCTCGGCATGCCATGTACCATTTCGTAACGTATAGCAGCTGACGTAGCACGCCATGTGGATGCTACATAGCGTTACATCAACGGGCCAATAAATCCGATGATGCCATGTGTTAGGACACATGGCGCAATTAGACCTTAAGACGTAGCAGTCCCTGATGTGATTGAAAACAAAAAAAAATGAGAATAAAGCCTTTCTACCTTTGCTAAGTTTCGAACCCAAAACCTTATGCTTAATACTAGTGCTATGTCTATATGCTTAACCATTAAATCGTTGGCCTATGTCTTGTCCATATGTGCAATTAAATTGCATATATAGACTCGGTCAACTTGTTCCGTATTTAAATCTAAGCTCAAGTTCAATAGCCCAACTTCTAAACCTAAATTTAATTTAACAAAATGTTATCTTCTAAGATCTTTTATTTATTTATTTTATTTTATTTTATTTTTGTGATTTTTTCAAAATTTCTTTCTTTTTTTTTTGTATTTTCTAAATTTCTTATTTTTTGTGCTTTTTTTCCCTATTTTCTTATTTTCTTATGTTTTTCTAGAATTCCTATTTTTCTAAATTTCTTCATTTTTTTGGGGCTTTCTTTAATTTTCTATTTTTTTTAACTTTTTTCTAATTTAGGACCATATAACCTAATTTGAAAAATAAAAGAGGGTAAAAATTAGATGTCTACAAGCATTAATCCTTACTTACCTGAACATAATCTTACTTGCTCTTATACATTGCGTTTGTGATCTTTGTTAATAATACCTAGAAAGTAATACACAACTTCAATTTTAATTTCACATATGAAGTAAGAACTTTTTTTCATTATTAAGTAGGTTTACATTTTGATATAAGTTGGCTCTTTAGTTATTTATCTAATTTTTAGTTAACATGAGATAAGTTCTGACTCAGTTTCTAATTAAGGTTCTAACCTACTAACTTAAATTAGGTTTTTACTTAAGAAATTCTTGACTTACATTCTAACTTCAATATAGTTATAAAATTCCAATATCAACTATTTTCTAACCCAAAACCTATTTTTAGCATAATCAAGTTATTCACTCTTAAAGTACATTACGATCTTTATTCTGACATATATTCAAACTCTTCAACCATTACCATAACTTGCTATTTAACTCATATACAAACTTACCTTTCATTTCCTGAATTTTCACACTCCATAATATTAGTAAATATCTACTAAGAACTTCAATTATATACACCAATTCCTAATATACTAAATACTCATTTATACTTATATAGTAACTTAGAGATTTAATTTCAAATTCACCAAATACCAACTCTTTACTTAAAAATCATCATTTCTTAAATCATAATAATCCACTTCAAGTTTCTATAGAGTAATAATCATATAATACACTATAGTTTTACAAAGGATTACTAAAGCTCTTTTAGAAAACACTTGTCCAATGCATTGTTTCAATAGAAATGAATTTTTCCCTAAAATCTGATGACATGATTTTACAATCTAACCACATAACATCAAAATTCAATATTTTAAGAGTATAACTGCAAAATTTTAGGTCGAAACTACGTCAATTAGTTTTTCAATTATTTGCTTCAAATTTGGTGCACAGGACGTTTTTCTTAAGGACTTTATATCTATACTCAAAAATTTAAAAGTATGATTAAATATTTGAATTCCTCATGAAAAAATATGTAAAGAAACCAAATTTCATATTTTTTTTTATTTTTTGTGATGGTTTGCTATTTTTGTCAAAATTGGAGAAATTAGCGACTTATTGGAAACTTTAGCTCTGGCTACTGTTAGGAGGAGAGGTTATATCGACCCACACCGCCATTAGCTACTCCTTTAAGCGACCTTCAAGTTTCACTTCCAATTGATCGTTTTCTTCAAGAACTCACTAACTACCAATTTCATGCGCTACTTTTTCCTAATTTTATTTCTTCACTCTCTCACTCCATTTCTAAATTCCAAAATTTTTCCTAAGCTAGCAAGTAATCAAACTTTGTTCTAGATTGCAGGAGATAATTTTTATGCATAACATGAGTTGCTTATGATTTTTCATTTCCATAATTCATGTGTAAAGGCCAATATCTAGGTGTAAAAAATATAGGTTTCTTATCTCCATGCATTCCTAATCTAGTTATCTAAGAAATTATTTTTTTTTTATCATTTTTCCCAATTTTTATTAATTTATTTAGTGAATTATACTTAATTTTAGGTACTTACAACAATTATTGGTATATATATTTATATAAAAATTACACCCGATTTGTCTATTATTTAATGTCCAATATTAATTATATTACTCATATAATATATCTTTAAGTATTCATTAATTTTTGAAACCTACGTCATGCATAACCGATAATATAATAACAATATAGTAATTTCCTACTATTTTGACTATATTCTGAATATTTTTTTTTTATATTTTTAAATTCTGAGCTTACAGGATTTCCTCAATTAATTCCCTAAGTGTATTTGTAAGTTTTTAAGTTAACTGGGTTAGTTTTATCGATACCTTAACTTTAGCCACTTGATTCCTATTCGCCGAGTATGGTGCTTACATAAGGTTGATCTTTTCGAGCACTTTAAATGGTCTATTGGTTCTATGAGATAACTTGCTCTTCCTCAAACTTAGGAGTTGATCTTTACTAAGGTGGATTCGAGCCAAATCACTAAGTTGAAATTCTCTACCTTTTCACCCTTTACCTTACCTCTCAAGCTTAATGCCAGCTCAGCTTAGATGTTCTTCAACTTTTTGGTGCATTGCCTTGATGGCCTTGGATCTTTCTACAGCTGATTGATCCTCATTCTAGCTTAGAAGGGGCATTTAGTCTTATAGAAGCTCAAGGTTAAATCCATAGGTGATCTCAAATGGCAACATGCTTGTAACATTATGGGAGGTCCTATTGTAAGCGAATTCAATTATCGGTAGGCATAGATCTAATCGGTCATGTTTCGACTAATAGCAACTCGAAGCAAAGTTCTTATAGTTCTATTGACAACCTCAGTTTGTCCGTTCGTATGTGGATGGCAGGATGTGCTGAATAACAATTTGCTTTCGATTCACTTCCATAATTTCCTATGAAAGTGGTTTATGAATTTTAAGTCTTGGTCTAAAACAATGGTTTTAGGCACTCCGTAGAGCTTGATGATCTCCTGCAAGAAAAGAAAAGAGATAGTTGAAGCATCATTAGTTTTAGAACAGGACATGAAGTGTACCATCTTGCTAAATCGGTCCATGATCACCATGATGGAGTCCTTCCCTCGAGTTGTTCTCAACAATCCTAACATAAAGTCCATGCTCAACTTGGACCATGGTTTGATCAAGATCGACAAAGGTAAATGATGCCCTTGCTCAGCTTAACTCTTAGCCCTTTTACAGGTAGTACATCTTTCCAATACAACTTGAACATCTTTCATCATCCTTGGCTAAAAGAATCTAAAGGTTAGTACCTCATGAGTTCGGTGCTTGCTAAAATGCCTAGATATTCCTCCACAATGTGCCTCACATACTAGCATTATTGCATAGAACAGGTTGGGATATATAGTCTCCTATTCATGAACAAGCATCTATCTTCCCTGTGATAATCATTAAGTGCTCAGTCATCTTCAAATTTGGCATAAATTGGGCTAAAGTATGGGTCTTCACCATACAAGTCCTTGATAATAGAAAATCCAAGTAACTTGGTATGTAGTTTAGTTAAGAGGGAATGTCGTCTTGATAATGCATCTATCATTACATTGTTCTTGCTATTCTTGTACTTGACAACATAAGAAAATTCCTTCGTGAAATCAACCCACTTGGCCTGTTTTCGTGACATCTTAGGCTAGCTCTTCAAATGTATCAAAGATTCATGATCAATGTAGATCAAATATTCTTTGGATAGTAAATAATGTTGCTAGATAATTAAAGCTTAGATTAAGGAGTAGAACTCCTTATCACATATAGGGTAGTTGAGCGTAGCTCCTCTATGCTTCTCATTAAAATAAGCAATAGGTTAGCTGTCTGCATTAGCATAACTCTTATGCCTAGTTTGAATGTGTCACACTTCGCTTCAAATAATTTGTTAGAGCTTAGTAGAGTTAAGACATAGGTAGTAGTCAATTTATCCTTCACCTCTTCAAAACTCCTCTATTCATTCTATCTCCACCTAAACTCAACATTTTTCTTCAATAGCTTAGTGAGTTGGGCCATAATAGTACTAAAATTTCTAATTAATCGATGGTAGAATGATGCCAAGTCGTAGAAGCTTCGCACATTGATAGAGTAGGTTGGTATAAGCTAATCAGTAACTACCTTTACTTTTTCATCGTTAACTCGTATTCCACCATCATTCACAACAAATCCTAAAAAGATCACTTCAAGTTGGCACAATTCACATTTCTTCAAGTTAGTATAAAGCTTTTCAGCTCGGAGTTTTGAGAATATTGTTCAGAGGTGCTTATAGTGAGTTTAGAAATCAAAATTATAGACAAGAATATCATCAAAATATACAACAACAAACTTTCTAATGAATTCTTAAATCACATGGTTCATTAGTCTCATGAATGTGTTTAAGGCATTTGACAGGCCAAATGGCATCATAAGCCATTCATATAATCCATGGTGGGTCTCAAATGCAGTCTTCTACTCATCTTCCTCTCACATTTGGATTTGATAGTATTTAGATTTGAGATCAATCTTAGAGAATATTCTTACTCCATTCAACTCATGAAGCATATCGTCAAGTTTAGGTATGGGCTACCTATACTTGATGGTGATACGATTAATAGCTCGATTATCCATACACATTCTTCATGACTCATCTTTCTTTGGCACTAGCGGAGCTAGCATGACATAAGGGCTTAGGGATTCTCGAACATACCTTCTCTTTCTTAGTTCATCTACCTATTTTTGCAGCTTAATAACTTGTTTAGGATTTAGCTTGTAGGTAAGCTTGTTTGGAACTATGACTTGTGGTTACAAGTCTATTGTATGCTTAATGCCTTGAATGGGAGGTAGACCTTCGGGTAGTTCACCTAGGAATAGGATAGCAAACTCATCCTGTAGGGACTTCACCTCAATAGGTAGTAGTTCCTCATTTAATCCTCTCATCTTAAGTAACCTACTGACCAATAGATAGGTTGGCTCTTCAAGCTTCATGCCCTTCTTTAGCTTAGCTTGAATCATTACTAAAGCTACCCTTTTTAGCACTTGGCTCAATTGAGTTTACATGGTCATAACCTACTCAACTGTCATAGGGCTAAGCTTTACCTTCCTCCCTCCATGTTCTAATGAGCAGGTGTTCTTCTTACTATAGATACCTAATTTTTACCCCTCTATAGTCTTAATTTCTTTATTTTTACAAAAAGGGTCCTAATTCAAAAATAAAAAACAAAAAAAATTAATAAAAGATAAAAAATAACAAAAATTAACAAATGATGAAAATAAAAAAAAAAATAAGAAAAGGAAAAATTATAAAGAGTTTTGTAGATTTTTAAGAAGTAACTTATATTAGGAACAAATAGTTTTAGTTTTAATTTTAGTTTAGTTAAAAATTTTTATTTTAGGGAATCGGATAGTTTAAGTATAGTTTAATTATACTGAATGTCAAGATACAAGCCAACGGCCTAGCGGATAAGTATCGGAGTATTTGGATTGGATTTAATTTAAGGTCTTGGGTTCGAGTCTCAACAGGCACCTATGTCTTTATTTTTCTATCATTGCAAAAGCAAGATGAAAACGGGATTCATATCTAAGATCATTTGAATCTAGTTTAATCTTATTAAATCAGATTTGAATTAAATTTGGATCCAGTTTAATAAATTAATTAGATATGATAAGATATGATATGATTTATACTCTATAAACACACACACGCAGTCAGAAAAAGGGAAAAAAAAAAACACACGCAATCAGAAAAAAGAAAAAACAAACAATAGAAAACAGGAGGCTGAACTCCATCTTGATACAACAGTAATGGACACATTAATTGCTCATCTCCAAGCAGCAGCAAGAATAGCATAGCTCCGGTCACAAACACACATACAAGCAGTACACGTTGTTCATTGACCAGTGTCGTGACAGCCAGCACACGCCCATACGATCACCACTACAACTCCTTATCTATGCTGCTACACATGCAATAAATACGAACAGTAGTATACGCTGTCCACTACTACTCCGTCTATGCCAACGATCACTCAGGCCATCCACCGCAACGATTAGCACCAATATTCAGTCGAATACTCCATAACAGCAGTGATATTGATCTCTACAATCAGTTACTATCCTCAAGTCCACACTGCAACAAACGCCAACTACAATAGTCTCACCCACATACATTGGAACACACGGAGCATTACACACTACTGGGTGATTCCTTCGCATGATAGCAACTAAGACTGAACCATGCGACGAGCACACACTACAAATCTGAACCCAAGTCACATCGGCAGTCACGATGCACACGACGTCCATCGTAGTTCTTAGCCATATACAAGCTTTTCATTGACATAGTTCGCAGACGACGATCTCCCGAATCCTTGCATAACAATCGATCAGTAATAGCAGGTGAAGCTACTATATGACTCCAATAGCTTTACTCAAACACCGCGCATAGCCAAAACAGTAGCAGCAGCAGCGACCATATATATCCAGGCTTCATCGCCCACCAGTCTGATCACGTCCAGGCTTCAGCGCACACACCATACTTCGCCAAAACTCCCTGACACGCTGCAAGCCCGCACTGCCTACTACATTAACATTCCATCGTTGAACGTACGAGGCCTTGTGCAACTGTAACGAATAGACTAACGTTCGGTTGTTGAATATATTTTTTAATTTTAATTTTAATTTATTTTATTATTTGATTATTATTATTATGTTGTTAAGTCTTTAGCTATTTAATATTATACATACATTAGTCTAGGAAATCATTAGCTATTTAATATTATACATACATTAGTTTAGGAAATCTTTAAGATTAGCTTTTATATTAGGTATATTTCCTAACATTATTAATTCACTTAGGAGGATAATTGTTAAATAGAAATAGTGTAGATGCATATTTATATATATATATACATATATACATTTGCTTAGGATTCTTTTAGAATTAGTTTTTTTTTTTATTAGAAATTCTCATATAGGGAATTGTTTTTAGAAACAAAAATTAACAAAAGGAAAATTTTTACAAAAAGATTATAGTGTTTTAGGGAGTCTTTTGATCACTTACAAATTAAGGCCATTTATTTATTTCTTTATTTTTGAATAAATTAAATTGATCAAAACGTAAATTCGATCGGTTTTTAAAAATTAAAATTAATCAACACATTAAAGATTTTTTTTAAAAGAACTACAATCGTCTGATCCCGGTTAGCGGGTACGTAAGCACCTTCGGGGCGACGATAAAATATGTAGAAACTTAGGTTCATTTTTTCTTTTGATTTTATTTATTTATTTTAAATATTACAATTAGAAGAATAATTCTAATTTCGGTAAATATATAGTGGTCCTTGTTAGGGTTTAATAAGTTAGCCCCTGAATTCGGAACCCTCTAGTTCTTCATTAAAATTGAAGTCAAAGATCAGTAGTCAAATCATAATCAATCCACCTAATGGGATACGGTTTAATTTTTTTTTCCTGACTTCAGTCGGGTGGCGACTCCAAAAATTATTTTCAATAAGAACCGAGATTTCTCAATTTCTTTAGTCGAGAATTTCTTTAGTCGAGAATTTCTTTAGTCGAGGATTAATATTAAATGGGTTAGGGTTTAGTATTAATTAAGAAATGAGAAATCAATTTTAAATAAAAGAAAATCGAAAAATCAGACTCGATAATTTGGCAACTCCACTAGAGACCGCTAGAGGGCTAGTTATTAGAAGTTGCCGAAAGTAGGATTATTTTTCAAAAAAAAAAAAAAGAACTTAGTTATGTCATTTTTATGTATTTGTTTTTACTAACATTTTTTTTTTTTTGCTTTGGCAGTTTATTTAAGGGGGAATTTTAGGGGAGTTTTACTTTTATTCTGTTTTTCTGCATTATAAATGCATGGTAGACACGGTTAGAACCAGGCTGTCTTAGGACCTTAGGATGGGGGCCATTGTGTAAGCTTCGGATATTGTGGGATAACCACCTTCCGGGACCGATCAGGCTACTCCACTCAAGTTTAGATAAGACCACAAAATCATTGCTTTTAAAAACATAGTGGTTGCAGAACTTGAGAACTTTTAGAACCTACCCTTTATATTACATGAAAACTTTTTTCAAAAATTCACAAGAACCTATGATGTGGCGAACTTAAATGGATAAAGATAGTTGTGAAGTTATGATTGTAGTCGTAATCTTTCCTTGTAAATAATTTTTAAAGTTTAGAATACATTGTAATTGTAACTTTAATTTTGATTTTGATTAGTCATGGTTGGATCAAGTCAAGGGCCTTTTGAAGACATCCATGTCCACCTACCGCATTAGACACAGAAATTGCTTCAAACGTGGTTTCGACTCTTTAGCCTAGATAAATAAGAGTTTATTAAGAATAAGATTGGGCCCATCCTCTTTCTACAGAAGATCCCCATAAACATCACTCTAGTGCGGGCTTTAGTCCACCTTTGGGAGCCCGAATCCACCAGTTTTTGTATGGGCCTACATTAACTAAGCCCAACTTTAGAAGAATACTCCCAATTGTTGTGGGCTCCTACAATCACTGATGATATCTATATCCCAGACTTAGAAGCTGTAGTACCAAAGATCTTTAGCAAGTTGCTAGGAATCAGAAAAACTGAAATAAACCGGGTTTTAGATCAAGGAAAGACCATTCGATTAGAGGATGTCATGGATTGGTTTTCTACTGAATTGAAGCATAGAGAAAAATACAAGGTTTTTTGTGCAAATTTAGAAGCATGGCACCAGTACCAAGTCAACGCTTTTATATTGGTGGTCTTCAATACTATCCTGCTCCCTAATGAACGATGTCGAGTCCATTTCAGAATTGCAGAACTCGCAACCCAATTTCTTGAAGGGAAATCATATGTCCCAGCCCTTCTAGCCAAGCAGACCTAGTCACTAAACCATCTCAAGAAAAAGAAACGAGGAGATTTGAAAACTAATATGGTCTTACTAGTGGTCTGGTTCATTAGCTACATGAGGAGTTACCAACTTGATTTCAATCGGGCTGAGTTTACTCAGCAATATGATCTCATCAAATCTTTTGGAGAAAGAATCGAGTTGCCAGAAAATATAGCTAGCCGCTGCTGGGTCCAATACTTTCAGAGTATGAAAGCGGAAGAGTTGTTGTTAACACCCAGGTGGTTTGCAAGCAAGGAAATGATAAGAGGATGCGAAGACTTCAAGGCGGTCCCTCTGATCAGCTTCAACCTCTGCACCGCATACGTCCCAGCCAATGGACTCATTGACGACATGATCCTTGGATCGTTATTAGAAGTTGTGTCATTAGACTTCCTTAACCCCGGCATGATAATGGTTGACAAAGCAGCTAAGCTTCAGAGCATCCGAGCTCTTTGGTGTACAAGAAAGACCACCCCTACCACTAAAGAGATAACAGCCAGGAACTAGACAACCAAAGGATTTCTTTATCACCAGCTAAAAGGGCTGAAAGATATGGAAGACAACAAAGAGAAGGGGGAAGTTCAAGTTGAAGCTGAACCCGAGAAGACGAGTAAAAGAGAGCAGGAGTTGGAAAACCGTTGCAAGGAATATCATCAGAAGATAAAGGCATTGGAAGCACAACTGAAGAGGACTAAGGGCAAAGAAGAGCAGGCTCCTATGATCCGAAAGAAGAGAAAGACACAAGATAAGCCTACTAGCTACTAGGAGATTAGATTTTAGATTTTAGGTTTTTTATGTTTTCATTAGAATTCATTTTTATGAACAGAATAAGAGGTGTAAAGCTTCACAATTGCAAAAAATTAATAAAAGTTAGTTAGGTTTTGCCACATCAAATGGTTCTCCCTAATTCTTGATTTTTCATTGCACTCGTATGACATGCATCTTGTGTTTATATGATTAACAACCCTTTTCTAGGAAAATGTAATATGTACTAACCCTTTGTTAAGTTGTTCAACAATCATAAGGAAAAATTTCAAGATAGCCCCCAAACGTCAAGTCTTTTAGAGAAGTTTGATTAGAACACATTCCCAAACCAGGATGGCCACCACTCAAGGAAATGATGGAGACCTTGAGATCAATGATCCCTCCGAGCTGAGGTTTTGTTCCATAGAAAGGGCTATGGAGAAGATGGCAGAACAAATGAGCTTCCTAGCAAATAGCATTGCTTTGCTGCGAGCTACAGCTCCGGCTAATGAAGAAAGTTCCAAAACCCGTTATGGGAAGAATACACAAGCTCTTGAAGTAGAGCACGAATATCAAAAAGACCCATTCGAGTCAAAAGGAGTTTACTCGAAAGACAACCCGACCTTTGAACCTGATACGTATGCGGCCCCAAGACTTGTCGACCATGGGCCAAGTACGGACAGCTTCAAAGAACTGGAAAAGAAATTAACACAATAGATAACTGAGAAGATGAAGGCACTTGTAGGGTATGACGGATTTGAACAGGCGGGGATCACAGAGTTTTTCGTGTATGACATGGGATCATACCTTGAGAAGTTTAAGGTACCAGAATTTAAAAAGTATAACGGGATGGGTTGCCCCAAGCTCCACACCAGGTTGAATATCAGGAAGATGGGTAAATATGTTTAGTACGATCTACTCATGGTACAGACATTTTAAGATAGTTTGACTAGACTAGCCTTGACTTAGTATGCCCAGCTTGATTTGAATCAGATAAATACATGGGAGAAACTTGCTCGAGCATTTTATGAACAATATAAATTCAATGTAGAAGTAGCCCCCACTATGATGGACATGGTTGCCTTACGGAAGAAGAATAATGAATCGTTCAAAGAATACGCTCAAAGATAGAGGTCCTTAGCTGCAAGAATCTCTACTCTTACAACCGAGAAGGAGCTCACATCGGCTTTCATTAACACCTTGGAGAGGCCCTATTTCTCCCATCTCATCGAGCAAGCCTCATCCAATTTTACTGAAGTAGTAGTGGTAGGGTGTAGGATTGAAAGTGCTGTCTCTTCCAGTAAGCTGCAAGACCCAGCAGATAGAAGACCACTGGTGTCATCATCTGGTCTTAGACCAACCGGTAGCAAGCCCAAAGAATCTACGGTTGGTATGGTAAATTCAAATGCTAGACCGAATGCTCAAGGCACTTTTAGGGTGAATCCACCCCTCGCTCAGCAACAGTTCAGAGACTAGTTTCAAACTAGCAGGACTTATAGACAATTTACCAAGATACCAGTCCCTTTAAGTCAAGTCTTTGAGAAGTTGCGAAGGGATAATTTGATACGATACGAACTTCCTAGCGATTGATACCGACTAAGAATCTTTGACCCCACAGTAAAGTGTGAATACCACTGTGGACAAGTGGGGCATTCGACTGATGCATGCTGGAGACTGAGGAATAAGATTCAGGACTTGATAGATGAAGGAATGGTGCAGTTGGATTTTGTGGAAGCCCCGGTTCCTAACGTTAACAATAATCCCTTACCTAACTATGAGCCGATGATTGGTATGATTTTTGATGACTATACTATCCATGTCATCGATTCAGATAAGAAGCCTAAGGTTTTTGAGTTTTATACAGGCAATCAAACTCCAGAAATGAAGAGGTACACATTCCACGTACCGTTGCCACCAGAAAATTACAAGGCTGCTCCATTTAACTATCACCTAGTAAATCAGGAAAAACCAGGTCCTCTGGTAAGGGGCATTATTCGATCAGGAAATATTTATCACCTAAGAGAAGAGCATAGGAGGAAAGTCATGTCAGGAGAATTGAATGATAAGATGGTGGCTGAACGCATTAAAGGGCTATCGGCCTTTACCAAAATGATCAAGTCGAGTGAGTATAAGATCATGGATCAACTTAGTAAAACTCCTATACAAATATCGTTGATGGGCCTGTTAATCGCATCCGAACCATATAGGGAGGCTTTATTTCGCACTTTAAATGAAGTGAAGGTCCTTTGGGAAATTCTAACTAAGAAGATGGGACTGGTTATTAATTCAATCCTTGCAATAGATCAAATTTCATTTTCAGCTAAAGAATTGGGCGAGGAAGGGAACAAACATACAAAGCCACTCTTTATCATGGTGAGGAGTAACAACATAATTATCACCAGGGTACTCATTAACAACGGATCATCGTTGAACATCCGCCCACTTGCCACCTTGGATTTGCTGGGCATCGATACATCTGCGATTAAACCTTCTTCCATGACAGTTAAGGCCTTTGATGGTTCCAGAAGAGAGATTATAGGGGAGATTGATTTATCTGTGAGTATTAGTCTTCAGCACTTTACTATTCAATTCCAAGTCATGGACATTCCAAGATTTTTCAATCTACTTTCGGGAAGACCTTGCATTCATGTAGCAGGAGCCATACCCTCGAGCTTGCACCAAAAATTGAAGTTTATCTCAAATGGCCAAGTGATTACAATTTTGGGAAATCAAGATTATGAAATCTACAAGGAGACGGCTATACCCTACATAGGAAGTGAGGGATAAGAAGAGCTGGGTTTACAAATTTTTGAAGAAGTGAACATGATTATCGGACCTAACAGAGAAGATGATAGAAGAATGGGATTCAAGGAAGGCCAGATCGGTACATACGGCCTTGGCTACAATCCTACCCTAGCAGAAGAATTCTAGAAGAAACAAGCGAGGGGCAAGAGAGGTAACAGATTATACCATGCCTCAATGACCTTTCCACTGCTAACTGAGACATTCAGATAGGAAGAGACTTAAGCCTGAGAATCTGACAAGGAAGGATCAACAAACTCGCCACCCAAGTTCCAGCATCATTTGAACAACTAGTTCTCCATCCCAGCGAATAGCAACAGGTCTTCCCTAGGGTAAAGGGATGACTCGTAGTTAGTATTTTCTGAATTTTTATTTTCAATAGTCATCGTTTCAAATGTATTGTTGAACCTTTCGTTCAAAATTAGTTAAGCCTTTATCTCATTTGAGACCATACTTCCATTCATTCAATGAAATCTTAGTTCGTTTGTTTCCTATGTTACATTCTAGTTCTCTTTTGCTTACATACACTTTTCTTTATGCATTCTCATTCAGATCTAATAAACCAAGTGAAAACCAGGAATACCTCGCACAGGTAAAAAATGAGAATATCGATATCACTTTCGGCCCTACTGGGTTAGTCGTCAAGAGTGATGTCGATGACCACAGTAATATACAAGAGTAATGGAAAAAATATGAACTGGGTAGAATTACTATTGATGAACTGATTGAGACAATTAATGTGGCGAATGAAGAAAATCCTAAGAATTTAAAAATTGGGGCGAGTTTAAAAGAAAAACAAAAAACAGGAATGATTACGTTGTTAGCTGAGTATCAAGACGTGTTTGCTTGGTTATATGAAGATATGCCTGGGTTGAACCCGTTGATTATAGTCCACCATTTACCCACACAAGAGGACGTTAAACCAAAAAAGCAAAAGTTAAGGAGATTTCGACCTGACGTCTTGTTGAAAATTAAAGAAGAAGTGAAGAAACTATTGGAAGTTGGATTTATTGAAGTGTTGGATTACCCGGAATAGGTAGCTAATATTGTTCCGATAATGAAGAAGAATGGGAAAGTTAGAGTGTGTGTAGACTTTCAGGATCTCAACCAGGCAACGCTTAAAGATAATTTTCCATTGCTTCACATTAATGTCTTAGTGGATAATACGGCCGGAAATCATCTATTCTCTTTCATGAATGGTTTTTCAGGATATAATCAAATTCGAATGTCTAAAGAGGATAATACAAAGATGACTTTCATTACGACTTGGGAAACATTTTGCTACAAGGTGATGCCGTTTGGGCTTAAGAATGCAGGTGCAACATAACAAAGGGCCATGGTTGTAATTTTTCATGATATGATACATAAAGAAATAGAAGTATATGTTGATGATATGATTGCGAAATCTAAAGAGGAGGAAGATCACTTAGAAAACCTGAGGAAGTTGTTTGATAGGCTGAGGAAGTACCACTTGAAATTGAATCCGAAGAAGTGTACCTTTAAGGTGATGTCAGGAAAATTGTTGGGGTTCATAGTTAGCCAAAGAGGGATTGAAGTCAATCTTGATAAAGCCAAAGCTATAATTAACATGCCTCCTCCACAAACTCTCAAAAAAGTACGAGGGTTACTGGGGTGTTTAAATTACATAGCTCGATTCATATCACAGTTAACGGACAAATGTTGCCGTCTTTTTAAGCTGTTAAAGAAGAACGCAAAGATCAACTAGAATGAGGAATGCGAAGAGGCTTTCACGAAAATCAAAGAGTACCTCATGAAACCTCCTGTGTTAGTAGCTCCTAAACCTAGAAAGCCGTTGTTTTTGTACCTGACCATAATGCCCGAATCCATGGGATCCGTGCTTAGCCAGAAGGATGAAGAAGGGAAAGAGCGAGTCGTTTACTATCTAAGCAAGAAGTTTACCGAAGGGAAGCAAAAATGCTCAGAAGCCGAAAGAACCTGTTGTGCGTTGGCCTGGGTTGTGCATTGGCTTAGACAATATACATTGTATTATCAGATTGAGTTGATAACACAACATGATCCTTTGAAATACTTAGCTGAAAAATCGGCTCTCATTGGTAGAGTTTCAAAGTGGCAGATGTTGCTGACAGAATTTGACATTAAGTATGTAAGCTAAAGTTCAGTCAAGGGGCAAGCTTTGGTAGATCAATTAGCGGAGAATCCTTCTGAGGATACCCCTCAAGAAGTACGGGTTAAGTTTCCCGATGAAAGCATCCTAGTAGCAGGAAATGATTTTGATGGTGAAATAGTCGAAAAATCTTCAAGGTGGAAAATGTTCTTTGACGGAGCAACTAATGTGTCTGGATGTGGAGTAGGGGCAATTTTGGTATCGCCTGGAGGTACACAATTTCCAATGGCTGTAAGATTGGTTTTCCCATGTACCAATAACATTGTAGAATACGAGGCGTGTATTTTGGGACTCAAAATTGCATTGTCTAAGGAGATACAGGAATTACAAGTATATGGAGATTCTTCATTGATTATAGGCCAAGCGCGAGCTGAGTATAAGACGAAAGACCCTAAATTAGTGCCTTATCGCCAACACTTGGTCGAGTTGATAATTAAGTTCGAAAAGATTACATTCGTATATGTACCAAGGGTTCAAAACCAGTTCGCTGATGCAATTGGTACTTTAGCATCAATGATTCAAATATCGAAAGGAGTGGAGATTCAGCCACTTAAGATTGAAATTGAAGAAAAGCCTACTTTTTGTTTAGCAATGGAAAATTTATGTGACGAAAAGCATTAGTATCATTGTATCAAAATGTTTTTACAACATGGTACATACCCCGAAGGAGTAGAGAGGAAGGACAAAAAGTTAATTAGAAGATTGGTGGCTCAATACTTGATGATCGATTCTATGTTGTACCGACGATCATTTGACGGTACGCTTTTAAGTTGTATAGATGGGAAAGAAGCAGAGATGCTAATGAAAGAAGTGCACGAGGGAATATGTGGCCCCCATATAAATGGCTACATGCTTGCCAAGAAAATCATAAGGATGGGATATTATTGGTCAACTATAGAAGCGGATTGTATTGGACATGTTAAACGCTGCCATTTGTGCTAGATCTATGCGAACAAGATAAATGTTCCACCTCAAGAATTGCATACACTATCAGCACCATGGCCTTTTTTGATGTGGGGAATAGATATCATTGGCCCGATTACTCTAAAATCATCTAATGGGCATCGATTTATATTGGTAGCTATTGATTATTTCACTAAGTGGGTTGAAGCCTCATCCTACTCTAGTGTAACGAAGGGAGTAGTGGTCAAGTTCATCAGGAGATACATATTAGCTCGGTATGGTACGCTAGAAACAATTATTACTAACAACGGTATGAATCTGAATAATAAATTGATGTCCGAGTTATGCCGACACTTCAGGATCATTCATAGAAATTCTACTCCTTATCGGGCCCAAATGAATGGAGCCGTGGAAGCAGCCAATAAGAACATCAAAAGAATTATTGAGAAGATGGCCATTACGTATCGAGATTGGCATGAGATGTTACCATTTGTACTTATGGCCTATCAAACTTCTATCAGAACATCAATAGGGGCAACCCCCTACTCGTTGGTATACAGAATGGAAGTTGTACTGCCAATGGAGGTCGAGATCCCATCTCTTAGAATATTGTCGGAAACTCAGTTAGATGAGGCTGATTGGGTAAAGAAGCGTGTTGAGCAGTTGAACCTAATTGATGAAAAGAAGCTAACAGCTTTGTGCCACAACATTTGTTATCAGCAATGAACGGCTAGGGCTTTCAACAAAAAAGTACGACCTCGAAGTTTTGAGCAAGGAGATATGGTGCTGAGGAAGACGTTGCCTAATACAACTGATTCAAGAGGGAAGTTTGCTCTAAACTATAAAGGGTCTTACATTGTGAAGAAAGTATTGCTTGGGGGAGCTATTACCTTGTCTTAAATGGATGGTCTGGACTTTAAGGACCTAATAAATGTTGATGCGCTGAAGATGTACTATCCTTGAACATCAATGAAATTCTTGCAAACAATCTTACTATTACTGTGGTCTCATTTTCATTTTTTACATGCAAAGTTGGTATTCCTAGTAGTCGTTAGCATTGGATAATATCCTTAGCCTTTATTTTCTCATTCCACTAAAAGACTCCACTTCTCGCTCTATCATCTACCCAAATAAACCTTACATACAAGAAGCACAAGGAAAATAATCACTTAGTTTGAAGCGATGACTATTGATAAAAATTCTTTTAATACTTTATTGTGGTTAACCCCCTAAAGAAAGGGAGACTTGTTTCCTATTTTTCAAGATAGGGCCATGTTCAAAAAGAGTAACGTGTGGTGTATAATTAGAAACTCGCTTGAGAACAGATGCTTGCATGAAAAGCCAATGTTTGGACTAGAAGTTTAATACAGGACATCTTTGTTCGAGAAGAATATGCTTTACATTCGTTTCAAGCTTAAGTTGCTTTCATACAAAAAAAAAAAAAAAAAAAGAGAGAGAGAAAAACAAAAGAGGGGGTTTTAGAAAGAGACGGAAGAAGAAAGAAGAAGAAGAATGAGAACAAGAAAAAGCAATGGTAAGGGTCAGACTCGTTGGTTTTAATTGGACTGCTCAATAAGACATGGGACTACTTGGGAGCTATCATTCAAACCAGGTAAGAGGTTCTAAGCCTGATGAAACATTGCATTGGTAATTGGTTTCCCCCTAAGGATGATAGCTTGCTTTCCAAAAACAATTTCTTAGCAAGTCAATTAGCTCGTAGAGCATGATCCTATTCCAAAGTTCCTTAGACTCCTAGTCATTTAACTCACAGAACGTTACCCGACTCAAAATTTCTCCAAGGGATTTAGTGCTTCAGTCTGCTTATGGAGCGCTATCTAGACTCATATTCTCATTTAGGGATCTAGCCAGCTCATAGAGTGTAGTCCCAATCTAAAGCTTCTTAAGCTTCTGGTTGACTCTCAAAACAGTCCCAATTTATAATCTCCTAAGGAGCTAGCCAGCTCGTGAGAGTAGTCCTAATCCGGAGTTTCATAGGCTCCTAGTTGTCTAACTTACAGAATGTTGCCCAACTTATAATCTTTTAGGGATTTAGTAAGCTCATGGAGTGCTATCCCAATTCCAAGTTTTCCTTATTTTCAGGTCCTAACCAGCTCAAAGGGCGCTTTGCCGCCTTGGTTAGTCAGCTCATCAGAGTATTACCAAGTTTTCTTCATTCTTTAAGTCTTAGCCAGCTCAAAGGGCGCTTTGACCGCCTTGGTTAGTCAGTTTATTAGGGCACAACCAAGTTTCCTCACGTTTTAGGTCTTAGCCAGCTCAAAGGACGCTTTGACCACCTCGGTTAGTCAGCTCATTAGGGCACTACCAAGTTTTCCTCGTTTTCAGGTCTTAGCCAGCTCAAAGGGCTCTTTAACCGCCTTGGCTAGTCAGCTCATCAGGGTACTACCAAGTTTTCTTCATTCTTCAGATCTTAGCTAGCTTAAAGGGCACTTTGACTACCTTGGTTAGTCAAATCATTAGGGTACGACCAAGTTTTCTCATTTTTAGGTCTTAGCCAGCTCAAAGGGCGCTTTGACCACCTTGGTTAGTCAGCTCATTAGGGCATCGCCAAGTTTTCCTTGTTTTTAGGTCTTAGCCAGCTCAAAGGTCGCTTCGACCGCCTTGGTTAGTCAGCTCATCAGGGCACTACCAAGTTTTCTTCATTCTTCAAGTCTTAGCCAACTTAAAGGGCACTTTGACCGCCTTGGTTAATCAGCTCATTAGCGCATGACCAAGTTTTCTCATTCTTAGGTTTTAGCCAGCTCAAAGGGCGCTTTGACCGCTTCGGTTAGTCAGCTCATTAGGGTACAACTAAGTTTTCTCATTTTTAGGTCTTAGCCAGCTCAAAGGGCGCTTTGACCGCCGTGGTTAGTCAGCTCATTAGGGCACAACCATGTTTTCCTCACTCTTCAAGTCTTAGCCAGCTCAAAGGGTACTTTGACTGCCTTGGTTAGTCAGCTCATTAGGGTACGACTAATTTTTCCTCATTTTTCAAATCTTACCCAGCTCAAAGGGCGCTTTGACTACCTTGGTTAGTCAGCTCATCACAGCACGACCAAGTTTTCCTCATTCTTCAGGTCTTAGCCAGCTTAAATGACACTTTGACCGCCTTGGTTAGTCAGCTCATCAACGTACGACTAAGTTTTCCATGTTTTTAGGTCTTAGCCAACTCAAAGGGCTCTTTGACCGCCTTGGTTAGTTAGCTCATTAGGATACGACCAAGTTTCTTCATTCTTTAAGTCTTAGCCAGCTCAAAGAGCGCTTTCACTACCTTGGTTAGTTAGCTCATCACGGCACGACCAAGTTTCTTCATTCTTTAGGTCTTAGCCAGCTCATAGGGCGCTTTGACCGCCTTGGTTAGTCAGCTCATTAGGGCACGACCAAGTTTCTTCATTCTTTAGGTCTTAACTAGCTCAAAAGGCACTTTGACCGCCTTGGTTAGTCAGCTCATTAGGGCACGACCAAGTTTCTTCATTCTTGAGGTCTTAGCCAACTCAAAGGATACTTTGACCGCCTTGGTTAGTTAGCTCATTAAGGCACGACCAAGTTTCCTCATTTTTTAGGTCTTAGTCAGCTCAAAGGGCGCTTTGACTGCCTTAGTTAGTCAGCTCATCAGGGCATGACCAAGTTCTCATTATTCTTTTTAGGGATTTTTGCCAACTCACAAAGGCACTACCCCTGGCTACTTTAACCCTCGTCAAGTGACTTAACGTTCCTTAGGATAAAGTCGTCTTGAGGCAAAAATGGTGTCTCTTTTGTCTTTGTGGCAAATTTTTACTCAAACTTCACTACAAAGAGTGGCAGCAGTAGACACCAAATTTTTGCCCCTCTGTAGTCTTAATTTCTTTATTTTTACAAAAAGGGTCCTAATTCAAAAATAAAAAACAAAAAAAAAATTAATAAAAGATAAAATATAATAAAAATTAACAAATGATGAAAATACCAAAAAAATAATAATAATAAGAAAAGGAAAAATTATAAAGAGTTTTGTAGATTTTTATGAAGTAACTTATATTAGGAACAAATAGTTTTAGTTTTAGTTTTAGTTTAGTTAAAAAATTTTATTTTAGGGAATCGGATAGTTTAAGTATAGTTTAATTATACTGAATGTCAAGACACAGGCCAACGGCCTAGCGGATAAGTATCGGAGTATTTAGGTTGGATTTGATTCAAGGTCTTGGGTTCAAGTCTCAGCAGGCACTTATGTCTTTATTTTTCTATCATTGCAAAAGTAAGATGAAAATGGGATTCATATCTGCAGTTAGAAAAAAGAAAAAACAAACAACAGAAAACTGGAGGATGAACTCCATCTTGATACAATAGTCACGGACGCTTCAATTGCTCATCTCCAAGCAGCAACAAGAACAGCATAGCTATGATCACACGCACACATACAAGCAGTATGCATTGTTCACTAACATGCTGCTACACATGCGATAAACATGAACAGCAGTATACGCCGTCCACTGCTACTCTGTCCACACCGACGATCACTCAGGTCGTCCACCGCAACGATTAGCACCAATATTCGGCCGAAGACTCCATAACAGTAGTGATATTGATCTCTACGATTAGCTACTATCCTTAAGTCCACACTACAACAAACGCTAACTGCAATAGTCTCACCCACATACATTGGAACACACGGAACACTGCACACTACTGGGTGATTCCTTTGCATGATAGCAACTAAGACTGAACCACGCGACGAGTACACAGCACAAATCTGAACCCAAGTCACACTGGCAGTCACGACGCACACGACGTCCATTGTAGTTCTTGGCCGCACATAAGCTTTTTGCTGACATGGTTCGTGGACGACAATCTCTTAAATCCTTGCATAACAATTGATCAGTAATAGCAGGTGAAGCTATTATGCAACTCCAGCAACCTGACTCAAATGCCGCGCATAGCCAGAATAGCAGCAGCAGCAACGGCCATATATATCCAGGCTTCTTCGCCTACCATTGCGTTTACATCCAGGCTTCAGCGCATACACCATACTTTGCCAAAACTCCCCGACACACTGCAAGCCCGCAATGCCTACTGCATTAACATTCCATCGCTGAATGTACGAGGCCCTGCGCAACTGTAACGAACAGACTAACGTTCGGTTGTTGAATATATTTTTTTATTTTTATTTTTATTTTTTATTTTATTGTATTTTATTATTTGATTATTATTATTATGTTGTTAAGTCTTTAGCTATTTAATATTATACATACATTAGTTTAGGAAATCTTTAAGATTAGCTTTTATATTAGGTATATTTCCTAACATTATTAATTCACTTAGGAGGATAATTGTTAAATAGAAATAGCGTATATGCATATTTATATATATATATACATATATACATTCACCTAGGATTCCTTTTGAATTAGTTTTTTTTTTTATTAGAAATTCTCATATAGGGAATTGTTTTTAGAAACAAAAATTAACAAAATGAAAATTTTTACAAAAAGATTATAGTGTTTTAAGGAGTTTTTTGATTACTTACGAGTTAGGGCTCCTTATTTATTTCTTTATTTTTGAATAAATTAAATTGATCAAAACGTAAACTCAACCAATTTTCAAAAATTAAAATCAATCAACACATCAAAAGTTTTTTTTTAAAAGAACTACAATTGATTGATCCTAGCTAGTGGGTATATAGACACCTTCGGGGCGACGATAAAATATGTAGAAACTTAGGTTCTTTTTTTATTTTGATTTTATTTATTTATTTTAAATATTATAATTAAAAGAATAATCCTAATTTTGGTAAATATATAACGGTACTCGTTAGGGTTTAATAGGTTAGCCCCCTGAATTTGGAACCCTCTAGTTCTTCATTAAAATTGAAGTCAAAGACCGATAATCAAATCATAATCAATCTACCCAATTGGTTATGGTTTATTTTTCTTTTCCCGACTTCGATCAGGTAGTGACTCCAAAAATTATTTTCAATAAAAACCGAAATTTCTCAATTTCTTTAGTCGAGGATTAATATTAAATGAGTTAGAGTTTAATATTAATCAGGAAATAAGAAATCAATTTTAAATAAAAGAAAATAAAAAAATCAGGCTTGACACCTACCATCATACATGACCTTCTTATCAAATATCCATGGTCTACCAAGTAAGATATGAGATGTACTCATAGGCAATAAGTTATAGAGTACTTCATCTTGGTAGTTTCTAATACAAATTGGAACAGTAACTTGCTTAGTCACTTGTAAGGCTCCCTTAGCACTGAACAAAAGTAGTTTGTATGGTTCGCAATGGGGTGAGGTTGGCAACTTCAATTGCTGGACCATGAAAGGGGATGCTGCATTAGTATAGCTACTATTGTCAACAGTTAATGCATACAACAACCTATTTAGCTTATAACCAATGTGGAGCAAATTCCCTTATTGCTTATCCTTTAACATAGGACCCATACTCATTACTCTTCTCAACACGATGGTTGCCAATATAAAATTACCCTCTTTACTATAAATAATCTCTTCCTTGTTTGACAGCTCACTTAGTCTAGTCTTTTTTCGGTTCTTTTACTTCTTCATCAATATTATTGACCTTAATGGTTGGCATCTCTACCTTGATCACCATCACTCGTCCATTCGGACATTGTGTAGCTACGTGTCTAAACCTTGACACTTGAAGAACTTGATCTCACTCTTCATTTTTCTTGAGCTATAGCTTTCCTCAAACCTCCTTGTGATCTCTTTCTCTTTTACTCAGGTAGTTTAAGCAAGTCAAACCTTAGCAACTTTACTTAGCTCCAATCATACAAGTTTGCTCGAAATAGGTTGGCTAAGGGTAGGTTGACTAATAGGAGCTTGGAACCTTCTAGCTTGACGCCTCTCAATCCTTTAGGCTACTCAAATAGCTTTATCAAGTGTACTGATGTCCATAATCTCTAGAATATCTCTAATCTCATACTTCAACCCACTAATCAATCGAGATACAGTTCGATCTTCAAGCTTAACAACTTCACAACAGATCATTAACATATGGAATTCCTTCACATATGCATCAATACTTGATCCTCCTTGCCTCAACTCTTGTAACCTCTTAAATGTGTCTTGTAAATAATAGTTTGCAACAAATCTTCTTCTTATGACTCTTTTCATTTCATCTCAATTCCTAACTTCATGTTCTCCTTCTCTTCTTCAGGTGGCTTGTAGACTCTTCCACCACAAGGTAGTATAATGAGCAAATTTAAATATAATAAGTCAAACCTTAGCATTATCAAGCACTTCATGGCACTCAAATTGCTTCTTAACTCAACGTTACTACTCTTAGGAAAACTAGGGATATGTATCCTCAATCCTTCCACTCTAAGAACTCGGATATTCATCTCTTCGGGTTCATAATACTCTTCCTTTTCATCACCTACTTCCTCATCCTCTTCTTTGATTACGTCTAATGTTAGTCTCCATCGTGCAACCTTGTCTATTCCTCCAACTCAAGGAGGTCAGATTGGCATCTTAACTCGGCTATATTAACCATTGCTTCTCTTAAGCAACTTATTGACTCGAACTCTATAGGAGTCATTTCAACTCATTGCCTATCTTCATTTATTGTTGTCACTAGGTCAATAAGTCTATCCAGTCGTTCATCTACAAATTGGGGCATGAAACTTCCTTAATAACCTCAGCTACTACGAGCACTACTCTTATAGTTACCTAAGGATCCTTGGACATTAGAGTTGGACATTATGGTCCATTATAATAGATTAATAGCTGAAACACAACTCAAAATTCTTTCCACAAACAACAACAGCAACAAAACAACACTTAGCACACCAACAACTATTATAACCAATACACGATAAATCTGGCGAACACTCACACTTTGTTTTGCGAATAAGAAACAAGAGAAAATAGGGTACTAAATTTCTTTAACACTAAACGCTTCTCAAATCCTCACGACAACGACAAACAGTTTCTAAAAATGGAAGTCACTCAAAGCACAAAGTAACAAAGACTTGCTTAAATATAACGAAGCTCTAATACCAATATGATACGGTTTGTCGAAAAAGGGAGTAACATATGACTACTGATATCATGCAAACTAGGGGTGGATTCGAACCTCAAGACAGTTTGAAAGCTAAATGGAAGTTGAAAGCTGAGTAGGGATCCTCATACACTAACAGTGGATATGACGCGCCAACGGCTCGCACGAGTTTAGGTTACACTTGATATTATGCATAAGTGTGACCAAAGGGCACTCACTATTAATCCACACTCACAATGGACTAGATAGGAGTAAACAAGAGTAAGCAAAGGACACTTAGCTCACATTGGGAAGTATGTTTGAAATATAATATCATTGACTATTTCAGCTATTACATATCGCAAGTATTTATATAGCCTAATTAGGGCAAGTCCTAAATATTGTAAATTACAAAAAAGGATTCCTACTATAAAAGGAAAAGGGGAATAGATTACAAGGATAAAGTCATAAATAGATAAAAAGGATATTCGATTACAAAAGAATAGTATGGATGTAAAAAAAATGGGATACGTGTCTACTGTCCATTTTATGGTCCAAATGATGCTATATGTCAAGTAGAGCTAATTTTAAACAGAGTAAGTCAAGTCAATTGTACGGAAGCTCAATAGTTCGGTTATTTAGGACATAAGAAGGCGTAGCCATTCTTCATATTAGCATCAGTTGGTTGGCTTAGAAATGGAGCAATTTCACTTAGAACATGAGTTAGCTCAAAAATAGGAAAATTTAGCACTTGACTTTGGACTAGTGCAGCAATAAGAAGTCGACTCAGTAATAGGTTGGTCATTTGGGGGCTCTCCGAGACGAGACAAAGAGAGATTAGAATAGAGTACCTTAGTAGGTTGACATAGAGAATGCATTGTTCTTTAGAGTTCAACTCCCTTTAGATAGCTTGGCAATTGGTTCATAATCCCTATCAATCCTAAGAGAACCAAATAGGTAACATTCTCTCTTGCCTTACAAGAGAACCAATGTCTTGGTTATCTACAAGAACCAACATATATTCATCCTAGAATCCACTATCATCCGTAAGAAGATGGATCTTCTAGTTAGCCAAAGGAACCAAGAGAAATGTTCACAAAGGGCCAACTAAATAAGTTACAAGAGAAAGATCTTGATCGATCTTAGGAAGGCCTAAATGAAAATAAGAAATAACGCCTTCCTTGACTACCCAAATGATCAAGGAGAGATCAAATCCTTAATCGGCCTCCAGATGTATACATGCCCGAAACATAATAATGAATACGGCCTTATCTAATGCATGACCATCCTTAAAGTTACTTAGTTTGCAATAAATGAGGAAGGTTTTAACCTTTCCATTCCATATGTGATAGTGGTGGCAATAAAAAAGGAATTTAGAAAACATTCTATGCATGATTTCTTTAATATTCAGATTTCAATATTCTTAACTTCCATTTATTTAGTGATCACTCAAAACATCATACAATCACAAGGATTATATCACATCACAATCATCAACTTTACTTATGGAAATAATTCTTAAATGTCTTAACAAACAAATAAAACACATATGTTTCCTAAATATCCCATACAAAATAAGTTAAGTATTAAATTAAAGGTGTAGTTATTCCATAAGTACACACAAGTGGTAATCATTGTAGATATATACTTAGCCATCTTCTAATCGTCGTAATAATCTTTTAGAAGGTTTAAATAGAAAGTACCTAAAAGATAAAGATAGTTGAGAAAAATACTTGATTACTAAACTTTTTGGTTTTGAGCTTTTTCTTTATATGTCTTTTATTTCAAATATTTGTCATATTTAATGGTTCGTTTGCCATATCATGTCCGAATGGACCTTATTTAAAGTCTAAGTAGTTCATATGTCTATGAATGTTCTTAGTTCTTATTCCATAGTTTTCAAGTCCTTGTATATGGTCTGATCGTTATAGTATCGAGATAAGATGTCCATATGTCAATAAGGTTCAAGTCAAGCGAAATTTAATTAGACATGATAGGTAAGTTATTTTTAAAGCATAACTTTGTTCACTTGTTTTAGTATTCATTATTTGAGTCTTTGTTTTAAGGAACTCTTTTGGTTTCTTTCTTCAACCTCATTTAAGTAAAATGTTGAGGAAGCTTTTTTAAAATATGAAAAGGGTTTAGAAAGACTTCTTTTAAAATGAAATCAAAAGTTTATGGAGTTTATGTTTAGGAAACTTCTTTAGAATAAATAAGGAGTTTGGGGAAAACTTTCTTTTCATTAGGTTTTCTTGAAAATCATGATTAGAGATTAGTCATAGAATTGAAGTATCCTCTTATCTAGGAACTTATGATATGAAAATACTTTTGAATGGGATTCTTTTACTTGAAAGTTTAAGATTTTAAGTGAAAACAAAGCTTAAACATAGTTTTAGTAATGAGTATTTATCCAAACATAAGTTTCATTTTGAACTTTTCTTGTTTCCTTATAGAAGTGTTTTCGATGAAAGAGTTTTGTTTCCTAAGTTTGTTTTTATAAAGGAATTAGAAGGAAGTCTTGAAGAAAAGGAATTGAAAAGAGTCTCTTCATGAAGTAGAAACAAAATAGATTGTCAAAGCTTACCCTTAAAGTCTTGAAGCTTAGACAATGAAGAAGAGTAAAGAGAGTGTTTGGTGAGATTGGTTGGTAAGTCTTAAGAAAAGGAAAGCTAAGAGTATTTGTTTGGTGAAAGTGAAGTATGAATATGGCCCTAAAGATGTTAGTGGAACCTTATTTATAGAAAACTTCAATCTAGCTTATTTCTTAAGCTTTTGTTTTCTTGTAAACTTATTCTTCTCTTAGTCTTATGTTGGAATGTTGGAAATATGGATATATAAAACCCCCCATGTTACCGCTATTAGTATGTGAACACACTCTTTAATGTTTTTCTTTTCTTGTTATAAAATACATCATTCGTAACATTATGGCTTCTAGAATTATGTTGCTTGTCTTGTGAAAATTGCATGTTAGAAAAAAAAAAAAATCCTTTTTCCCTTCTAAAAATGGGCACCTAGATGTAGTGGATGTAGGGGAATTACTTTTCACATGTTTCTTATTAGGAGGCATCAGTGATCTCATAGCTTACCACATTTTAGGTTTCTTATACAACTTTGCTTCTTTACTGTTATATAATCTTTAGTCCTTATTTATTTTACATGTGTTGATGCATAGATGGGAGTTGGCACTATACTTAGTTTAGGGTCTTGGTTGATTTGTTTCATGTGTTGGTTATAAGAATCCATTTAGTTTGCTTGCTAGTTTTCCTTAAATCTTTTAATTTAACTAACATTCTTGTGTTGCCTTTGTTTGATCAAATATTTCTACCTTTAACTAGTCAATTATAAGGAATATAGATAGTTCCTATCATTATTTATAAGTGTCCTAGTAAGTCTTGATCATATCTCTCAAATCTCTCTTGGTGATTTTAGCTCTATCTCTAATATATCTCTAAAAATTTCCTAACGATTTATCTAACTTATTTTATAATTTATAGGGGTTCACACTGGTTGGGATGAGTAGAGGCATATCTCTCCCTTGCTCAACTCAACTTTTCACCTTCTTACAAATCACACTGCTCTTAACTACATAGTGCACATTGCACCTCATCTTAGGCTAAAATAAGCTAACATTCAGTAGATCGTAAGCCCTCTTTAATGTCTGGAAAGCCTACCACTATGAGCATCTCTTACTAACAATTCCTTAAGAGAACAAATCGGCATACATAACTTACCACCTTGAAACAAATATCCTTCCTCTACATGGTAGTCATATATTGTCCTTCCTTCTTCATAGCATCCATATATGGGACCAAAATGAGGGTCTTGAGGATATTGCTTCTTGATGCTTGTAAATCCTAACAGTTTGGTCTGTAGCTCATTAAGAAGAACATGTCTCCTTGACAAGGTGTCAATAGCCACATTGGTTTTACCTTATATATTCTACATTATTCTTTGTTAGCTCAGTGAAGAGTGCAACAATAGTACTGAAAATTTTAATAAAGCGATGGTAGAAGGAAGCTAGCCCATAGAAGCGTCTCACTTCGGCATAATTGGTCGAAGTTGGCCACTCAGTAATAGCCTGGATTTTCTCAATATCAACACTTTGGCCTCCTCTACTTATAACATACCTTAGGAAAACTACTTCTTCCTGATAGAAGCAACACTTCTTTAAGTTACTAAATAGCTTCTCATCTCAGAGTACGTTAAATAAATCTCAAAGATGGTTAGCATGACCTAACAGATTAGTATTGTACATCAGGATGTTATCAAAGTAAACCATAACAAATTTTCAAATCAAATGTTGTAGTTCATTAAGCTCATGAAAGCGATCGGAGCATTTGATACACCAAAGGGAATGACCATCAACTCTTATAGACCATATCAAGCCTTCAATGCAATTTTCCATTCATCTCCTTATCTCATTTAAATCTAATGATAACTAGACTTTAGATCAATCTTACAAAAGATTCTAGTACCGTTCAATTCATCAAGCATATCATCTAGACTTGAAATAGGCTACCCATACTTGATCATGGTTTTATTGACAACTTTACTATCTACATACATTTGCCAAGTACCATCCTTCTTTAGCATAAGTAAGGCTAGCATAATACATGGATTAAGACTCTCTCTCACATATTGCTTCTCCAACAACTTGTTGACTTACCTCTAGAGCTTGACAACTTACTCTGAATTGATTTGATAAGTAGGTTTGCTTGGTAAGGTGGCATTAGGTATCAAGTTAATACAGTGCTCAATTCCTTAAAAGAGGGGCAGTCTTTTAGACAACTGTTTAGGAAAACAGATCATACTCATCCAGTAGTTCCTTAACCTCTTTAGGTAGCATAGCTTGCTCCTTCAATTCCAATAGCCTTCTAATCAGTAAGAAGGTCAACCATTGGATTTGATGGCTTCATGGAGCTTGAATCGAGTAAAAAATAATGTCTTCTTGGATCTTTAAGCTAACTTAGCCTAGAATTTACTCACTTGGCTTGGGGTCACAGGTTTTTAGGTGATCTTCTTCCCTTCCTTTCCAAACTTATATGCATTCCTATACCCATTATGTATGACGCTTTAATCAAATAACCAAGATCAGCCTAACGACGCATGCGATGCACATATGGGCAGTATAATATAAAGAATTTCATCAAAATAATTCCCAATCGAGATTAGTAGTAATACATGCTAAGTGACATGTAGTGCTCTCTTCTTATTTAGCCAATACAGCTTATACGATCTTGGGTGTGATAAAGTAGGCAACTAAAGGTTCTGAACCAAGTTAGCAGATGTTATGTTAGTGCAACTTCCACTATCTATAATGAGTACACACACTAGATTGTTTACTTTGTATGTTATATGAAATAAGTTTTCTCGTTACTCCTCCTTAGAAGTTGGTTTAATGCTCGAAGCTCTTCAAACAACTAAAGTTAGCTTATCCAGATCATTTGCATATACATTCTCTTCAATTAGCTATTTGCCATATACCTTGACTTCCTTCTCCAGTTCAGTCTTCTCTTTAGGCTCTACTTCAATGCTAGGGACTTTGCCTTTAATGATCATGGTATGTTGGTTGAGGCACTGAGCAACTATGTGACCAAAACTCTAGTACTTAAAACACTTAATTTGGCTCGTCTTCTATCTTGATCCTTAAACTTTCTCAAACATTTTCTTTAGCACTTCTTCGTTGGTAGGGTAGCTCTTCTGCTTAGTCATGATGTTAATCCTTTGATAAGGCTTAGTTCTAAATTAAACTTGGTTGCCACCTTAAACAAATCAACCACTTTGAACAGGTCGGCTCAATTGTGGTCAGTTTAGCCTATTCCTCTTTTAAGCAATTCTTATAGCTTCATCTAAAGTAACAAACTATTGTAGCTCAACTACTTTTTAGATTTCCATCCTCAATCCAGTATGGTATATAGATACTATTTAGGCTAAGGGCTCACTTAGCTCACATATGATCATAAGCACTTGCAATTCTCACATGTACTCATCAACAGTATAGTTTCCTTGTTTTAGTTCTTGGAGCTGGGTAAAAGTGTCCTATAAATAGGTATTTAACACAAATCTAGCTCTAAGAACTCTCTTCATTTCAGGCCAAGTGTTAACCTTTCAATATTCATCTCAACTTCTTATGGCCTGAAAGTTTCTCCATCATATTGTAGCATAGCTTAAGAACTCTATAACAACAATTTTGAGTTTATCGTAGTCCTCGTATTAATAATATTTGAAAACTTACTCTACTTTCTCCTTCTAGTCTAGATAATCAGCAACGTTTCTAGAGCCATTAAAGCTTGAAATTTGAAGCTTAATATGGTCGGTAGTTTGTAGGGCATAGGCTCTATCCCTAACTTCATAATACTCATCTTTTTCCTCCTCATCTACTTCATCTATATCTATTCTTCTTCACCATGGAGCTAGGAATTGCCTTTGGGTAGGTTGAACATTACAGACTACTGTACTAGCTTTAGCAGCAGCTTAAGGAGTATTGTAGATGACTTCAACAAGTTAGGAGGCTAATACATGGATAACTTGAGTCAAGTCAGCTATTAAGTTAGTCATTTCATCGAACCACTCATCAAAACTTCTAGGGTTGTTGACCATAGTAGACAACACCACTATTATCGTCTCTAATACTAACATTCAATCATTTTGCACTCAATCTTGTGCTCGCAACAAATAGATAGCACTTGTATTACTAGAAACAACACACATTGCTTCCAGTCAGTCAATCCACTACTTATGTAGAGTACATACACAACAAAAGAAACCAAAACCTTAACCTAACTTTGTCTTACTATTAGAATCAATACTGTAGTCAACCTTATCAAATCTCATACAAAAATGACCAACTACTACTTGCTTTGTTTTCGATAACTCAAAACAGAATAAAATAGAGGACTACATGACAAACACTATGATAAAACAATACCATTACTTCCACTACTCACTTAAATACTTACTGCTAACTCATGCACAACCTCAATAGTTTATACACTATTCAACATACTTAGAACACAAATAGTAATCAATGCAACAAAGCAACAACACAGCATAATAGTGACTTACTTAATACGAACCTTCACTTTGATACTAAGAAAATATGCTACGCTAAACATAAACAAGGATGGTCGTATCTAAGTTATAGGTCTAACCTTAAAGAAAAGCTTGAAGTGAAGTGTAGAATGTGTGAAAATAAGCAAATCCCATGAACAAATCCAATGATATGATGCGCTAAGGAACTTTATGGACTCACAAACTAGCTCGATATGACGTATGAATAACTTATGCGGTTACTCGTCATCTGGCTTTGCTTAAGGGTTATGATAAGAGTTAGACAAGTAAACGAAAATAGGTCATAAGGAGAAGATACAGTATATTCAATGATTCAAAAATTGATGATTACAACTACAAACATAAGGGCATTTATATCCAAAATTCTAAGGCAACCTACTAAATATGGAGAAGACAAAAAGGGGTATCATCATAAATAAGTATTGAACAAGAAACATTACAAAGGGTACCAAAGGGAAATTAGATAATAGAAGCTTTGTGCAGCAAATTCCGTCACGTGAGAGGTTTAGACACATGGCTAACAAATATTAGTAGGCTTCTAATAGAAATAGACTTGAGAATACGATTAGGATATGATAGGGATCAAAGATTGATTACACACTCGCGAGCCCGAGGGCTCTCTCAGGTGGTCCGCCGAGCTATCTAAGATGAGTTAAGCACTAAAGAGCAGTGCTTGCCCTAATCTGATCTGCTGAGTTACTTTGCTCTCCATGCCATCCAAGATGTTGCCGAGGTGATCAACCAACATGCCGAACCGAACCCTCCACTAAACCGTAGCCCACATGCCAAATCTGAATGCAGCAATCTATACTGTGCCAAGCTTAAGTAGAATTGTTAAGAGCCAACCATCTAAAGCCAACCTTAATGTGAGCCGTCGTTGAACCAACCACTATTTAGCCCCTTTTGATGTCGAATAGGCTTGAACTGAGGTCCACCCCTACCTAGATCACAATACTATCAGAATCATAGTAAAAATGTACGTGCACTGTCCTTTATTGACATCCGTACTGTCCTTTCTAACAAAGGACGTTCGTGTTCCTTTTTTTGTACAGTTTCATATTTCCTTGTAAATTATTCTCTTTTGTCTTTAGCAAATAAGGACTATTCTTTTGTAATTTTTGTAACTTAGGATTTGCACTAACGGGATGATATAAATACCATCATATTATAAAAGTTGAGGAGATATCAGAATACAGACAACTATATTGAACTTTTTCACTCTTAAGCTAAGTGTTCATCTTACTTTTGAGTTACTCTTATCTAGCCCATTCGAGCGTAGACTAGTAGCGAGTGACCTTCAGCCATACTTATGCATCATATCAATTGCAACCTGTACTTGTGTGAAGCGTTGATGCGTCATATCCTTCATCGGTGTATAGGATCCCCCTACTCAACCTTTGACTATCATTTACTTTTCAAGTCATCTTGCGGCTTGGACCTACCCCTTTGGTTACGCGTGATATCGGGTTCGTGTGTTCACCTACAAGTCTGTATTAGGATAGCTAATATCGAGTTGACCTGTGGGCTCTTTTAGGATGAGCTTAGCTCAAATGTTATCTAAGTAGCTTAGAGTAGGGTTGGTCAAGCTATTGGATGAGTGGGTTAAATTATTTGTTGAACATTCCTCAAGTTAGTGCTTAGAGATCAACGATAGGCATGGAAGAGCTCAGCTTAGTAGTGGTAGCAAATCGATGGATAGAATTAGCTTGGATTCATCGGGTATTGGTCGAGAAAGGAGAATGTGCTTTACTAAGCTCATGAGTCCTTGTGCTTGGGCTCGAGTTAAAGGTCTTATAGCTCATTTCTCATCGGAAACCCTAAGCCATTAATTGGTGATAGGTAAAGTATTCTAAGTCCATTAATAAATACAAACTACGAGCCATTTATAAGCCTTAAACCATTAAACGATGATAGGTAAAATACTCTAATCCAAAATCCTATACTGATAACGAGTAAATAAGCCTCATGTCCTATACCATTAAAGGACTAAGGGCCAATCGGCCTTTTCAAGCCTTCACCTCTTGAAGCCCTCGCCTTTTTAGGCATATCAACATCTTCAAGTGCTCTAACCATTTGACCTTCACATCTTCGAGCCCTTGCAGGATCTTAGTCTTTTTAGAACCTTAATCATAAGCTTTTCTAGAGCTCCTACAATACCGACCTCTCTAGATACTCTCTTTATTGAACTTGTAGTTAAGGTAGGGAGGGTGGTGAGTAAAAACAGACTGAAAGCTTGAATCAGTAATATTGAGATTTAAGCCTAACTCTTAGGGCTCAGTTCGGTATACGTATCCACTCCCTAGTATAAATAGGAAGGAAGACCCCTAGGTAAGGCCCTTACTTCTCATTCTCAAACTTTTCCTATTATTGGACAATTCCATTCTCTCCAAGAGAGTTAACTTAGGCATCGAAATGGTCATGTAAGATCACCCTCTAGCACCCCTTGTAGCCTTATTTTACTTTATGGGTAGTGTACAAAAAATGAAAATTTGATATCAACAAACATCAACTAATGGCAAAATGTAAAGTAAATCCAATAATAACATAAAAGAAAGTAATAGGTCAAAAGGAAGAAAATGAAGAGTTAAATGCTATAGAAAGGTGATTGACATTATGGTCTTTGTGATATAGCACTACTAAATTTACAAATATAGTAAAATGGCATGAAAATATCTATATTTTATGAAGGACAATATGAGGAAATAAGAAAAGACGCCAAAAATTTTCCCTTGCATTTTGATAATATAGTTAATAGATTAATATGAATTAATATAGTTTGATTGTCCATATGACCACAATAATATGTATTAAAATAATTTGACCATAATTATTACTGAATTAATATTATTTGACTATCATTATTCTCTATTACTATATTAGTATTGCATTAATATAGTTTGACCATCATTGTTAGTATATTCATATATATATATATGTATATATATATCATATTATTTGACTATTATTATTACTGTATTATTATGCATTAATATAGTTTGACTTAATATGTGTTAATATATATTAAGATAGTTTGTCTACATTTATATGTATTGATATAGTTTGACCATGTTGTTATTACCATATTAATTTCTATTAACATAGTTTGATTGCATTAATACATATTAATATAGACTATATTAATACAAACCTTTCAACATATCTAAATTAAAATGTTTGAATATTTATATGATTTGACTATAATAATGTGGTAATCATAAAAGAGAAAATCAATATAAAACATATTATTGATTTTTTAAGAAATAAAAAATATACTTGACGTTATATATTGACTTTGTTTTAATAAGCTCCATAACTCATTCCAAAAAGAAAAAAAAAATACCAAAAGGATATTTTCAAATTCAAATTTAGAGTTTCAACTAAGCTTAAGCTAGCAAAATAAGATGTTCAATTTTACTTTATCTTTATCAAAGAAAAAGGGAAAAAAAATTAGATTCAAGTGAGCTTATGTTTTTTGCTTCTTGCACCATCCCCAATTATATTGCTTGGTAAATAAAATAGCTAAGAAAGTGGCAAATTTTGGAACAAATTAAGTATAAACAGTAATTGAATTTAAAATAGGAAATAATCATCAGTGATAGTTGACCATTGCAAAATAAATGTTTTTCTATATCACTCATCCTATCAAAATAGACACCAAATTAATTATCAAACATATATATATATATATAAAGCAACATAATTTAAAATAAGAGGTGTGGGCCTACTACATAGCAAGCTTCCTAAGAAGGGCATGAAACCACCTTTTTAATGGGTAAGGCTTTACTGAAGCCCCTTTGAACTCAACAGGGTTAAAAGAAAGACAAGAAGAGCTTGGTGGCGACTCCTTCCTTAGATAGTCACGTTGACGTAAATGCTCGAGAACAATCTAACTTGCTTCCTCAAATAATCTCATTGGCATGAAAGCCCAAGAAAAATCTAACATGCTACTTCAGATAATCTCATTGGCTCAAAAGCCCAAGAAAAACCTAATATGCTCATTCAAAAAACTTTGTTGTTATAAATGCCCGAAGAAAATCTTATTTGCTTCTTTAAGTAGGTCAGATCACTTTGTCAACATGAAAGCCTGAGGAAAATCTAACACCATTACTCTACATAGTATGGGTCATATATAATTCTACCACCTTGCACACCATGCTAGTTCGTGTAACTAAAGACTTTAGGATACCAGATCATGGGCAAAGTTGAAAACACCTATAAGAAGCTCTCGTATAATGCAACAACTTAGCTTGGAGCCTTTGCATTTAGTCTCCTTATCAAACCTATTGCTAAAGTTGGGGGCAAGTATTGATAAGCTTTTTAGGACATGTGCCCTCGATCCCTAAATCGATTGTCTCAAGACTTGAGCTAAGCTCCAATAAAGCTCAGTTTAGAGATAGCTTAGCCTCATTCCCTATAAATATAAGATGAGGCCCCTTATTATTAACAAACCTAGAATCATATCATTGGGTGGGGGGGGGGGGGGGGTGGTCAAACATATCTTCATTAAGTCTATTAAAATCATCAATACAAAAATACTTGTTTATGTTGTAATTGTATTGCATCTTAAATTTGTAAAAAGATCTTGTTAATAATTTGTTATAAATATAAGTATTGTACTATTTCCTTTCATGATAAATTTATCAAATTTGTCTAACTATTTCATTTGCAATGCTAGAAAAAGAAAGAAAATATCATTTTTAATATAAGTTATTAACTAATTAATTATTTAACAATCTACATCCATTTTTTGGAAAATTAATTGTAAAAAGAAAAAATTTTACCAAACAAATCATATACTTGGTATTATTTATCAATAATATATGTGGCAAGACAAAAACATATGTATTTGGGCAATATAATTATTATTTATGATATATTATCAATAAAAAATAGTAATTTAGAAGAACATCTTCAGTTAAATATGATTTGTAATTAATGGAATTAATGGTATTGGTTATTGTGAAAAAGAAAAAAAATAATAATAAATGTAAATGGGAAAATATCATTCAAGAAATAAACACGTCTAGAAAAATTAAAATGATAAAAATGAGATTTGAATCTATGACCTTACGCTAGTAAAATCAAATACTTAGCCACTAAGTTATACTTAATTTCCTATTATATTTTAGTCTTTTCTAATATATATTTAATATGTATTCTTTTCCTTTTTTACAAATTTAAATATTAATTTTTTCGTGAGGTTAGAAAGCTTAAAGCCTCCATTGGCCCCTTAGACTCGTCGCTACCCTAAGGTAAAGGGTCTTTACTTCCTATCTCTCAATTAGGGTTTCTTATTCCCTTATCACCATGTTAACTTAGGTATTGAAATAGCCCATTTAAGCCTCCTCCCCCTAAAAGCCATGTTTTGTCTTGTAGGTTCTCATACGATAAAGCAAATATCACCTGTCAATAGAATTAAAGAAGGAGAAATAGTAATATAAACATAATGGTTACCTTAATAAAGCAAAAAGGCTTATAAATGATATAAGATCAAGAGTCTACTTAAAATTGTAAAGCAAGTATAACAAGTAGGAGTGGGCATAGGTCGGGTCAGTATGGTTTGCTTCCTTTTATGGAATATTAAACCTAAATTAACAATTCATTTTTCTTTTAATTAAACCTAACCATTTGGTTCAATTTATAAAGTTTTCAAACCTAAAAAAATTGGTTCAGTTTGGCTCGATTCATGGTTCGAATTATTTCTTAATAAAATATTAAAATTAAAAAATCAATAGTATAATGTCTAGAAATTCAACCTAATAGAATCAACAACTGCATTTTTCTACCTTTCTTAAACTCATTTTCGAAGTTCTAGCTCCTTTATCTTTGTTTGGAATATGATCTTAAAGAATATATTTTTCCATAAAAGTTATATATTATTCCCATAGCAAAATGAGATTCTGCAAAAGGTAAAGGAAAGCTCCATATAATTGAAATTTCACACATTGTCTCCCAAGTCACATTTCATAATAACTAATAATTAACAATTACAGCCTATATATTTTGTAGTCCTTTTATACAGAAGTAGCAAATTGCAATTTTTATTAAATTAATCAAAGCACTCTAAGTTAAGTTAGCAACTCCAAGGAAAATATATTGGGGGATAGATATGATATACACGATGCTCGATATAGGGAAAAATATAAGACAAAAAATGAAGACTTTTAAACCTATGAAGCGTGTTTTGGGAATCTTAAGAGCCCTTATATGCTAACTTACATGAAGCATATTTACATGAGAATTATTGATCATCTTTTCATTCTGTTTTCTTTCAATCCTTAATTTGTAAATAAAAAAAAAAAACATGATTACATGAATATATATAGATTGTAGAACACTATGCTAAACTCAAAAGAGGGGGAGAGGGGGGAGTGAATTAAGTTTCAAGGACAAATTGTAATTTTTTTTAAATTACCAATTAAATACAATAACAAGTATAATCAAAATAATGATAATGAAATAATAAATATGGAAATTAAAAGAGAGAGGAAAAGGAAGATCAAGCCTGAATATAACGTGGAGTTCAAATAGCCCTCTACTCTCTACAAACACATAATACCTCTAACTAAGGACTTCATATCATTTTATTAATTTCTCAATCCAAGTTTTAAGAGTTACATAAACACAAACTTGACTACACAAGTTTTATACTCACAACTCTTGATATAAACTATAATTTAAACTCACAACACAAAACTCAATGTTAAGAATTATTGATATAGTGCTTTTAACTCTCAATATTTTGCAACTTATAACTCATAAGCATTAAATTTCAAATCTCTTTAAATTTTAGCAAACTAGGGTACAAGAGATAATGAGAATAATAAACAATAAGAATGGAAGAGAATGTTGAAATATTGCAGTAAAGGATTAACTTTCTCTTGTCATTGATCGGGATTTTGAATATTTATATCATTTTATTCAATTCTTTTCATTATAGTATATTAAATACTTCAACGACTAGTTGAAATAAGTTTATCAGCATACCGGTACCTTACTCTTACCAACATGACGATAAGCAAATGTACTACTGGTATGAACATTAGTAAGTGTACTGGCATGCCGGCTCTTCAAGGTTAGAGAGCTTTTCTTTTTGTTATTTAAGGTTTTATACCGTTAGTATAATTCTTTCTTGTACTGTCATGCTGGTAGGCTAGGTATCACTTGAAATCACTTTTTAACACATAACAAATAAATATACTTTGTAATTGAACTTCAAGATAATTTGATTAACACTCAAAAGATTAAATATCTTGTAGAGATCATATTTAATTATCAAGTAAATTAATCGATCATATTTAATTAACTCAATATAGTCAAATAATACTTAGCTTAATTACCCAATTTTGTTATGTTCTCATCAAAATCAATTAATAAACATTTGGTTTAACATAGATCTATGTGTCTGTAACCATATAAATTAATGTATGAATCAAATGATGTGATGGATGATTTAATTATAAATGTTTCTATGATTATGTTGCTTTTAGACAATATGTCGTGTGAATTATAAATTACAATCAAGCTATTGAACTAGTTGTACTCTATTGAATTGAACTGTTAATTGACCTGAATGTTAAAAAAAAAAAAATATAGATTTGGTTCATAGTTCACAGTTTGGTTCGCAATTTTTTTACTCAACCTAATAAGTATCACAAAATTAAGCATTGTCATGGATTGAGAACTTGCAACCTAAATGGATCTTATGCCTTCATTGGACTATGAATATCTTGATTTTAAATCGAGATAAGCAAAAATGTTTAATAAAAATTATTGTTTATATTTTCACATATTATAATTTTATTGATATTTACGTACTTTAATCTACATATGTGATATAATAATACCATCAAGTTGTTAACTATCCTTACACAACTAAGTCCAAACCTAATAGAACCTTCAAAGTTTTCGAAAAATATGATTTCTCTCAACCAATTTTCAGTAGGAGTCAACTGCGTGGTTATACTAAATTGCTTACTAATTAACTAAGGGTCCCTGTGGTTGCCCTCTAGTATCTTGCAACCGGTAATCCCTAATATACCTTTTTATAGGCCTTAAAATTGGAGCAGGGATCAATTAATATAAAAAGGAAAAATAGAGTCCCTGTACAACCAATGTTCAATCGATCAATCTTCTTCTCTATTTTTCCACAGTCGCATGTAATTTCTTCTATTTTATGACGGGTACACCAATGCCAAAATACCCTTTATCGTAACAAATATGAGCACATTACTGATGAATGCCATTATTTGTAAGGATTTTTTTCATATACAATTCGTGTCCTTTTGAAACTATACCTCCAAAAGTAAAATAATTCGCAAGAGGATCCGTGAACCACACTGCCAGTCTATCCTTGGCTATTGTACTTGTTCCTTCCAGCATTGAGAAGAGAATCTTAGCGCAACACAATCAGCTGGTCACCTCACTATGCGATTTCTGCGATCCATGTGCAAAATCTTACCGAGGAATTAATCGTGTCAATACCACTTCCTTTTTGCAAGTTTTCTTTTTTGCAAAGTAAACACGTATACGATGGATTCCTTTAGACAAAGTGGTGTCTAAAGTGATGGGACATGGAGATAATAAACAAATAAACACATAGTTGAACTTAATTAACATTAATAAGCTTTGTGCCCCCCAAATTCGAATTCCATCCACTGCAGTCTATTATCGGTACTTTTTTCTGTAAATCAGAAAAATCTAGATAATTTCACGGATTTATAAACCCAATAATAAAATTTAAAAATTATACAGATTTTTCAAGCAAATTGTTTGATGAAGTTATGCATGAAAAATCTCTTGATCTTTTTGTATATTATTTTTTATTTTGTTATCTCGTTCAATAACAAAAAATTAATAAACCTACAAAATATTTATTTATCATTCTAACATTAGTTACATGTTCGATAACAAAGTTTGTTAAATATGTCTAACGAATGCTTAATCGCAATCTCAAGAAAACCGACCTTATTCTAGTATCCACATTAAACCCTTGAAATGTAAATGGCTAACGAGCAAAAGTGTACCAAAGTATAGGGTGGTGGAAAGGACAGCAAAAAAGCTGATGTCTCGGAACCATTTTTCAAACTCTCTTTGACTCTTTTTCCTTTGCCCCCTTATCGATGCCAGCATATTGTCTTTATACCAAAACATAAACTCAGTTTTTATTCTTAAACCCTACTCTTATACACTAAATTTCTTGATCTCACATCCAAGAAACATGGCTATGAGCAACAATGTAATCGGAGCCATAAACTTCGTAGCAGTCCTTCTATCAATCCCAATCATCGGAGCAGGAATCTGGCTAGCGACAGAAGCCGACAACTCATGTGTGAAGATCCTACAATGGCCTGTCATAATACTAGGAGTGCTAATCCTAGTTGTTGCCTTAGCTGGTTTCATAGGAGGGTTTTGGAGAATCCAATGGCTGCTCATATTTTACCTCATTGCGATGCTGATACTGATCGTGTTGCTCACCTGTTTGGTTGTGTTTGTGTACATGGTGACTGTTCGGGGTCATGGACACCCCGTGCCCAGTCGAGCTTACTTGGAGTATGACCTTGATGACTTCTCGGGATGGCTTCGGAGAAGGGTCCGGAGTACTTATAAATGGGAGCGGATTAGGAGTTGTTTAAGTGCTACCAGTATGTGCCCCGAGTTGAACCAAAGTTATCGCATGGCTCAAGATTTTTTCGATGCTCATATTAGTCCTTTGCAGGTTGGATATTACTAATATCATCCCTTTTCTTCCCCCTTATGGCTCTTTTTTCTTAATATATATAAAATTGTCTTGCACAAGGTTTATGTATGGTTGTTTTTGGCTAGCGGATGTTTAGCTATATTAAAAAAAAAAAAAAATTAATATGATTTGAATGAGATTTAATGAGTGATTTTTTTTTTTTCCATTAAGGATACCGATGGCGAGGAGAAGTCAAATATGTTTTATATGTGGAATAACATTTGTGATTGTGGAGGACTTAAGATTAATTTAGATGAAGTTAACCCGTAAAGGGAGAAAAAAAAAACCACAAAAATGGTTGGGCAGCAGTTTAATTGTTACTTTTGCAATAATTTTTCAAAATTTATAAAGTATATATATATATTGAAAAATTTTTAAAGCTAGGGATATGATGGTTGGTACTAATTACCTCTTGGTCTGCTACTTAACATACGAACCACGAAGTTTTTTCTTTTTTTAAATTACATATATTATATATTTAAAATGAGAAAATCAAAATCTATATTTTTAATCTTTCTTCTCATTATACTTGAAAGAAATTAAGTAGATTTTTGCTTGCATTCTGTCTGTTTATTTAGTAAACTATAGCTCCTAGGAAAGAAAGATACGACATTAGTCCATATTACAAGCTTAGAGTAGCCCTTGATTTCAATTTCAAATGTGTTAGAGAAAAAGAAATATATTAATCTCATATTATGGATAGAATAATTAGACTAAAATAAGAGAGCACCGAAATAATTAAAATTAAAAAAAAAAAAGAGATTTGTTATCATTTAATCAAATGCTTAACGAAATACACGTATTATATACAGTGGACTCAAAAATAAAAAAAGTTCCAACTTGCTTTGTAAGTCTTTCTTACACATTAAGGCTTGCCATTCTTGAGAATATCAATATTAAACCATATAATGAGGGCAAAGTACCTATCAGAGATTCTTGAGTCATGTGTTTAAGCTTCTTTTTCTGCATGAAAGAAATAAATTTTTACAATTTAAAGAATAATTATACAATCCTCGAAAAAGTAGATACCTACAACTTTAAAGATTTTCTTTCTTTTTTATTAAGCTTTTAACAAGTACTTCGTGTTCATTTCATTTTTCCTTGACTTGTCGCTTTAACGTTTGATTTCAACAGTCAGGATGTTGTAAGCCACCAACAGAATGCGGGTACACATTCATAAACCCAACCTATTGGATAAGTCCAATAAACACAGCTGCAGACATGGATTGCTTGAATTGGAGCAATGACCAGAATCAACTCTGCTACAACTGTGATTCATGCAAAGCTGGTTTGCTTGCAAATCTCAAAAAGGAATGGAGAAGAGCAGATATTGTCTTGCTAATCACTCTAGTGGGTTTAATTTGGGTTTATTTGATAGGGTGCTGTGCATTTAGGAATGCCAAGACAGAAGACCTATTTCGTAGGTACAAGCAAGGCTATACATGATTAAACCGTTATTAAAGTTTCCAAATCGTATTTCTGATCCGTATTTCCATCAATGATATTTTGTTATATATGGCAGTTTATAATTAGTAGAAATACGGATGAAAATACAATTTAAAGCCAGGGAATGCTTGAAGTCCTATAGGAATAGAGACAATATCAGTTTAGGGTTTCATTTCTCGCATGTAGTGTGATGGCATTTGGGATGTTTTAGTGGTTATTTTTGGCGACTCTGTGCGTGGGATAATGCTTCTTTCTTGTTGTTAACAATTTTTGGTTGTAAGAATTCAAAAAAATCAATAGGATGCTTTGGTTTGGTTTGGTGAATCTTGATATTCGAGTAGACAGGCGTTAAGAGCTGCACGAGATTTACGGAGAGCACCGAAAGCTGATTCCTTTTGAAAGCGACTTCAAATGAACCCTTGGAATAAGAGCCATTTTGTAAGAAGGAATCACAATGATGAAGGTGCCTTGTAAGTAAACAATAAATTCCATACTTTATAAATATTACTCCACCGAAAATAAATAAATAAATTACATACTTTATAAAAACCAAAGACATGAAATATTGTAAAATCTTTTTTCAATTTGATATTTGAGCAAATGGTTTTAGAATTGTGCTTTTATAGTTATTGGAATCATTAACCTTTAAAAGTCCACAATAAAAAAATTAAGATTCAATGGATAATGATAACGATACAAAAAGTATAAACTGTTAGTTCTTAGCGCTATTGTTATCATGATAGTCCATAGCATACGTTATGAAATTTTGAAGTTACTTTTCGTATTGGTTAATTCAAATAACGTATACAACACGTAGTTACAAGTTATCCCATTTGATTATAATTGTTTCATATAATATTCAATAAAAACTAATATTATCAAACCTAGACTAGATGGTTGACTTAAACATATAAAAATGTTAGAAAGATAGAATTGGTTTAACTAAGGTTCAATAAGTATTGGATTAGTTCGGTTTTATAGTAAGATTAGATTAAATCGAGTTAAACCATAAAAGTTAATTTGAGTTTAATAATACCGATAAAAACTTAAAGTGTAGTTTTCACTATATCATTCTTTCTTATTTTCTTTTTATCCAAATATATATTTTTGGCTCATTTTCTTTCCTCTTTATTTCTCTCCTGATCACTTTCTTTTCTTCTAATTTCTTCCCTTCATCCTAAACATAAATATAAAGAATTAGGAATTTCGAGTGGCCACCTTCAAAGTCCAAATATCTATAGCATTGATTACCCAAACTAATGATTTTTGGTAAAAATTAGAAATTTTAGACTCGTGAGTTTTTCAAATACAAATCGACTTCAGCGTTTTTTTTTTTTTTTTTTTTGAATAATCTAATCAAACATACTAAAGTTTTTCATCATCAGAAATGGGATTTTGGGATGGCACCCAGCCATCTTAACTGAAATGAATGTGATTTTCAGAATTGAAGCTAGAACTTGAGCTTTGGGTTGCTCGATTTGGTTGGATCTTTTTAGCACTACTTCACACCAAAACCGAACAGGAATATTTCGGTTTATGAGGCAAAAACTTCCAAGTTGCATCTATTAAGGTTTTATAATTTTTCAAAGTCAAATTTTCGGTTTAATACTAAAACCAAATGAAACGAAGTAATTCTCTTTGTAATATACAAATTATAAGATAGTTCTAAGGTAGGTTAGTTGTTCTGCACTATATCTTATAAAAGTAAAAATTCATAACATATCCTTATCCCATAATATCTGCTATCTTGGAGAAGGAAAGGCAGATGCCTAGTGTCTTGATGTTGAGCACTCTTAATATGGTTAAGGGATCCAATCTTTCAGTTTGAATAGAAGATAATATTAAACTGGATCTTAACTCATGTTATATACTATATATGGGAAAACAATATGCATATAGACGTTTCTTCACTTTTTAATAGAGTTCTACCTAGCAGATTTTTGGATTAGACATCTGAAACTCAAACTCGATTAATATAAAATGATAAGTCCCGCTAATTGAACTGAACTTATATTTTTTTTCAAACAGGTATTTGATTGTGGATTGCTAAGACTATATATCTCTGATACTTGATCAAGCTCAATTGATAAGCTAATAAATATTTTACTAGAACTTATCAAAATTTGGATTTTTTTTTATAGTGTAAAAATAGAGAAAATGTCATTCTCATCCCATCGATAGTATTCGATAAGTTCATCTGAAGAGAACAGGGTGGTTTTCCTTATCGGGTTGAGATTGTTGGGCATCGTTCTGTATGTTGATTACATTAGCTCGAAACCCATGTTGACTGAATTGAGACTTAGAGTATCCAAATGAACTCATGGGCCTCCATGTACTGATGTTAAGCCCGTGAATCGTGATGATGTACGTCGGCCTTTTTTCAACTTAGCAGGAGCAATTTAATGATTTAATCCGAATTTTTGTAAAAATAACGTCAGAATAGAAAGCTACTACCGTGTACTGTCACCTTCTTAAACATTTTAACGTCCCACTCCATTTTATTATTCAACAGGTGCCTACTGCAATTTCTCAAGCATACATATGTATGTAAATTTATTGTAATGTATAAAGTGTTGCTTTTACAGTTTATACGTTGTCGAAAAGTACAATTATTCGCAAGAAACATATTACAATTTTGACATCACAAATGCCTTGTTTAAGAAAACTGAAACACAAAATGATATCCAATTATTAATTGAATTGGAAGAACTTAAAAGTTGGTTGATCTAATAATTTAAAATGAAGTGTAAAGTTTCTAAGGATGATATGCATGATTTGGGCTCACTTTTCGAGAAAATTTAGGTAGAGTATATTTTATTTTGTTATAAGTAGAAGTAATGAAAGAGAGAGTATTAAGTTATGAAAAATTAATCCTTTCCATTTTCCTTAAAGACAGGTACATTGAATAAGGTATAATTATGTTTCTTATTACAATATCATATAATAGGAGTTCATTAACAAATCAAGGTCCGTGTGTATAATCTCTCACTTTTATCATTCAGGCTGGAGTAGAAGAAAGTCATCCAAACCTATGGTAAATAGAATAAGAATAATTAAAAGGGTTAATTGTTAAGAAGATATATAAATGAAAGGAAGAGTACATCTTGCTATTAATCCTCCATCGATGGTGAAATAATAAATTTTAATATATTACACCTCTCATAGTCAAACAAAAAGTTAAATCTTCCATGCATAAGTCCATTACACTTCAATTAATACCATGTCCAATGCCGAAAGAATGTATACTATAACCTTTTGAGTTAGTGTACCAGAATATCAAATGTCTTTACAAAAGCTTAATATAATAGGCTTTAAGGTGAAAACAAATAAAATTTTAATAAACAAATAACAGAATCATTAAATTGTAACAAAGTTAAATTGTTTCTTGTTGTTATTATTTTTACTAGCAAACTACTATTATAAGAGAATCAAATTTGATCAATTTCATTAAAAGATCAATACTCATACCAATAAGATATTAGTCTAATTAACTTCTTATTGAAAAGCAAACATTTTAGACTAACAATTTTTTACTTCCAAATATATTTACATAATTTATTCTATCTTGTGAAGACCTATGATGTGTTTTTTGAGAGAAATCTTAAGTATGTTTTGTATATAATAAATTTTTTAATCCAGCGAAATAAATTTCATTTATTAGAAATCATGAAGAATTAGATAGGGATGTACTCTTTTGATATGATAAAATTATAAGGTAAAATTTAGACAAATGCAACTTGCATTGTTAATTTGTTGTATTTACAGCAATTTAACACTATTTAAAATTTTTTAATTACAAATGTGATCTCAAACATAGGAAATGTTACATAAGCTACTTTCTTTCCTGACTTGCAAGCATTTGATACTTCCGAGCATAGAATACTCAAAACCTACTATTAGAGGTTAGACTCAAATAACACTGTCAAATGTGACTCATTCTTTATTGATGCCTAAGTTTCATTATGGTATGCTGGCAGTAGCATTAAATCAGGGTCGAGGGACAAGAAAAAATAGCTTGGCCATCTTAGTATGAGGTTTGAAGACTTTTTGACTTTGGTGTGATATCACAAGCTTCACTTACAGCAGCATGGCCATGACCATCGAACACATGACACATCCATGACCACCTTCCACTTTTCTTCCTGGTAGATAATCCTTCCGATCAGACCTTTATCTTCATAAAAACAATTACCACTACTACATGACTATTACCTCCGCTAACACAGTAGTATCACTTAAGGCTCCTTACGACAACTTTCAAGATCATATTATATCACATGAGGAGCTTAAGGGGCTCTAGCCATGCCACATTTGAGTACTTGAATTGGCCATTTTAGTTATCATATCATAGCCAATCATTTTATTTTCTTTTTTATTGAAATTCTTTGTTTGACTTGTTATTCATTTAGAATAATTATATTGCATTTGTTTTATTAATAGTTTACGTTGTTTTATCATAGTTGTAAATTGGAATTCATATAATTGTTTTAACTTTTCTTTTCCAAATTATTCATTTTAAAATTTCTTAATATATTATAGGTTAAATAGTGAATTATTTAATCAAGAAAAAAACTAAGTGAGCTAATGCAACTAAAATATTTTATCGCAGCATAAACGTGTTAAATCAGATATGCGAACTATAACAAAAAATTTGTTACTATGTCATACTTTAATCCTTGTGATGCTTGGGGCTAAGGTTTGTGAGGGCCTTATAGAGGCTATGTTGTATATTTTTAGTTGATTTTGATGAACTTCTTTTTTCATTCCTAAGCATAACTAAGTTGTTGAATAACTTTAATGGATACTTATTTGAGTTTACTTGTTTTGTCTACCCATTTATTAATCAAGAATATTTAAATATTTTAAGGAAATCTATGTCTATTGCTATAGTCATGTATCATTTAAATCATACTCTAACCATTTTAATAATGATGATCTAAATGAAGTACATATAATAATAATTTTAATCACAGACAAGACATATTTTATTACTTAATAATAATTTTATAATCATATAAAAAAAGCTACACGAATGATATTTGATACAAGCATAATCAACTAAAACGTCAGTGTCAACATGCCTAAGTTTTTCCTTTGCTTCACTTGCAACAGATGTTTGAAACAACATTGATTCACTAAAGTCTGACCATAGCATTTCTTCTCTATAGCCAATTTCATGGCACCCATAAACTACCCACTCTGAGAGTCCGAGTACTTATTGGATTTACGGGCATCCCATAGCCTTTGCTATAGTCATGGGTGGCCTTACATATCATGCAAGCTCCATCCTCCAAACCAAACCACAGTTGATGAATATACACTTTTCGCATCATTCATGTTATCAAACAACATGGAGGTGAATGTTTTGTTCATGCAAGTGATTCCAATAATTTTGTTTTATCTGCTCATGAACAATCGCTTTGGCATAAATTTCATGAAGCTGCTCAACTCATCTATAATCGTTTTGAGGGTTGGTAGTAGCTTATTACGAGATAGAAGCTACTGTATTAGCTAAACACTATCATGTATAAACTCGAAAACTATGATTTTTCTAATTTTTAAAGGTGCTATGTAAGACTTAAGTTTACCCTATATTTATAGGGCATAATTTCGCTAATATTTAGTTGACTTTTTAATATGTAAGGGAAAAAAAAAAAACCTCAAATTAATCTTGACCGTAGACCATAGTATTGATAGTTGCTTTTCTAGAACTCTTACACGCTATCAGTGGATTCTCCCTACATCTGGCAACTTCATATTACTTTGAAGAGGTCTTTTTAGCGTTTAACGAGTTTAATAAGGAAAATAGAAAGGACCAAGTATAGCTATAGGGATTGAATTGATATAAAAAAAAAATTAACATAAAAAATACAGTAAAGTAGTCATATGAATAGTTATACAAATACGTTGCATGTCTTACTATAAAAATCGAAACAAAACTAGACGTTGTTTATCAATCATTAAATTCTTCTTTCAGTTCATGTTCATGAAACAATAATACAAGTATAAATAGCCAACGTAGTTGGATCTAAAAAATCTCTCTCACCAAAGACAATTATTTTAATTACTGCAGAGGGAAAATTGTGAAACTACTAAGGCATATATGATATTTAGTTTAAGATTGTAAGAGTAATAATAAGAACAATTTTTGTAAATGTAAAACATTCTACATCATATCTCAATGATCTTTAGTTTTTGAAAACATTGCAAGGTTATCTTATTGTGAAAGCTACTAAAACCATTCATCCAACAATCCTCTAACTATTCAATGGAGGCCTACACAATGTTTACTGCAGATTTTTGCTTTATTTGCAACAATACTCTAATTTATACATTAATACTTTATGCAAAACGACATATAACAATTATATATTATTTTTTATGGTCTCAATACTGTCTTTACTATGTCCGTAGATCTTAAAGTGTTCACCATCATTTTTCATAACTATCAATATAAGGTTTCTTTTAAGGGAGAGTTTGACTAATACCACTTTATCAAAGTTATTAAATGGATAACGTTTGTAATATAAAATTAGCCACTAATTCAAAATGTTATAGACAGCAAGCAATTCTTGTTGTTGTTGTTGTTGTTGCTGCTGCTGCAAAAGTGGCCAAGTGGCCAAATGAAGTATAGGTGAGTTAGACACTTTTCTTGCTTAGGCACAGTCCACCTGCATCATATATTTCGAACTCTAAGGGTTAGTAAATTTTCATGTGAAAGGAACACAACTGCTTGAAAAGCAAGCATAAGAAAAAACAAGACAGAGAAAACAAAGAAAAAATAAAAAAAAAAAAATCAAAAGTCAATAAGTCATCCATAGAAGTATTTTAAATTTACGTTATATGATGAATGCTATTCATATGCTTGACTCGGAAACATACATAAATTAAAATGATAATGCTTTGTCAATTGCTTGCTCCTAATATATATTAAGTACCACAAAAATCTATTGTCTTTATCTATTATCTAATATTTATTTATATTGTAATTTCAGAAGTTCAAAGAAAAAGACCTTAATCTGAAGAAGATTTAATTGAATTAATTTTTTATATAAATCCATTTGTGATCCTATATATTATGTATATTCACTCTCATGCAAGACATCTTAAATAATATTATTTTTTACACTTAAATAATATCATCTATACATATCTTCTTATATAGATTTACTCTTATCCCACAAGATTGCATGAGCCCATTATAAGAAATACAAATTATATAAAATCAAGACTTTGTTAATATATATTTTATATCTTCTATTATCTATTATTATTTAAGGTACTATTATTTATTATTTTATTCATATTCTAATTCTATTTCATAATCTCTCCGATGTTCAAAACTTCTATAAGAATATATATATATAATTACTATCATAACTTGAGGGGTGGCTAGGTCTTAACACTATTGTCGTATATCACACGAAGATCCAAGGCCAGCACTACTATTGGTGAGGAACTTTCGTCGTACTATATAAGGCATCATCACAACTCTAGCATCCACTAAAGAGACTAACATAAAATAATATCAAAGCAAATAAATTAAGGTTCATCACGTAATACTAAATATTATAGAGAGTAGGGTAAACAAATTCTCCTTAACTAAGTCTTACATACCATAGTAAAGTACTAGCAGTGTAAGTTATTACAAACTCTTAAGAAAATAATCCAATAATAATAGAGAGTCCAAACATATTATAAATGTCCACTTGTGCTCCTATCTGCCCTCTAGCCATCCTAAAGCTTTCAATACTAACCTTAAGCATCCCTTGACTCGACTTTAGCCATAGGTTAAGTTACAATAATAAACTATAAAAGGGTAAGCAACAACAGCTTAGTGAGTAATCTTCCTATCTTACAAACAAACAAATTTCAAACATGTTATTTAAACACTCATATGCAATGCAAGCAAGCATATGAAATGAACACATTGCATGGAACCTGCTGGCGGCTATGTAAAGAGCGGTTTTACACATATTATTGCATGAGTTGGGAATTATTTAGGGATTTTAGAACTTGGATCTCTACATCTATCATCCTCTCATATATCATCTTATCTTGGTAGATCCAAAGTAGCAAGTACAACTCGGCCTCAAGTAAATGGTAGTACTCTCTAAAACTAAGTAGATCACAAAGGTCGAAACAAGAACATGCCATATGAATATGTTATATGATACAACAATAACATAATATAAATACAAATCCAACATGCATGATCTCCTACTCTCTTGTATAATGTTGATGCCCTTTACATTGAATGCATAAACGTGCAATGCATGGTAGCTTCTTATTAAAGTCAAGTCATTTTTATACTGATTTACATGTAACCAACCAAATATATATGATAAAAACTTTGAAGCCCTCCTTACTAATGCAATAACCAATTCTCAATTCAAATATATTATTGTGTCTTTAGCAAGTAAGTATAACGAATCTAAGCATATGCATATAACTTAAACCTAAGCATAATAATTTCATATAATATGTAATAAAATGGGGGCAATGTCATTGTTTAGACCTCAACTTTATTAATTTTTGAGATTATACACTTGAAGTTTCAACTAATCTAATTACATACCCAATTGAAGGTTTAGTTGTTATGATCTATACCTCGATTAACTCTAATTCATACCATTAATCCAATCAACACAATCTACCAAAGGAATGATTGCCTACGGTCTTAAGGGGTTTGTGCAACCCCTGTAAAATTGTAGCTAAGAACATTAGGTTGCATATGCTAGTAGGTTACGCAACCTACATTTTTAAAGTAGATTATAACTCACAATTTTGTAGGAGGTAACTAGCAACCACCAATAAGAGGTCGATCAAGGCCCTTAAGGTTATAGGCAACCATCCTATTAGCTAATTATGCCGAATAGACTATTGATATGAATTTGAGTTAACTGAGGTATAGACTGTGATAATTAAATCTTTAATTGAGTATATAATTAGACAAATTGAAACTTCAGGTATATAATTAAAAAAAAGGACAAAGTTAAGATGTAAATCGTGATATTGACTCATAATTAGATGGTGCTCCATACTATAAGCACAAGTAAGATAAGACAAGGTTCGATGTACTCACTTAGCCATAGCATTTAATAGTCCCAATAATCATTACTAAAGTCAATCCTTAAGTCCACATCACCTAAAGATTATAATTAGGTATATAGGTATTGGACTTAGTTTACTTAGTCAGCTCTTTCCATCCTAAAACTTCCAGTTTTATTGTGTTTGTATTTTGATAAAAACTTTTCATTTTAAGTTCATTTTTAGCAATCTAATAGTCATTTTTCATCGTATTTAAGTGTTCTTTCATTTGGAAAGGTCCTTTTTAGGTGTTTAGGCTTGTAAGATCTCAGTTTGGGTCAATTAAGTTCATTGGTTAAAGAGTTATTTTGACTATCATAGAGTTTAGGCTTAGTTTTAGGCCTTGATGTTTTTATTTCAAAATTTTAAGTGAGTTTTCTTCCTAAATTCATTAATTTTTTATTTAAGCCTTATTATTACTCTAGTGGGCCTAAATGGGCTCTTTTCACTAGTTTAGAATTTTAGTTAGTTAAAGGGTCTATAGAGGGTATCTTGTATGAGCCTTAAAACTTAATGGACCTTTTATATTTTAAATAATGAGCTTTTCATTTTTAGTTTCAAATTTGATCACATCTACTTAGGGCTTAAATTTTAATTCTTTTAAGTCCTTTTGGGCTTATTTTGCACTTTAAAGCCTTAAGCCCAACTCTATTTACCTTTTTGGGCCTAAGCCCACTTTATACTCTAAGTTAGGTCCAATTTAAGTAAGGTTCTAGATTTGATCATTGTGGTTAATAAGGCTTTTAACATTATTCTTAAACCCCTAATTAGTAATTAAGCTAGTTTAAGTCATTAACTCATCACTATCCTACTTAACTTGATTAATCCCTACATAAATCATACTTAACACTAAATAATCATGTGATTAAGTTAATAAATCAAAATTTGCATACCTTAACATAAGCTGTAAGTGGCAGCTAAGAAGGTGGTTTAAGGTTTTTATTACACTTTTTCATCTATTCCTTGCTTTAGTGGATCTCTTTAATCTAAAACAGGTATTTAATTAATGTAAGTTCATTTTTCTACTAAATGAAATGAAAACAAATTAAGAACCCTTAAATGAAGTAGTGGAAAACATGAAAAACAAGGGTTGTTGGACTATTCTCGATGATTTGTTGGTGAAACCTACTAACTACTAATTTACACTACATGTTGATGATGATACTTAAGCTACTATGCCTAATATTATCCTAGCTAACCCCTCATTTCACCATTCTAAAACCTTAAAACAAGTGTGCTTACAAGTATGTGTGTGTGTGTGTAAAAAGTGGGAAACTAGCATGATACAAAGTGAAAAACTAAGCAAAAATAAGGTTGTTTAACTTACTAGAGTTAAGTGTATTAGTGTTCCTTTAGGAGTGTGTGCCTTAAGCTTATGTATACATGGGAGTATATGTATGTATGTTAACCTACTAAGGTAATGAGTGAGGAAGGCGTAGGACTTAGTGGTGGAGTGATTAGTGATGCAGTGGTGGATTGGTGGTGGCTAGTGGTCATTGGTGTAAAGGTGGCTGATGGTGGTTTTTGAGTGAGATTCTGGAGTGGTTTTCAAGAGAGATTTTAGGAGAGTTTTTGTAAAATGAATAGGGGTGAAGAAAATGAAAGAATGTGGGAGAGTTGTAGAGAATGGCCAAGGTAATGGATAGAGAAAGGGGGACAAAGTGCAACCTATTGTTTTTTCCTCTTAATTAAACTTATGTTGTTATTAATTAAGATATAATGAGAGTTAGTTAAGGTTTAGAGTATAATTAAGGCAATTAATAATAATTAAGTCTAATTAAGCATATTAAGCAAAATTAGGGAAATTATATGGCTTTGTTATATTTTATTATTTTAATTTAGATAAATTGTCATGCCATACGTATATTCCCTAGGTTTACTTAAGGTTTTGGGTCTATTTACATTATTGGTTCATGTATACGTTTAGTACTTAAGGTTTTAGGAAATCAAAGTACTTGCTTATACTTAACAAATGATTATCATTACTTAGATTAGTTTTTCTCAATACTCTAGGGTTTTCAAGAAATAGTTAGGGCTTCTTTATCGATTTAAGGATTTTTGTGTATTAGGGTTTCTCGGGTTTTATGAGTATAATTAGGGTTTTAAGGTTAAACTTACTCTAGAGCTTTCTATCTTCTTATTTAGGGTTTTTGACTTAATATTTAGGGTTAGGTTATCTTATTTAGGGTTTTGATTCTTATATTTTTGTAAGTTTCTAGGAATTATCCATTTACTCTCTCTCTCTCTTATTTAACTTCCAACTGTGCTCAAAACCCGTAAAGTTTACATCCTCCTCCCTTTAGAAAAAGTTTTGTCCTTAAAACTTGTAAGGTGTACCTATTGTTTCAAACAACTCTAGGTATTTACATCTCACCTCCTCTTTAGATTCCTAAGTAGCTTCCTCATCTTTCTCATAGTTTCTCTACAGTATCTTAACAAATCAAATTTCCTTAGTCCTTAACTTCTATGTCTTTCAGTCCAAGATTTGAACAAGATGCTCTTCATAAGTGAGGTTTTCCTTTAACTGGATCGGCTCCAACTCCACCACTTTGTTTGGGTTTAGGATGTTCTTGCAAAGGATCGATACATGAAAGGCTTTGTGTAGTCTAAATAAATTTGGAGGTATCACTAACCTATAAGCTAAATTTTTTACTCTATCCAGTACCTCAAAGGGTCCAACGTATCGGGGGCTTAACTTTCCTTGTCTCCTTACCTGATGTATGCTCTTTATTGTCTTTGCCTTAAGATAAACATGATCACTAACTTGGAACTCCACTTCTTGTCTCTTTAAATTTGCTTAATTCTTCAGTTAATCCTAAGCTTCCTTCATTTTCTACTTAATGATGACTACTTTCTCTACAGCTTCTTGTACTGAGTCAGGTCTTAAGGCCAACTTTTCAACATCATCCCAGAATAGAGGATATCTACACTTCCTCCTATATGAGGCTTCATAAGGTGGCACTTGAATGCTTAAATGAAAGCTGTTATTGTAGGCGAACTCAACAAGAGGCAAATGCATATCCTAACTTCTCTTAAATTCTATGGCATAAGCCCTCAGTATGTCTTTAAGGTCTAAATGGTTCTTTATAATTGTCTATCTGATTATGGATGATAAGCAATACTAAAATTCAAATGTATCCCTAAATGTTTCTACAAGCTTCCCTAAAATTTGGATACAAATTAGGGACCTCTATCTAAAACTATACTCAGTCGGATATAGTAGAGTCTCACAATTTTTTTCACATAGATTCTTGCCAACTTCTCTAAGGAATATGTCATATAAATTGGTAAGAAATATGTAGACTTAGTAATTCTATCTACAATCACCTAGATCACATTGAATCCTACTTGCGTTTATGGCAATCCTCTTACAAAGTCTATTGTAATTTGCTCCCACTTCCATTTAGAAATTTGTAACCGCTGTAGCAATCCACCCAGTCTCTAGTGCTTAGCTTTAACCTTATGGCATATTACACACTTTTGTATGTACTCTACTATCTTACTTTATGCCATTTCACCATAAATTCTTCTTGAGGTCTTGATACATTTTAGTACCTTTAGGCTGTACGAAGTATCTTAAATAATGAGCTTCACTTAAGATCTACTTCTTAAGAGATGAACACTCCAGCAAAAATGTCATGCCCTGAAGCAATACAATCATAATAGTCATGCCGTGCAAACTATTCTAAGATAAAGCTAACCTTACAGCCGCTATGTTGGACTTGATTTATACAAAGCATCTACAACTAACACATTTTGATGTAAATAGTTCACAAATTAAACAAATTATCTAACTAAGAAAGTATAAGAAAGAAATTTATATACTAGAATTTAAATATTACAATTAATGTTTATATAATTTCGTAACATTACATTATTTAAGTAATACATTATTTAAAAATGGATGATTCTAAAGTAAAAACTAAGACGTTAGTAATATATCTCTTTTTTAGATTTATTTTCTCACTCCCTAGGATCTAACAGTTGTTAGCTTCAAGGTAATTATAAGGCCATTGCCTAGCTATCTCCCATAATAATATATATAGGGATGTGAGCAACTAATAACTCATTAAGTTGGGATGGAGACTTAAAATTATACATCAAACACAAATAAGGTTATTAACCAAATTAGTTAGATATAATGCATATTCAAGTAAATGCCATCATATGATGTTATCTAGTCCGTCATGAGATTAGAAAAATTACACCTACTCTAATTCGAATTGAGGAGTTTTCATGTTTATGTAACAGCTTACAACTAAACCCAGACTTGTGTAATGAAGACACCGCTCCTCCTATAACTACCTTCAAACCATTTATTTCACCCTTACTGCAACCTCTTCTCCTATCACTTAGTTCGACTAAGAATGAAAAAGAGACTCATTATGTTATCCAATGCTATCCCTTTCGAAGGGATTGGTATTTGGCAGGAGAATTCTAAATATTTCCCCTAATGAGTTGTTATGCAGGTTCACTTTAGATTTCAAGTCATATACTTAGTTAGGTCCAATTTAAGGTGTTTAATCAATTCACACAAATATAAACCTGATCAGTAAGCCAAAATCATATAATCAAATTAAAAAACATATACATACAAGTAGGCGTACAGTCAATTATCTAGCAAACACAATAAAGGATAATCTTAAGCTTTTGAGTACTATGAAATAATACTCCAAAATACAGTAATGTAATGATCTCAACTTACCTAGACCCCTCGCTTGCTCACTCAATGTGCGACTTGCATAGGTCATTATCGATAATCCCTATAATACAAATATTATTTTAGTACTTGTATAACTTTCTTGTATAAGTTTTATTCCATAATTCTTGATGTTATTTGTAGTTTAGGATTTTATTATACCTAATTATTCAAGTTTTTAAATCTTTTATAATTATTCTTAGTTTAGACTAGACTCTAATACAATTTTCAAATCAGTTTCCAGTTATGGGTTTTATACGTGAACTCTAGGAACTCATTCTGAACCATTATGTGAAATTAATTACATTACACTTAGGTATCCTAAATACTGTATTTAAGCCTTAACTAATATTTTGATTCGTACAGTATACTATATTCCTAATTTAACTACTGTATTAACTCTTGATATAAGAATAATCTACATTATTCATATAATTTCATAAATTAACATTCCAAATCAAGTCTATATCATATTTCTAATATTATAATACTATTAGCTTTTATTGAATATTTTCTACCCATTTAATTCCTCTATACGCATATTATTCACTTATATCACCTAATACTTCTAACACTATATATATTATTCTTCATCATCCAATAACATATCTAGATGCCTAATTATATCTTAAATCAAAATTTATAACTAATTTTCCCTAAATCAAAATATTAACTTATTTATGGCCTTTTACCCATTATTTATCACATAATATACAGAATACATACTTCCAACAATTCAAATATTACAAATATTGTACTACCAATTAGTAATTAACATCCTAGAATACTTAATTACATAACAAATTAGAATTTTACCACATTAATATTAAATTACAAAATTAAGCCCAAATATTACCTTTTGTGCATGATTTTAAGGCCTAAAAATTAAGTAAAAATTTAGAAAATTAAATTTAAGAAAAAATATTCATATCACTATAATATATATCCTAAATAGTCTACATAAAAATTTTGAAGTCAAAACTATATCTTTAAGGTTATTTAAATCTAAATCTAAATAAAAAATTAGCTCAAGTTTAGTCATTTCTTAAAAGTAGTATATGCCCAGGCCTCATTTTATCAAATTGATATATTCTTCTTAAATCTAGATACAAAAATATTCTAGAATACCAAATTTTATTATTTTCCATGCATATTTGATATTTTTACTAAATTAAACAAATTCAGAAAGGAAATCGAAACTCACTATTCAATCAACTTCTAACCACCAACTATGGCTCCACCCTTGTTGGCAGCTCTAGGCATGGGGTCCATTGTCTAGTGGCCATTCCTCTCTAAGTGGTCATTGGATGTAGGTTACCGTTATAAGTCCTAAATGCATACTATTTTATTTAATTTTTCTAAAATTAGTTTTTCCTCTCCTCTTTCCTCTTCCTAATTTTTTTATGATGCCCAACTGACCAAAATAGGATTTGAAGATGTTGTTATTTATTTATAGTAGGGGTTAGGTTTCCTCTTTAATTTTTCTTATGACATTTGTCCCTTATTCTCTTATTTTTCACTTTCTAATTGTCTTAATTTAATTAGTTGTTATTTTTTCTTTAACTCCTAGTATGACACACCTCATTTCTAGAATTCTCTTCACTTTTTCATATTTTTATTGATTTTTCTTTAATTATTTAGCATTATTTCAACATATTTCACGTATTTTTACGTATATGTAAATACATATATGGTACAAATATATACTCATAAATATGATTTATGTTATTTTATGAATTTTTAATATAGATATAATTTATCACTATTAATTCATTAGTTATTGAAACTTATTTTACGTATTTTCGATAAATAACGAGTAATATATATATATATATATAATTAAATATTATAATAATTAATTATTTTATTATTTATTTTCCTAATTCTAAACTCACAAGATCACTTTTATTAATATTTTTAGTTTCGTAGTAAAATTTAGACTTAATCGAACAATTTATCTAATTGCTCTAAATCTTATGAATCGAACCTCGAACACCTAATTGCGGGGTTTATATTTCCACTCCCTTTATAATAGTTTCATCCTCGAAACTACTCTATGTCTACTTAATACTTAATTAACCAAAAATAATAGCTTGTATTCTTTTATTATCCTAACAATCAAAAGAACCATAAGTAATGCTTCATATTCGCTACATTATGTTCTACAGTGACTTTCAAATCTAGACCTTTGTGCCATTATACTTTCACTTATTCCATATCTCAACTTCCTTAACTTTTGAACTTGATTATCCTGCATCCAAGGTTATCAAACTCGCAATTATGTCTAGAATTATTAGAGGGCCTATAAAATCAAAACGTAAAATCGAAATATAAAAATGTAAGTTTTTACAACTTATGTAAAATTGCTTTAAAAATTATGGATATATTTATGGTAGTTATTCAAAACTTGAAATACATGATGAAAATTAAAAAAAAAAAAAACAAAGAAATTAATTTTTTTTTCCATAAAAATTCTAAATATATCACCCTTTCTCTTATCCATAATCTTCTACTCACAATAACTATGCCGTTGCCACAGCTTCTTATTTGCTTCTTCATACAGCTCAGCATATGATCAATAGAAGTAAAATTGGCAAATCTTGACTTTCCTCTATCTCGGATTCAAATGAGATGGTTGACATTGTAAATTAACTCAATTCGACTCAACCCAACTTAATAAGAATAAATGTGACTTTTGACCAACAGATTTAGCAAGAGAAATAATATTGACAAGAACTTATTACTTAGCAAGACTTGACATGATAGAATACAATGATAAGGTTAATTATGACATGAGACTCAACAACACTGAATTGACCATCTAAAATTTTCCATTCCTCTGTTAGATTATCTATTGCAACTGCTCATATGAAGTATATTGTTGCTTCATACCTTTCTTATACATCTAGTTACTTTAATAGATCTTCTTTCTTAGTAGCGATTGATAACTATCTTTCCTCGGTTACTATTGGAACACTTTTAGTATCTACAGAAGTTCCTTTTCTAAAGATAACTTATTTAAGGAAAGCAATATTGTCCCATCTAAAACTTAAACTTCTTCAATTTGGTATACCACTTATAATCACTTATCTTCATAATGCCATCCACACATACATTGTATATTAAAATACTATTGATAGTTATCACAACAAGTTTCTTCATATACAATTGGCATATACACAATTCTCGTAATTCTATTATTACAGTCTATACATCACTAAACTAAGAGACATTACTAGGAATTCATAATGTCCGTGTCATATTGTGATATAGAAGCTTCCTTTAACTTAATCCTAAATTGGTAACATTCCAATTGGATTTTACTTTAAAAAAATACAGTCTAATCTTTAGATAATATCCAATATAGAACTTCAGCTGTATGGTTGATTCTTAGTTAACTTAACTACAAATTTTAAATATCCACAAACTAATCTTTAGATATATATTTAAACATTTATACATCACTAGTAGATTCAGTACTTATTGGTACTTTCTTCAGTCTCTCACTTGTAAATATCAATAAATTTCTCATCATCTACCATTGGTAGCTTTTCTTCTAAATTCCACTTTAATCATATCCTACAGTTTTTAGATTAATATCCTTCCTTCAATATAAATCCTAAATTGACAAGTAATGATAATCCAAATAACCTTAAATCTCTTTCCGTTCACTAGTTTCTGACTTATAAGGAATGAGCATCTCAATATCATTATTATACTTGCATTTTATCCATTTATATATACATATATTTTGCAATAAATGTACATTATTCTTATAATTATCAACTAATCCTTTTGTTCAAATTTATTATCATTTAGTTAAGATCAAGTGAGAGTTTTTTATTAAAATCATTACTTATCTCCCCATTCCTTTAAGCTTAGATCTTAAAATGACTATCTCTTATCAACATTTCTTATCCATCACTTCATTATGAGAGGTAAAACAATAGCTTCCAACTCACAATACCTAATTGAACCAAATTTAATAATGAATAGTTTCTATACCATCTTTGTCTAGATAATATTATAAAAATATATTCTATTCTAACTTACTAATGAACACTTGGTAAATAATCCAATCTTTCCTTTTAATTACTTCACTTCTAAATTTTCCCTTATAGCTGAACATAAGTACCACATAATGATATCATTTTGTTTGCCTCAACACAACATAAAGATCCCATTATCCACTCCATATTCATTTTGCTTCACCTACCCTTGCTTATAACTTTATAAATATAAGTTTTAGATTTGTTATTCATTAAGGGCTAAAGGATTTATAACCTGATTATTGCCTTATATTAAAGTTTCTACAACCATTCTTACATATGCAAAAGACTTTCAATATTAATCACTCAAAAACATAGCTGATCCTTTTACACCCTTAATCATAAGTATGTAAAATGTTATAACATATGTACATATCCAAAAAAATACACATCCATCGAAAAGCACAACTATACTCATTTAGAGATCAATAGGATATCCACATTTATGAATAACTAACATATGATCAATTCTAACTCCCGCAAAGCATATTCAATTATCATATTATATCCATCATTTAAATCATCATTAACAATTCTTCATTTAAAAGAATTCTACCACATTTATCTTTCAATTAGATTATCATTATTTCCACTTGCTAATTCAATACTTTATATCCCCATAGGAAAATTAAAAAAAGTAATTATTCTATATACCTTATTATTATCAAACTCCTTAATATAATTATCAACTATTATCTCATATATTGGATTCTCATTCTATACAAGACCTACTTGTAAGTTAGGTTCTGATTGTGGCTATATATAGGTTCTAATTCATCTATGATTTACCACCTACTCCAATTGATCTAAGAAAAATATGAAAACTAATAAATAATCCTTTAAGGATAATCATCTAAAGATATATAATATGCTAGTTGGATTATGAGTGATACTGACAAGATAAGGTCTCTTTCTTCTACTCCTACTAAAAATATATCATTAGTATTAGTTAAGTTGTAATCCCTTACTTTCCATCCATCTTTAATCAATGACACATATCACAATATCTCTATTATATTGACTCAGATTGATCACAGTTATCATCTATGTATCTCATCAACTATAACACAATCCATCATTAAGCTTTTCAATAATCCTATCCACGGTACTAACATATCCCCACTAACCATTTTTGACAATAATCTTCACGTTTCAACTCTATATCAGTTCAGAGACTCTCCTCCATTTTACTTGGATCACCTCATGATAGGGATCAATGACCGATTACATGCTCTCAAGTCCAAGGCTCTCTCAGATGGTATGTCGATTTGTCTGAAGTGAGCTAAGCATTGAGGAGTAGTGCTAGCCCCAATCCAATCTATTGAGCTACTTTGCTCTCTATGTTGTCCTAAATGTTGCCAAGGTGATCAATCAACATGCCGAGCCGAACCCCACCCCCCCCCCCCCCCCCCCTAAATCGTAGTCTAAGCGCCAATTCCAAATACAATAATCTCTTCTATGCCGAAGCCAAGCAAGATTGTCAAGAGCCGACCATTCGAGGCTAACTGAATGTGAGCTATCCCTAAACCAACCACAATCCAGCCCTTTTTTGTTACCAAACATGCCAGAATAGAGACTTACCCTTGCTCAGAGTACAATACTATCAGAATCATAGAAAACATGTGTACATTGTCCTTTACTAACATTCGTACTATCCTTTCTAACACAGGACATTCACGTTCCTTCTTTTGCATGATTTCATATTTTCTTTGTAAATTATTCTCTGTTTTTTTTTTTTTTAGCAAATAAGGATCATTCTTTTATAATTTCTGTAACTTAGGAATTACTCTAACAGGATGATATAAATACCATCATATTGTAAAAGTTAAGGACATCATAACACAGACAAATACACCGAACTTTTTCACTCTCGAGCTAAGTGTCCCTCTTACTTTTAAGCTACTCTTATCTAGCCCATTCGAGTGTGGACTAGTGGCGAGTGATCTCTAGTTATACTTATACGTCATATCAAGTGTAACTTGAGCTCGTATAAGGCGTTAGTGTGTCATATCCTTCATCAGTGTACAAGAACCCCTTGCTCAATCTTCGACTATCATTCACCTTTTAAGCCATCTTGTGGCTTAGACCTACCCCTTTGGTTACGAGTAATATCGGGTTCATGTTCATCTACAAGCCTATATCATCTTAGTATCAGAGCTTGGCTACTTTCGAAGCTGGATTCTACTATTGTGTCCTTTTAATAGTTTGTCACTACTCTCGTATGATAGTGATTCTATTGTTAGCTTTAAAGTTTAGTAGCGAGAAGTGTTTTATACTCTGTCTTCCCCTATTTTCGATATGCTAAAATAAAGTGTGGTTAACTGTGTGATTGTTGAGAAATTGTCATTGTGAAGTAAACATCAATGTCAAATTTAAGTATGTAAGGAACTTTGGGAATCCAAGAAAGTGGTACTCAACATGGTTAAGGATAGAAAGGAAGCTTCTTACCTCAATTAATAGGTGACCTCTTGGATAAGCTTACCGACTTGGTAGCTAATTTGGTAACTGTTATACAAGAAGACAGACAATGAGCTAGAAATAGCCCCATTAGACAACATAAGCAACAACAATGAGGCAATGGTCAATTTGGCCAAGCTAATGCCCTAGCTCGGCTACCTCGAGTTGAAAGAGTTGGTAGGGATGCTAGACATAGGTTAGTGCTTGAAGAGAATAAGGAAGAAGTTGAAGGAGATGATGATGCAGAAGAATACTACAGAGCAAAAGAAAGAAATGTACGGGCCCCTAGAATCGAAGGACTCAAGATCCGTATCCTAAGTTTTTTTGGAAGTGGTGATGCTGAAGACTACCTAGATTGGGTAGACAAGATTGAAAAGTAATTTGAATGCCACAAAGTTCCTGACAATGCAAAGGTTAGACTTGCTACGATGGAGTTCACTAGTTATGTTGCCTTTTGGTGTAAGAACTTGCAAGTCATTAAAAGAAGGGAAGGAGAACGAGAGATTAGGAGTTGGGATGATATGAAGAGAGTTATGCGGAGAAGGTTTGTACTAAGCTATTATCTGCAAGATGTCTTTAAGAGATTGCACTAACTAAGACAAGGAGCATCGAGTGTAGATGCTTACGTTAAAGAGTTCCAAATGCTAATGATTTAATGCAAAGTTATGGAGCCAGAAGATCGAACTGTGTCTCGATTCATTAACGAATCGAAGTATGAGATTGTGGATGTCCTGAAAACCCTAAACGTTAGAATGCTCAATGATGCAATCTAAGTTGCCTAAAGGATAAAAAAGGCACCCAACAGGAAGATTCCAACCATCTGTCAACTGTCCTAGCAATAGCCTACTTGTTTCAAGCAAACTTATGCAAATGGAATTGAGCAAAGTCACTGAGACCTGACCAGCTCAAACTACTCGAGTTAAAGAGAAGGAACCCCCGAAGAAGTTTGAGAAGAGCTAAAGTTCAAGGAGGAAGACAAGTGAGATTAAGTTTTCAAATGCTAAGGGTTTCAAATACCAAAGATTTGGACACATGGCCACTCAATGTCCAAATAGGTGAACAATGGTGATCAAGGGTGAGGCGCCAACTGTAGAGGTTGATAATACTGATGAGGAAGTAGAGGAGTTAAAGGAGAATGGACAAACTGAGCTATTCGAAGAGGAAGTTATCTATAGTGAGGAAGGCAACTTCATGCTGATCGTTCTAGTGTTAAGGAGAACAATGAGTGTTAGTCCTGTATCTAAAGACAAGTAGAGAGAAAATCTCTTTCATATTGGGTATAAGGTGAACGAATCACTATGCGTGCTAATTGTTCATAGTGGAAGTTGCACCAATGGAGCCTCTACATTTATGGTTCAGTAGTTGAAATTTCCGACCATGCCCACTCTAAACCTTATAGGATTCATTGGCTCAGTGATAAGGGAGCCTTATAAGTGAACAAATAGGTATTTGTGCCAATCTGTATTGGCAAGTATTGAGATGAAGTGCTCTGTGATGTACTACCCATGAGTGCATCCCATATTCTACTTAGACGACCATGGATATTTGATCGAGCAGTTATATATGACGGCAAGAGGAATACATGTTCTGTGGAGCATGAAGGAAGAAGGGTGAAATTAGGTCTTATGACTGCCGAGCAGGTAAAAATCATGCAGTCTTAGCTTAGTAGAACCTTGAAGAAGGAGGCTTTGGTACTGACCCGAGCCAAACTGAAAAGAGAAATCAATTTGGAGGGACTTACCTATCTACTTGTCAAGACGCTTCTGGAGATAAGAATCGGGGAGGAAGAGTTATCGACTGAGGTAAAAACCTTACTACAGGACTTTGTCGATTTGTTTTCGAAGGAGCTATCGAAGGGTCTACCCCCAAGCTAAGGTGTTAAGCATGTGATTGACCTATAGCCAGGAGCCACCCTGTTGTATAAGCTAGCCTATAAGCTGAACCCTAAACAGGCTGCCTATAGAGGTAAGTAAATGACCTCATGGAGAAAGGGTATGTATACGAGTCCCTGAGCCCTTGTGCTGTACCGACCCTATTAGTGCCGAAGAAGGATAGTTTTTGGAGAATGTATGTAGACAGTCGAGTGATCAATCGAATTACCATCCAGTATAAGTATCCCATACCTAAGCTTGATGATATACTAAATGAGTTAAGCGGAGCAAGAGTGTTCTCTAAGATTGACCTTATAGTTGGGTACCATTAGATTAGAATGCGTGAAGGCAATGAGTAGAAGACTACATTTAAGACATAACATGGTTTATATAAATGGCTTATAATGTCATTCAGACTATCAAATGAGCTGAGCACATTCATGCGGCTTATGAATCACGTGCTCTAAGAGTTACTGGAAAGGTTTGTTGTAGTTTATTTTGACAACATCCTAGTATATATTCCCAACTTGGAGACACATCGAGAGTACCTCCAACAAGTGCTTGCAAAACTCCGAGTTGAATAGCTCTACTCCAATCTAAAGAAGTGCAATTTCTACCGATCTAAAGTGATCTTCTTAGGATTTGTTGTAAGTAGAGGTGGCATTTAAGTTAATGAGGAGAAGATAAGAATGATTATAGAATGGCCCGAGCCGACATGAAGAGATTTTATGACTTAGCATCATTCTATTGCCAATTCATAAAGAACTTCAATATGATTGTGGCCCTACTTACCAAACTCTCGAAGAAGAATGTTGAATTTAGATGGGGTGAGAAAGAAAGGAAGAGTTTTGAAGACATGAAGGAGAAGCTAACTACAGCCTCCGTCTTAGCTCTGCCAAGCTTCAACAAGGTTTTTAAGGTAGAGTGTGATGTGTCTAAACTAGACATAGGTGATGTGCTAATGCAATAAGGCTGACCTATTGGTTACTTTAGTGAGAAACTTCAAGGAGCCATACTTAACTATTCCGTCTATGACAAGGAGTTCTACTCCTTAATCCAAGTCCTAATGGTATGACAACACTACCTGCTGCCCAAGGAATTCATGATCTACATCGATCATGAATCCTTGAGATATCTAAAGAGCCAACTGAAGTTGTCCCAAAGATAGGCCAAGTGGGTTAAGTTCATGAAGGGTTTTTCTTATGTCGTAAAATACAAAAACGGAAATAACAATTTAGTAGTTGATGCCCTATTGAGGCAACATACCCTTTTGACTAAACTGTAGATGAGGCTACTTAGTTTTTCAACCATCAAGAGTTCATATGCCGATGACCTATACTTTGGTCCTATCTACGTCCATTATAAGGAAGGACGGACGCTAGACGACTATCACAAGGAGGATAGATACTTATTTAGGAAGAGGAGGGTATTTATCCCAACCTATCCTATGCGAAAACTGCTAGTGTGCGAGGCGCATGGAGGGGGATTAACAAGACACTTTGGCCAAGGCCGAACTCATGAGGTATTATCCTCCAAATTCTTTTGGCCAAGGATGAAGAGAGATGTCCAATCCCTACTAGAAAGATGTGCGACTTATCGAAAATCGAAGGGTCGAACCGAGCAAGGATACTACCAACCCATGCCAATCTCGACTAAACTATGGTCCGAGCTAAGTATAGACTTTATGTTAGGATTACCAAGGATGTCCTGAGGGAATGACTCCATCATAGTAGTTGTGGATTGATTTAGCACGATAGCACATTTTATGCCTAATTCCAAGACTAACGATGCTTTGGTTATCTCTTTTCTTTTCTTATAGGGGGTAATTAAGCTTTACGACATGCTCAGAACCATAGTTTCGGATCGAGACCCCAAGTTCATGAGCCACATTTGGAGGACACTTTGGAGGCAACTAGGAACCAAGTTATTGTACAATACGTCCTGCCCTCCATAGATCGATGGGTAGGCCAAAGTTATTAACCGAACTATGGGAACTTTATTATAGGTTGTTGTTGGATGAAACATAATTGATTGGGAACTGTATCTACCAATCATCGAATTCGCCTACAATTAGACAGTCTATAGCATCACAACAATGTCCCTATTCGAAGCCGCCTACAGGTTCAATCCCTAACTCCCATTAGACCAAGCACCCAAACCGAGAACTGATGATGATGACCAGCTAGCCGTTGAGAAAGTTGAAGCGATCAAAACCATGCAATAGAATGTTATAAAACAACTAGGTCGAACTGCTATTAAGCTTGAGAAGCGAAGCCGAGGACAAAAGAAGAGAAAATTTCAACCAAGCAATTTGGTCTAGATACACCTTAGCAAGGAACAATTCCCAGACTTGAAGAAGAGCAAGTTATTTCCTAGAGTCAACGGACCTTTCAGAGTGCTTGAAAAGATCAATCCTAATACCTATAAGATTGAATTACTTAAAGGATATGGAGTCTCAAACTCTTTCAACATTGCTGACCTCTAACCTTACACTCTCAAAGACGAGCAAACTGGACTTGAACCAGATTTAATCCTAAATCTCAAATAACTCGAAGGGGATGATAGGGATCAAGGACCGATTATACGCTCCGAAGCCCAAAGGCTCTCTTAGGTGGTTCGCTGATCTATCCAAAGTAAGCTAACCGTTGAGGAGCAATGCTTGCCCCAGTCTAATCTATTGAGCTACTTTGCTCTTTATATTGTCCCAGTTATTACTAAGGTGATAAACCAGCATGTCAAGCCAAACCCCCCCTAAACTATAGTCCAAGCGCCAATTCCAAATACAGCAATCTCTACTATGCCGATGCCGAGCAAGATTGCCAGGAGCCAACCATTCGAGGCTAACCGAATGTGAGTTATCCCTGAACTAACCACAGCCCAACCCTTTCTAATGCCGAACAAGCCAGAACAGATGTCTACCCCTGCTCGGACCACAATATTGTTAGAATCACAAAAAACATGCACGTACTATCCTTTACTAACATCCATACTGTCCTTTCTGACAAAGGACGTTCGCATTCCTTCTTTTGCATAATTTCATATTTTCCTTGTAAATTATTCTCTTTTGTTTTTAGCAAATAAGGACCATTCTTTTATAATTTCTGTAACTTAGGAATTACCCTAACGGGATGATATAAATACCGTTATATTGTAAAAGTTGAGAGCATCAAAATATAGATGAATACACTAAACTTTTTCACTCTTGAGCTAAGTGTTCCTCTTACTCTTAAGCTACTCTTATCTAGCTCATTCGAGCGTAGACTAGTAGCGAGTGATCTTCAGCTATACTTGTGCGTCATATCAAGTGTGACCTAAGCTTATGTGAGGTGTTGATACGTCATATCATTCATCAGTGCACAGGAACCTCTTTCTCAACTTTTGACTATCATTCACCTTTCAAGTCATCTTGCGGCTTGGACCCACCTCTTTAGTTATGCATGATATTGGGTTTATGTGTTCATCCACAAATCCGTATCACCTCAACCAACTATTGATTTTCCATGCAATCACATAACTGGATTTTAGTTCAATTAACGTTTATTTCAGTTTAGTGTTATAGTCATTGCTTATCTTATAATTTATAATACAATACTTTACTACCTACATATTTCTACCAACTTTCATTGTGCACTTATAATGTCCACTTCTTTTAATTATTACACTTCAAAGCGAGTTTACCAAAACTACACTTTGATACCAACTTAGAACTATCATGCCCTAAAGCGGTAAAGTCGTGACAATCCCACTGTACATACCATTCTAAGATAGAAGTTGACTTTACAGCCACTATCTTAAACTTGATTTACTCAAGGTATTTACAACCAACCCGGTTGAGGTAAATAGTTCACAAATTAAACAAGGTATTTAACTAAGAAAGTATAAGAAAAAAAAATTATATATTAGGATTCAAATATTACAATTAATGTTTACATGATTTTGTAACATTACATTATCTAAGTAATACATTATTTACAAATGGAAGATTCTAAAGTAAAAACGAAGACGTTAGTAACATATCTCTTCTTCAGATTTATTTTCTCACTCCCTATGATCTAACAGTTGCTAGCTTCAAGGTAATTATAAGGCTGCTTCCTAATTAACTCTGTAGGTAACTAATAACTTAGTAAGGTGGGATAGAGACTTAAAACTATACATCAAACATAAATAAGGTTATGAACCAAATTAGTTAGATGCAATGCATGTATACGCAAATGTCATCACATGATGTTATCCAGTTCATCGTAAGATTAGAGAAATTACACCCACTTTAATCTAGGTTGAGGAATTTTGATGTTTATGCAACAACTCATGGCCAAATGAAGGTTTGTGTAATGGAGATACTACTCCTCCTAAGACTACCTTCAAACCATTGGCTTTACCCTTATCACGACCTCTTCTCATATCACTTAGTTTAATTAAAGATCAGGAGCCCATTATGCTATCCAATACTATTCTTTTCAAAAGGGTTGGTATTTGGTTGAAGAATTCTAAACATCTTCGTTAAAAGGTTGCTATGTTGGTTTGTGTTAGAATCATAGGTCATATACTTAGTTAGGTCTAGTTTAAGGTGTTCAATTAATTCAAACAAATCAATCAAATATAAGCCAGATTAGTAAACTGGAAGCATACAATCAAATTCAGAAACACGTGTACGTAAGCATGCACACAGTCACTATCTAATAAACATAACTAAGTATAATCTCAAGCCTTCGAGTACTATAAAATAGTACTCTAAAATATAGTAACATAATGATCTCAACTTATTTAGACTCCCCGCTTGCTCACACAAGATGCGACTTGCACAAGCCATCGCTAATAATCCCTATAATACAAATATTGTTTTAGTACTTATATAACTTTCTTATATAAGTTTTATTTCGTAATTCATTATATTATCGTAGTTTAGGGTTTTATTATACCTAATTATTCAGGTTTTTAAATCTTTTACAATTATTCTTAATTTAAGCTGGATTCTAGTTAAGTTTCCATATCGATTTCTAAATTAGGTTCTAATTTTGTTTCTAATTATGAGTTTTATACACGAACCCTAGGAACTCATTCTAAACCATTACATAAAATTAATCACATTATTAGACCTTAACTAGTATTTTGATCCGTACGATATACTATATTCCCAATTTAACTACCGCACTAGCTTTTAATGTGAAAATAACCTATATTTTTTATATAATTTTGTAAATTCACCTTCCAAATCAGGTTTACATCAAATTCCTAATATTATAAAACTAATAGTTTTTAGCTAATATTTTCTACCCATTTAATTCCTATATACATATATTATATATTATTACATATGATTCACTTATATCACCTATCTAACACTTCTAACACTACATATATTATCCTTCATCATCCAATAACATATTTAGATGTCTAACTATATTCTAAATCAGAATTTATACCTAATTTACCCAAAGTCAAAATATTAGGTTATTTATGCCCTTTTACCCATTATTTATCACATAATATACATAATGCATACTTCTAACACTCCAAATATTCCAAATATCATACTAACAATCAATAATTAATATCATAGAACATCTAATTACATACTAAATCAGAATTTTTACCAAATTAACATTAACTTGCAAAATTGCGCCTAAATATTACTTTTTATGCATAATTTTATGGCCTAAAAATTAAGTTAAAAACTACAAAATTAAATTTAAGAAAAAATCTTCATAACACTTTAATATATATCCCAAATAGTCTACACAAAAATTCTGAGATCAAAACCATATCTCTATGGTTATTTAAATTTAAACTGAAGACTGGCTCAAGTTTAGTTATTTCTTAAGAATAATATATTGGTAGACCTAATTCTATCACATTAATATTTTTCCTTAAATCTACATACAAAAATATTCTAGAATACCAAATTTCATAATTTTCCATAAATATTTGATATTTTTATAAAATTAAACACATTCGAAAAGGAAATTGGAACTCACTGTTCGATCAGCTTCTAGCCACCAATGGTGGCTCCACCCTTGTTGGCAACTCCAAGTATGGGGTCCATTGTCTAGTGGTGGTGGTCACTCCTTCCCAAGTGATTGTTGGATGTGGGTTACTGTTATAAACTCTAAATGCATACTATCTTGTCTAAATTTTCCTAAAATTAGTTTTTCCTCTCCTCTCTCCTCTTCTTAATTTTTTTACGATGCTCAATTGACCAAAATGGGGTTTGAAGAGGTTGTTATGCTTTTATAATAGGGATTAGGTTTTCTCTTTCATTTTTCTTGTGACATTTATCCCTTATCCTCTTCTTTTTCACTTTCTAATTGTCTTAATTTTACTGGTTGTTATTTTTTCTTTAATTCCTACCATGCCATACCTCATTGCTGGAATTATCTTCATTTTTCTATATTTTTCTTGATTTATTTATTTATTTATTTTTAATATATTTCAAGTATTTTAAGTAATTTCGCATATTTTTACCTATACGTAAATATATATATAATATAAATAAATACCCATAAATATTATTTATGTTATTTTATGATTTTAAATGTATATATAATTTATCTCTATTGATTTGTTAGTTATCAAAATTGATTTTATGTATTTTTGATAAATAATGGGTAATATACATATAATTCAATATTATAATAATTAATTATTCTCTTAAATCCAAACTCATAGGATCACTTTTATCTATATTGAAGTCTTTGTACTTACCACTTGCCATTTCCTCTTTCACTCTCATCAAAGCAAGATCAACTTGCTAGGCTTCTCGAATTCTTTCTATTATAGTGGGTTTAATGACCAAACTCAAAAATTCCACATTTCCTTTAGCCTAAGTGAACTCTATGTTCAATCTTTCAAATTCCTTAATCAATTTGCTTTGCTTGATGAGGAGTGAGGCAACTTTAGTGTGATTCTTGTGGTTAGAGCATCTGCTACCACTTTCACTCAAACTAGATAATAAATGATTCCAAGATCATAGTCCTTAATCAAGTTGAGCCATATCCTTTTCCTTATGTTCAATTCTTTCTGAATGAAGATATATTTAAAGCTCTTGTGGTCGATGTAAAATTCACCTTTCTATCCATACAAATAATGCTTCCAAATTTTTAAGGCATAGACTATTGCTGCTAATTCTAAATCATAAGCGGGATAATTCTACTCATAAGGTCTTAATTGTTTGGTAGCATAAGCTACAACTTTCCTACCTTTCATCAGTATGTAGCCAAGTTTGTTTTTAGAAGCATCACTATACATAGTGAAGGGCTCTTCCATATCAGGTAAAATTAAAATCGGTATAAACACCATCCTATACTTAAACTCTTGAAAACTTTGTTCTTTCTTGTCTATTAACTCATACTTCACATGCCTTTGAGTTAATTGAGTGAGGGGTCTCACTATAGTGGAGAAATCCTTGACAAACTTTTTATAGGACCCTATAAGACCTAAGAAACTACGAACCTAGGCAGTTGTTTCCAACCTCTTCCATTTAACTATGGCCTTGATATTTTCTAGATCTACTATGATCCCATCACTGGATATCATATGCTTAAGGAAGGAAATCTCTATCAATGAAAAGTCACATTTGGATAGCTTAGCACAAAGCTGATGTTTTACTCAATGTCCATAACACTATCCTCAAGTGTTCTTTATGCTATTTGGATGAAGCTGAGTAAACTAAGATGTCATTGATAAAGATGATAACATACTTATCTAGTAAGGCATGGAACACACAGTTCATCAAGTCCATAAATGCAGCTAGTGCATTTGTTAATCCAAATGGCATCACCAAAAATTCGTGGTGACCATGTATTCTAAAATTCATCTTAGGAACGTCTTTAGGTTTAATCTTGAGCTGATGATATCTAAATCTCATATCAATGTGGGAAAAGAATCTTACTCCTCTCAACTGATTAAACAAATCATCTACCTAGAGTAGTAGATATTTATTTTTTATTGTCAATTTATTCAAGTCCTGGTAATCTATACATAGTTTTATGGAACCATCCTTTTTCTTAACAAATAACACTGGTGCTCCCTGTAGAGACACACTCAGTCTAGTGAATCCCTAATCCAGCAGTTCTTGCAACTATTTTTTTATATCCTTGAGTCCTAATGGAGCCATCTTATAGTGTGCCTTTAAGATAGGCTCTATACTTAGAAATAAGTTGATGACAAAATCAATCTCCCCCTTAGGTGGCAAACCTAGAAGCTCTTCTGGGAAAACATTTAGAAACTCGCTTACCATGAGGATTTCCTCAATTCATGGCTTTTCCTTTTTGGTATTAGTTGTCTTAAATCCAATTTCTACCCACTTCTAGATGCCTTTATATGAAATAATTTAGAGTAAGTACATTTCCCTTAACTTAACTAAAATCGATTCTCCTTTGAAAACAGCCTTAGTTCCATACAATGTATCAAATTCCACTTCTTTGCTTTGACGATTCACCTTAGCATTCACTACTGACATCCAACTCTTGCCCAATATGGCCTCATACTTGTTCATCTCAATACTATCATGTTGGCTTGGGAGTTTTTATCCTAAATCCTTAGGAGGCAATTTCTTACCAGTTCTCAGGTCATTGCTATGCTTCCCGTAAGTGTCTTCACACCTATACTAGACTCTATAGTTGTCACTTGCAATCCAACTTTCTTGACAATCTTGGGTGTCATAAAAGAGTGAGTTGCTTATGTATTAAATAAGGTATATGCAAATAGATTGGAAACATGGATGTCCCCTGAACCAATTCACAATTTTTATGTTTTAACATTTTAGGTAAAGGATATCTTTTAGTTCTTTAATCACTTTTCATGCTCTTTTATACTCTATCAAGAGTTATAGACCTAAAAAGGAGCAAATAGATAGGGTAAATTACATAACTGCAACAAATCCTGCATCAACAACATCTCTATCCTCACATAATCCCACTCACCCTCAAAGCTATAAACTCTAGCATGTATGGGTGTGTCCACTCTCACTTGTGCTAGTCCTAGCTTATTTACCTGTCTCTAGGCATCTTAGTGACTTAGAAGTGCCATAGAGTGAGCTGGTTGAATGCCTTACATAGTCCTCCTCTATGGATAGTTAGGGGCAATGTGCCCCATATGCTTATACACAAAACAAATCACATGAGCTCTTTTAGGACACTTATCTATTTAATGACTACCATCTCTACAAAGGAAATACTTGTATTCAAGTTGGGGGGCATTCTCTCGAGTAATGTGCTCCTTTACATTTCCAACATCTCACTATACCTGAATGAGGAGTAATTAGCCTCTACTATCAACCGTTTATCTATATAATCATTTTCCCTTTCTTAGAAAATTTAGGTTCCTCAAAGGGTCTCTTTCCAAATATGTTCACCTTGTACCTCTCACTCTTGTCGTTAAAATCCTTAGCACTTTCAACAATCCTTGCCATCTCAATTACTTCTCTAAAATCCCTGGGTTAGAACTTGTGAACTTGGTGCTTAGTTTCAAAATCCAATCCTCTAATAAACACTTAGGTCCTTAGCCTATCATTGACTTGAAACTCTTCATCAGAAAACTGTAGTTACCTATTAAATTTAGACTCAGATTGATCCAAAGTATGGTTTCCCTTCTAAATCGATAGAAAAAAAATCACTATATTGCAATCTCAAAGTCTCTAGGAAATGATTTGATATAAACTCTCTTTGGAACATTTCCCTTGTAATTGGACCTTTGACTGTGCTCCTCTTAGCTTCCTACCAAGTCCTAGCATAAAGCCTTAGCATATAGGTACCATTAGTAACCTTTAAGTGGTGTGAAACCTTGAATGCCTCAAAAGTACATTCAATCTACATGAGCTAATCCTCAGCTTCTTTAGGGCATCTTGCAACTTCGTCAAAATACTTAGTGCACTTGATGAACTTCAACATCATAGACCTTCAAGGTTTGGGATCTAGGGGTGTTGCAGGGGCTAAATGTACCTATCTAACAAGAGGCAGTGGCACCTCTTCACTTAGTACAGGAGGCAAAATAAGAGCTAGAGGTATCATATCCCTCTCACAGAAAGCTCTTAGCATTTGCAATACTACAGCTAATATCTCTTCTATGCTATCCCTTTATGAAACCTGCATTGGTAGATCCTCTAGATGGTCCTCCAAGGAATCGTGCCTTAGTAGAGGTTTCCCTCAACTCTTTGGTGCCTAATGCTAGAAACAATTCAAGTAAGTTCATAGCAAAGAAACTTCCAAGTTGAATAATAAGGCAAAGTAATGCAAGGCATATACACATCGAACAAAATAGAGGTCATCCTTTTTCATTAATTTTAGTTAGTCATGAGGTTACACTAGTAAAGGTAGTTACCTTTAGAGAGTGAAACTCCATTAATACTACATATAAACATATAAGAGTTCGTAGTAAGTTCCTAACAACATAATACCACAACTCAGAACATATGCTCATAACAAGTACTTCCAAAACATGGTAATTTCAACTATGTCAACCTATCTAACTACTACACCAATGGGCCAGTAGTCAAACTAACCCCAGCACTCCTATCATCCTCCAAGTCATCATATCCCATGAAACCAAAATTGTCTAAGTCATCTCCATTCGAATGCAAGCTAGAAAATGTAGGAGGCTCATGGTGCTCGTCTAACTCTAACCAATCCTCCTCCTCTGGATCATATATTGCAAGTGTTAGACTTAAGCACTGGTCCATCTACATGCATCTCTACCCAATTATCACTTAGCTCCATCGAGTGGTCTAGCTCGACAACTAGTATAGCAAGGGGCATAGGCTCAAGTGGATCCTCCCCTTAAGGTAGGTCTTACCTAACTAAGTTGACCTTCATCGAAGCTGGGATAGGAGTCTTGAGAACCTGCTCCTCTGGTTAGTCATCCTCACCATCGATTGAAGATAAAAGCCCATAGTCTAATTCGATGTCCTCCTAAAGAGCTACTATGGCCCAATTAATATTAATCTCCAATAGTGTTGGATGATCACCTTAATGGTCTCTAGCAAAAACAATCCCATGTCCAATTGATCTCCACTTATCGAACGCTAGTGCAAATAGTTAATAGTCATCACAAACTAAGAATGCTAACTCTGATAGCTATCCAGAACATCCCATTAACTAGAACTCATGCTTAAGTACATGAATGAGCTCGATGTTGGTGTAGACTGGGCACTAAAGATCTGTGAGTAACTCCTTATGTCTAAACCTTCAATGATTTGTTAGCCTGTCCCTCCACTAAGACAACATCGTACTCATGCTACTAGGCTCCCCAATTAGAGTGAAGTCCTCATACAGTAGTCGAAGGTGACAATGATAGTCTAAGGGCTTACCTTCCTCCATATGGAACTCGAGCCACTACTCCATAGGGGTTTCAAAATTACCCTTAAACACAAAAATTTCTTAATTTTAGGGTTTTATTATTCTCTTAAATAATAAGTTTTTATTTTATGTCTCATAACCCGATTTTACCCCTCTTAACCTCATTAGTTTAGCTCCCTCTTATGTCTAAGGTCAGTTTTTATTCTTTTTTAACCTAACGCTCTAATACCACCTAATATTATGATAACTCGAGGGGTGGTTAAGTAGTAGCCGCTGTGTACTACAAGAAGATTTAAGGATAGTACCACTACTAGTTAGGAATCTTCATCGTACTACACAAGGTGGCATCCACTTAAGAGACTAGCTTTAGGTAATATTAAAGCAAATAAATTAAGGTCCATCACATAATACTAAATATCATAGAGAGTAAGGTAAATAGTTTCCCCTTAATTAAGTCTTACGGATCATAATAAAATATTAATAGTTTAAGCTACTACAAACTCTTAAGAAAAATATAAGATGGTACTAAAGAGTCTAAACATATCATAAATGTCTACTCATGCTCTCATCTTCCCTTTGGCCATCCGAAAGCTTTTAACACTAACCTCAAGCATTCCTTGACCTAGCTCTAACCATGGGTTAAGCTACAACAATAAATTATAAGGGGTAAGCAACGAAAACTTAGTGAGTATCCTTCATATCTTATAAACAAACAAATTTCAAATAAGTTATTTAAACACGCATATACAATATAAGTAAGCATATGAAATGCACACATCTTATACAACCCACCAGTGACTATGTAAAGCATAGTCTTACACCTACTGTTACCTAAATTGGAAATTATTTAGGTACATCAGGACTTGGGTCTCTAAATCTATTATTTGATCATTTGTTATCTTTTATTGATAAGCCTAAAGTAGCGAACACCGCTCGACCTCAAGCAAAGGGTAGCATTCCCTAAAGTGAAGTAGATCCTAAAGGTCGAGGTAAGATAATGTCGTAGGAGTATATGATAAAACAATAACATAATATAAATACGAATCTAACATGCATGATCTCTCACTCCCCTGCATAGTGTTGGCACCCATTACATTTAATACATAAACATGCAATGCATGATAGGTCCTTATTAAAGTCGAATAATTGTTATTTTGATTCATAGTTAACTAACCAAATATATATGACAAATACTCCAAAGCCTTAATTACTAATTCAATAACCAATTCTCGGTTCAAATATATTAATGTGTCTTTAGCAAGCAAGTGCAACCAATCTAAGCACATGCATATAACCTAACCCCAAGCATAATCATTTTATATAATATATAATTAAATGGTGCTCTATACTATAAGCACAAATAAGATAAGATAGAAGTCAGTGTACTCACTCAGCCATAACATCTAACAGTCCGAGTAATCCTTAGTCAAGTCGATCCTTAGGTCTATGTCACCTGAATATTATAATTAAGTATATAAGTATTGTATCTTAATTTACTTAGTTAGCTCTTCCCCTCCTAAAACTTTCACTTTTGTTGTTTTCATGTTTTGATAATAATTTTTTTTTATTTAAGTCTGTTTTAGTGAGCTTATAATCATTTTTCATCTTTTTCTAGTTTTGGATTTTGGGCTTAGTTTTGGATCTTAGGCCTTACATGTAACTTCTTAGGCTTTCATTTAAAGATTTAAGTTGAATTTTCTTCCTAAATTTGGTAGTTTTTTATTTGGGTCATATCATTACTCAAATGGCCTTAAATGGGCTTTTTTCACTATTTTAAAGCCTTAATTAGTTGAGATGCTTATAGAGGCTATCTTGTATGAGCTTTAAGAATTAATGAACCTTTTATATTTTAAATAATGAGCTTTTTATTTTTAGTATTAGATTTAGTCACATCTATTTAAGGCCTAAATTTTAATTCTTTTAAGGCCTTTTAGGTTTGTTTTTCACTTTAAGGCCTTGAGCCTAACTCTATTCACCTTTTTAAGCCTAAGCCTACTTTATACTCTAAGTTAAGTCTAATTTAACAGGGTTCCAGATCTGGTCAATGTGGTTAATAAGGCTCTTAACATCATATTTAAGGTCCTAATTAGTAATTAAGCTAGTTTAAGTCATTAACTCATTATTACCTTACTTAACTTGACTAATCCTAACCTAAATCATACTTAACACCAAATAATCATGTAATTAAGTTAAAAAATCAAAATTTTTAAACCTTAACATAAGGTACAATTGGTGGCCAAGAAGGTGGTTTAGGGTTTCCATTATACTTTTTTATCTATTCCTTATTATAGTGCATCTCCTTAATCTAAAACATGTATTTACTTAATGTAAGTTGATTTTTCTACTAAATGAAACGAAAACAAGTTGGGAATCCCTAAATGAAGTGGTGGCAAGCTTGGAAAATAAGCATAGTTAGACTATTCTTGATGATTTATTGGTGAAACCTACTAATTACTAACTTACACTACATGTTGATGATGATACTTAAACTACTATGCCTAATATGTACATTATCTTGGCTAACCTTTCATGTCACTACTCTAAAACCTTAAAACAACTATGCTTACAAGTGTGTGAGTGTCTAAAATGTGGGAAACTAGCATGATACAATGTGGAAAACAAGGTTGTTTAACTTACCCAAGTTGAATGTGTTGGTCCTCCTTTGAAAGTGTGTGCCATGAGTCTGTTTGTGCATAGGAGTGTGTATGTGTGTTAACCTATGTGATATTCCACAAATTAGCAATCAGGATATGAACATCTAAGTATTAGGATAAAGCCTTGTTCTTGTACGATTAAGGTTAACATGATTTAGAGTATTCAGGAAAGTAACCTGATTAGGCTAAAAACTTACAAGAAGTATAATAACCTTAATTGAGGAATTCCTGTACTCTTGGAAGTAAAAAATATAGTAAGATATCAAGAATATAATCAAAATAGTGAAGATTTGCGCTATATGAGCTCCTAAAGTCGTATTTAGGGCAATCATACCTCTATTTAGGGCTTCTAGGAAAATATATCTGATTAAGCCCAAACTTTACGACTATGTTAGAGAAATTAGTTGAAATGACCTAGTAAAGTTATATTTTAAAGATAATATCTTAAAACTACGATTTTAAGCTTAGAGGTATAATAATTCAATATAACATAAAACTCGTAGGAACTCCTAAAACTAAGCCTAAAATGCAACGAGAACTTAAAGATAGGTTATTTGAGCTATAAAAAGAAATAATATCGCATAATATAATATATGAAAATATATGAATTTTTATGAATATACCCAGTATATATGTATTAAATATACTTGTAAATTAACCTGAAAGTCTAAAAATGTAACACCCCGCCTTCTAGGTGTCTACTTAAAAAATTTTCTCAAATTCTTAGTATCTGAAGACGGTTTGTTACTGCCATCCTTAAGTTAAGGATAAGGTTGAACATGTATTCAACCTACTCTTTTGTTTCATATACAACTACTTTCAAATACTTTTTCATTCAATATGACCAACAATAGCAAAAGCTTCTAAATTAGTGAGCCATACATAGAGTATCACAATTACCTACACTTCTTATACAACATAGAATCTCTGTTACAAATATAAGTTTCTAAACTTCTGCTACTATACTAAATTTCTAGTCAGATAACACTCACAGCTTTCCTAAATAGCTTTCTTCATATACTCTAGCCAAATCATGTAGTCAACAAGTTCTCTCTAGAGCTTATCTTCAACTAGAGTTTTCCAAGTCCTCTTGCCACTTTTGTTTATTTATCTGTAACCTAAGAATAAGAGAAACTTATCTCTTGAGCTACTGTAAGCCGAGTGAGAGTGGATAAACACATAACAACATGCATAACAATAGGCACATCATTTAAGTAGTTAGTCCAATTACATTATCTTATAATTTCCTAGCCAAGCAATGCAAATGCAACAAGAGTGTACTATGCTCATGCACATGACATGCATCGATATCAATATCTTAGCCTAACCTAACAACTCATCCCGTTTGATCGACTCAAACTAGGCATCTAGAGTAAATCCGGGAACCTAATAAACATTTCAATCTAGCAATAACCACATAGAGTGGTTGGAAAATCCACCATATAGCTAACCCAATAGATACAACGTAGTCTTTATATGCTTAAAAACCTAGCTTTTACAAATTAAGTAGTTTACTTAATGAACCCAGCTTTTCATATGGAAACCGACCTAACAACATCTTAGCTTTCAGAAAACTTGACCCGTAGGTCCTTTTTCATGCCATGACATGAATGCATTAAATTGCATGCTAAGCAAAACTTAGCAAATCCAAGCAAACTTATTCATGACTTATTACCTAACCTTTACTTTGTAATTTTGTCAACTATAAGATCTTGGTATGGGGTTTACTTAGGTGAACACCTTAGGAGATAAAGTTAATTCTTAGATTCTTTTCCAAGGTAACACAAATCCCAACAAATCTCACATATGCATTCATCAGCATCGACATACAACTAAGTTTCATATCATGTTACTAGTTAATCAGCAACCAATATAATAGGTAACATAACTCACCAAGTGATATATCAATTCATAGCCAATTTCAACTAAGCCATCAAATAGCACATCAACTTACAATTAATGTTCAACCAAGACAGTACATCATAGAGAACATAAAGTTAAGAGTAGGCATATGTCTACTCAAACACATATAAATATCTACTTACCTGGTTAGTGGTACATTCCTAATCTTATTTGTTAATGTAAGCTTCATTTTCCACAAATTAACTTAGCAATCAATTATAGGTCATAAATATACATGTACTTCTTAAATACTCGCTTGTTGGTAATTAGTTTGTTATAAGTTGGTTTTGATTTAGTCTCTGAGTATAATTCTAAGTTAGCTTCTAAAACAACTTCTTATTACACTATACTCTTTTATAAATCATAATTCCTTGACCAATCAATGAATTTTGTAAGTATTCTGAAATTGCCAAATCCTCTAAGTTTGGTTTTGAGTAATGCCATAACAATTTTCTCTAGTTGAAAATCCTCTAAGTTATCATCTAAACTATACTAGGGTCATTTATAATATCAGTTTTATCCTCTAACACAACTTCTAAGTTTCTCCAATTTAAGGCTCTTACTAAATTATCCTCTAAGCTATTCTTTAAGTTTGTTAGCTATAGGATTTTTAATAAAATCATCCTCTGGCGAACCTTTTGTTTCCCATGTTTTCACATTACTTAATAATTCTTGCCTCTAGCCTACTCTCTGAGCATTAAGTTAATGCATTGTTCATTACTAAAAGCTTTTGAATCATCTTCTACCTTTTAATAATATCCTAAACTTAGTTTATTTAGTAACTTTCTTCCAAATTATAGTTATGAAATTGGTTTTTAAATAACAAGTACCACTTAAATAGACCTTCCATAACTTCATTTCTTCCCAATTCCCATCACAATTCATCAATTATTTCAAGTTCACTAAATTAGTCAAATACTAACTTCACTTAATTAAGGTCAATTCACCATTTCCTATAACTCCTCACTTTATCAATGAACTCGACTACTCCAAAACAATACAAATACTTTATTAACTAGTCCAACTTAGAATCTAGGTGAGATTATTAAGAATATAGATTATTTCTCACTAAAATCACTATTTAATGCCTAATTTAGGGCTAAAGAATCACATAAAATTTTAGAAAATAGTTTTATGAGAAATCTCTTCATATTAATTCAATATTAACATAGAGTAGTTTACAAAAAAATTTCGAAGGCGAAACTACATCATTAGGCCTATTTATTTCAATATCAAAAATTGTTCAATTTCTTAAGAATGTATATTATAACTATCAAATTTATATAAAATATTATTTTCTTTTAGATTCTATACATAAAAATATGTAAGAATAAATTTTTCCATAATTTTCTGGGCACCATTTATATTTTTTATAATTTTCCTCAAATCAAGTAGGAAATGGACCTTACCAAAAAATCTAACTCTAACCACCAGTAACCCCTTCCCCTTTGTCGACACCTATAGTTGCCAACTATTTCTTGTGGTGGGGTGGTCGACTGACTTCCAGCTTTGCCTTACATCAATGATCTACTAAATCACCTTATCCGCATATTGATTTTTCTATTTTTCCCTTATTTCAACCTTTGATCAACATAACTCACTCTAATTTTTCCTAAACTTCAATTTTCCTAAACAATCTGTTAAAGAGGATTTTCTAGATTCTCTAAGCTAAAAGATGGTGCAAATGAATTTTCTCTCTCTCTCTCTTCTAAATTCTAAGGTTATATTTTGCATGAAATCATGATCTAATTCCTAAACACCTGTCTAATTAAAGCCACACACCTCTTCGGATGATTTCCAGTAGCCTTGGTCTGCTTTGCAAATTTTTTTATTAATTTTTTATAATTTCATAAGCCTATTTCGACTTAAAATGTAATTTATTGAGTATTTTAATTAGTTTTTGGTGCACATATACACATAATAATTACATACGGGGTATATACATATATTACATATATTATTTTCTATCGTGTAATAATTTTATTACATATATAATTTATCTCTATAATTTTGTAATCATTTAGGACTCTAATTCCAAGTTTCCGATAATTACTAATCGTATTCAATAAAAATATGTTTTATTGAAATTAAATATTATAAATACTTTATTTTGAGAAATTGATATTACTAATACTATTTATCTAACTTTTATGAACTTCTATTAAAATTTGGTTCAATTCGGACAAAATTGTCCAAAGGCTCTAAATTATTCTAAATGCCCTAATTCGCATCGGTATCAAATAGTTCGAGTATAGTCATTCAACTTGACCAATTTCTTGAGCTTCTGTTAATGACTTACTTAATTACTTCCATTAGCTATACTCCCTAGGTCCCACGTATAGTAGAGGTGGTCTATTATTTTAGGTCTCATATAATAGGTCGAAGGTTGGGTTGAACATTCTATCCCCCTTACAAAAAGTTTCATCCTCGAAACTTTCACAATCTAGGACATTTAAGTTCAAACCCAATACTACTTTTTTGTTGCATGACTTGGATTTCCACATCACAATCATCAACTTTTGTTAAAGTCATAACCTCAATATTCTTCCTTCTTTGTACTATTTAAGCCCTTATATCTAAGTTTATACCTTTGTTACTCCCTTTCATGTTGTAGGGGTTCAAGAAGTAACAATAATTTTACTCACTTTATAGAGTCTCTAATACTTCACATGCTAGCAAGACCTTCTATCCAACTTTATAAGTCTCACATTGGTAGTTTAAGAACTATAGTTTATCTTCGGCTTCAAATTTTCTAGACCTCAATGTCTCATCATAAGCAAACTAACCCTATTTTTTATAGCTTCTATAAATTTAATTCATTTAGTTATAAACATTCCTTACCTCAACTTCTATAATATCTCGTATTCCTACCAAGGCTAGTAGTCTTTGCTTCCATCTCTATTCCGTTTAACTTCCTATAAACTGAATTTGTCCTCCCTTCTCATCTTACATAGCCTCATTCATAAGTCTAGTATCATTTTTTTTTTCCTTACTAGTTCTACGTTCAAATTCAAAACTTTTGAGTTTTAGGGTACTCACACTTAGCTACTTAGAACCTATACATTGGAGTTTTTACACTCTACTATTCAAATTATCTAGCTCATAATTTTATTATATTAACTCCTTTGAATCAACTTTTGAATACTTATCTACTATAAGATTTTAACTACTAAGGATCTAACCTATTTTTTTTGTTTTTCAAGTTATTGTACTTTCTATGACAAGTTCCGAGTCTTACCAGATTCAAATTATTATACCAAAACACATTTTAATACATCCTTTGACCTCCAGTTTAATCAAGGTTCCACCTTCAAGTACTTTATGATCAACCTCTCTCCTCATGCATAGTTCAGCACGTATCACAATTGTATCATAGCTAAGGACTTGAATACTTCATATAGTTGGTGCACATATGGTATCCAATGTGAGTATGGAAAATCTGAACTTTTAGCTGACTTAGACTCAAGTGAGACTTGTGATGACTCCATGGTTATCAAAATGACAATTCTATTTGAATACATAGAATTGGTATAATCATATAAAATCATTCAAAATCGATAAAATTGTAAACTTATAGAATCATATATAAAAGTTCATAACTTCACTACAAGTCTGCACATAAATGATTTTACATCAATTTTAATTAAGAAAAATATTATAAAATCATAAACCCATAGAAATGTATTTTTAACTCATGATTTTAACAACCATCGATGACTTAATACAATTGGATTTGATTTGAACCAAACAAACTGATACAACTCTTGGACCAACAAGATACACAAAAAAATCGACCATTTATTGAGCCTATGATCAATATGACATGAATGGATCAACAAAGAAGACAAAACTCAACGTAAGAGACACTCGAGTCATGACAGTAAGAGAATCAAACAAATGTAACATAAGAATCATAGATTTTCCATTCCCTTCCAAGCTTACTCATGTGTGTCAAGAGCAAATATAAAGTATACTATTTAATACTAGTTTAACCATATCCATGCTTTATTCATTTATTTTCTTCTTATGACATGATTACTAAAAGCATATAATTCCTATACCCATTTCTTGACCTATTCTAGCTATATAGAAATATTATTCTTTCATCTCCTTATGTTATTCTACCTACCTTGGATAGCCTTATACATAACATTCTTATCTTTATAGAGTTTCCCTAGCTCATAACTAGACCTGATTCATTTCTTTTCTATTCTTAACCATTATATGTCTACGATTCTTCCACTCAATTCCTCCAATACAATAATTTTTTTTAGATTTACCAAGATTTCTAACCCAATATCAACTCAAGTCCATCAATTTCTCAACAACTTCTTAAAGAATTTTGCTCAAAGCTTACATCATTCTAAGTTACTCCTCATATTATTTGTCTCTTCATCTTAAATAACCTTGATCCATGCTCCTTAACATATCTTAGGTCTCATTTCCAAACCTTACTTTGATTTTTTTAGATCACATAAATGCCTCAACTTTTCAATTCATCACACTTGCAATCCAATTCCTTAAGCAAGTTGTGATACTCTATAGCCCATTTTCAAATCATACTCTAATACCACCCTATAACACACCACTTTCTAGGTGTTTATTAGTACTTGAAGATAATTTAATACTATCATCCTTAAGTTAGCAAAATTACTAAATATTAATATTATATACTTAAAATACAAATATTTTGTTAAGAAAATTATCAAAACCTATCCAAATGCTTAAGAAAAATCTAGATTTAGGCATAGCAACTCCATAATCATTCTAATAGCGAAGTGAAAAGTAAGATTGATAAAAAAATCAACACCTCATGCTTAGATATTAGGGAAAAAAATGAAAGAAAAATAAAAGAACAAAAGGAAAAAAATCCTAACCGCCTAAAATAAGTATAAAGAACCTTAGGACATCAAATAGGACATTTAACAACTTAGAAAACCAAAAGAAAATTTTAGAAAAAATTATAGGAAATTAAGAAAAAAATTTAGAAAAATAGAGCAATATACTGGTCTAATATGGTTCCTAAGACAAACCATGATTTGTTGTAAATCCCCGTCGCCCCCTAGTAGAGCCACCACCAATAAGCCTTACCAATAATCCCTAACTGGTTGACTGTGGCTAAAGCTCTAATAAACAGACAAGTTAAATTTCTAACCTGTTTTTCATTTAATTTCCAAAAATATTAAACAAATTAAGAAAATTATGAAAAAAAAAATGTACTCTTAAGTTATTTTATTTGTACTTTCATGTGATATATATCCTTAAAAAATGCACTATTCATCTGAATTTTCAAGTTACAAATAAATATATTAAATGATGTTGTCTTAAACTCAAAATGTTTTTATAAGATACAAATTACATGTAGTCTATTACTATATAGCCTAATTTTGATTTTATATATATTTAGTATTTATTCCATTTGTAGCCCCTAAAAAAAGGGTAATTTGTGAAATAAATTGGTTTTAGGCGAAATAATTGATGAAAATAGAATCTAATTAATTTTGGATGTTTGTAATGATATTAGGATAGGTTGGAATTGGTTTTGTGTAGAAATCATGTTATTTGCCTAATTAATCATAATTTAAGGATAAAATAGTAATTTTATGTATATAGGCAATAAATCTAATTGCATGGAATAAGTTGCAAGTTGAATTCCATATAATTTTTTGAGTCTATAGGAATTTTCATAGAATTGTTTGATAATCTATAATATTTATTACGAATTTTTCTAGTTAAATAGCTTAAATTAGTAACTAAGATATGTATTTATTAATAATATGTTTATTATGTGATTAAATCATGCTTGAACATGCCCTGACCAATTAGGACTATCCATTGCTTTTATTATATTTCATATTGTTATAAACAACGGGTTATGATATATATATATATGCTAGGATTAAATAATATGTGATTTATCATATTTTATCACCAAATCTATATGAAAATATATATTATTTACATAATATGATATCAACATGGTATTACTTGCTATATAGCTTTTCTTATATGCTAAGATTATAAATATCCTTTAGGAATTATCTTTTGAATGAAAGCTATAACTTACATTGTTGAGTTCGGATGAACTCGACAATATCGACCTTATTACGATTAAGTAATTATAGCTAATATAATATAGCTTAAAGTATATATGATATGTAGTTATAATAACATATATATATTGTTCTACTAAATAGCTTTATAAATAATATTTCAACTAAGTACTAGAAAAAACCTTAACATTTTTGTAAATCTTGTGAAAACTGAATATGAGCTTTTGTATATATAGAACGTCTGAGTAAGTGAAGCCTTAATGTCCTAAATCTGTTGGAGTGAGCTACAATAAAAGTAAGTAGGATTAATGCTTCATAACATTTTGGGGTATTATTTCAAAATATTTAGAGACTTTAGTATATCTTTGCTTGTAATTGTAGTTAGCTATTTGTGTGTAAGTAGCGTTTGTGTTTGAAATTCGATTTGCTATCATGGGAGCTAAGCTCCATATTATGGTTGTTTTGTAAATATTATTATCCTTGAATTGTTGAGCTTAGTTGATCACCTTAAAAATAAACTAACTTAAACTTGGCTTAACATCTAACCTAATATGCATTATAACCCACTAAGAGGTAACATCAAGGATTCTCAAGCCAAACACGAACTCCTTTCGATAATGATAGCTAAAATGGTCATTTCCTTACTCTTAGCCAAATTAAGCAATAGGAGAGAAGATCTTAACAAAGTTAGGAGCTATGGTTCTAAGGTGGTTACAAAAGGAGAATGTTCTCTATTGCACAAACCTCAATTTGGTTTCGATTCATAAGTATGTAACATCAAGCTCCCTAATCTAGATTAGAGCGAGCGCAATTTTTTTTATCTCATGACGAACTGGATAACGTCATATGGTGGCATTTGTTTGTATAAGCATTGCATCTAACCAACTTGGTTGAAAGTCCTACTTACGATGTGCTGAATGCATACTTCTATCTTTACCTCACTTACTGAGCAAGTTGTTACTCATTCCTCTATAGTTTGTTTTGTATGTTCCGAATGGATTACTAATACCTACTCACGACTAAAGCACTAGCAAACTAAGACGAAAAGTGAAGCGTATCAAGGAATGGCTGGTTATGGTCCTTAGTATTGACTTTCTTAACTTTTAAGGAAAACTACATATGTTTCCTCAAAGGACTTAGTAGTTTTCATTGCTCTAGTATGTATATAAAATAATAGGTGCCTATTGGATTTACTACCACTCGTTTGTAAAGTTAAATTACAAGTTTATTTCTAACAAATGATTTTAGAGGATTACTCTCTAAGTTTATAATAAACAAGTATCAAATTGGATGCTTCAAAGGAATAGCGTCAAGTACGCTTAGTGTGAACTAAGTTTAACATAGCAGCTATAAGGATAGTCTTTATCTTAGGATGACTCATATGGTAGGACTATTATGACTCTTCCTTTTTGGGGCTTGATAGCCTACTAGGGTGATTAATAAGCAAGGCATAGCACTTGGTGGTGGATTAATTGGTAGTGTTATGGTGGAATGGTAGTTGTAAGTGGTGGTTAGTGTAAGGGTAGCCGATGGCAGTGTTAGAATGAGATTTTGAAGGGTTTTTTAGAGAGATTTCAAGAGTGTTTTTATGAAATGAATGAAGATGAAGAAAATGGGAGAGTTGGAGAGAGAGTAGTAGGTGTAATGTAGAGAGAAAGGGGGATAAGGTGCAACCAGTTTGGGAGTACTAGTTCATGGTCCTAATTGTCTATTGTAACTTCCTTGCTTTTTATCCATGTTTAGCAAGATTTTTTCCCCTATAAGGACATTGTCCTATGCTACTCTAACTAATTACATTGTTTTTTCCTCTTAATTAAACTTATATTATTGTTAATTAAGATGTAATGAGAGTTGTCAAGGTTTAGGGTGTAATTGGGGGAATTAATCACAATTAAGTCTAATTAAGCATATTAAGCATAATTAGGGAAATTCTATGGCTTTTTTACATTTTATTATTTTAATTTTAATAGATTGTCATGCCATACGTGTACTCCTATGGTTTACTTAGGATTTTAGGTCAATTTATAGTTATCGGTTCGTATATACGCCTAGTACTTAAGGTTTTAGGAAATCAAAGTACTTGGTTATGCTTAATGAATGATTTTCACTACTTAGATTAGTTTTTCTCAATATTCTAGGGTTTTTAGGAAATAGTTAGGGCTTCTTTATTGTTTGAGGGTTTCCTATATGTTAGGTTTCCAGGGGTTGTACACATACAGTTAGAGTTTTAGGGTTAAACTTACACTAGAGTTTTCTATCTTCTTATTTGGGGTTCTTAACTTAATATTCAGGGTTAAGTTATCTTATTTAAGGTTTTAGGGAATATCCATTAACTCTCTTTATTTTTTGAGTTCCAACTGTGCTCAAAACCCATAGGATCTACAGTTACGAAACTCTTCACTATTAATATTGGGTCATTAGAATTTTCTTCAAATGCCCCATTAGATTTTAAATATTATATGTATATAAAATTTCAAATTTTTTATATATAATATCTTTTTGTTATTAGTATTTGTTTGAAGGTAAGTATTATTGTTATTGTTGTTATTATTATTGTTATGCCTTTCGATTTAATCATGTTCCGTTACGTTTCAATTTTAATTAGTAAATTTCAATATAGTATTTCCTTTTGAAATGGGTAGTTACCTATTGTTACTTTTGATGAGGAGTTATTATTCTTTAGATGTATTTACTTCTTATTTAGCCTATTGTTTTCATTTTTCAACTCATGGCACCACTTATATAATTTTTTGAATGAATAGTTGTCACTTGTATATAATTAATGCAAAATGATGAAACTCTTTACAATAATAAAGTTTCATTCTTATAATTTGAAAGATGATAATTCTTTCTAATAATGCATCATTTCATAAAAATAATGTGATAAAAAAAAAACTGTAATGTATAACAAAATAATCGTGTTTTTCCTATATCTATATATTTATTATATCTATTTATGACATAAAATTTTTGAAGCTTTTTGTTGCCATACCTTTTCATGATGACTTTTTCAAATTAGTACCTCATTGGTATTTACAGTCTCAAAAGTTAGCATTGAATTTTACATCTTATATATATGATTTGGAGAGAATAACAAAATGATATTCTTTTTTCTTTTTTTTCCCTGACAAGAAGAAAAGAAAAAAATAGAGAGGATCATTATCATGTTTCATATTATCTTTCCCTATCTTCTTAAGGAGATATTAATCAAGGAAAAAGATCTCCAATTAGGGGCTGAATCCATTTATATATATATATATATATATATATATATATATATATATATATACATGCATAAGCATGTTAGAGGGGGGAAATGAACTCAATCAAATTGAAAAGCCGGCATTTTATACTTTAACCATCTAAATATATACTAATAATTTATTACATAAGCATTAATATACATAATTTTTTTTCTTACTTTTTATTTGAAGAAAATCCTACATGCAATAAATTACTCATCTATACATGCATATATTGCACCAAAGGTAAACAAAAGAAGATGGATTCTTGTAAGCTCCCTTGACTTTTGATATAATTATTAATTTTAGAAAAGTTAAAATTTCCTTAAATAACGGTAATTACTATTAGAATTTCACCGCATCCAAATATTAAGATTTCTAATTCAAGCCCTTGTCACAATCTTAGATCTACCATTATTTGCATGTTTTGCATGTATAGGTGAAAAATCTTTTATCTCTCGACTTTTTATAGATTTTTTAAGTTGCAACTTTTGGTTAATATTTCCATTTGGCAATTTGTAAATATTTTCTTTTTTTGTTACTCCTAGCTTTTCAATGCGAATACATTTCGATTATCAATAACTATTTTCATAAACGTGTTCTTTTTTTATAAAAATAATACTACTTATAAAATAGTTGCAACATCTTCGTAACTCAATGTAGACTTATACAACTTATGATACATAATTACACTCCGAAAAGAGGGTTATAACTGTTTGTATAATGTATATCATCCATCTATTATAATATATAATTTTGAAAAATTTTGTCTTTTATAACATTTCAAAAGTTTTTGTAACACCTTTTGGCTATTTGTAACTTTTAATTTTCATAGGTTACACCTTTTCATTATTCAAATCATGTAACGCCCTACCTTCTAAGAGTTCAATTAAAAATTTTTCTATATCACTGCCATCCTTGAGTTAACAATATGGCAAAACCTATATTCAACTTGCCCATTTGTTCTATAAAAAACTACTTTCAACTAATTTCTCATTCAATATGACCAACAACAGCAAAAGCTTCTACATTTGTAAGCTGTACTTAGAGTATCACAGTCACAAGCTTCTGTACAACATAGAATCGCTTTTACAAGTACATGTTTTTGGACTACCACTACTATACTAAACCTCTAGTGAAGTAATACCTACTACTCTTTTGAATAGCTCTCTTTATGTACTCGAGCCAAATCATGTAGTCAATGAGTTCTCTCAAGAGCCCATCTTTAACTAAATTTTTTTAAAGTCTCCTTATCACTCTAATACCTTCCTCTGTCTATTCATCCGTAACCTAAGGATAAGAGAAACTTATCCACTCAGCTACTATGAGTTGAGTGATAGTAGACAAGCATACAGTAATAACCATAACAAAATGGGTATATCATTCAAGTAATGAATCCAATTATGTTATCTTATAGCTTCCTAGCCAAGCAATGCAAATGTGACAAGCGTGTGCCATGCTCATGTACATGACATGCATTGGTACTGATATTCTATCCTAGCCTAGCCTAGCAACTCATTCAATTTAGTCAACTTAAACTAAGCATCCGGATAACATATCTAGGAACCTAGCAAACATTTCAACATAGTAATAACCACATAGAGTGGTTAGAAAATCCATCATATAACCAACCTAGTAGATATAATGCAGTCTCTATATGCTCAAAAACTTAGCTTTTACAAATCAAGTAGTTCACTTGATAAACCCAATTTTTCTTATGGAAACCAACATAACAATATCTCGATTTTTAGAAAACTTAACCCATAGGCCATTTTCGTACCATGCCATACCATGAATGCATTAGATTATATGCTAAGCAAAACCTAGCAAATCTAAGCAAACTTATTCATCACTTGTTACCTAGCCTTTATGTTGTAGTTTCATCAATTCTAAGATTTCAGTATCAGGTTCACTTAGGTGAACACTTTAGGAGACAAAGTTAGTCCCTAGATTCTTTTCAATGATGACATAGACTTCGGCAAATGTCATATATGTATTCATCAGCATTAACATAACAACCAAGTTTACTATCATGTCACTATTCAATTAGCAATAAACATAACAAATAGCTTCATATGGTTCATTGAGCAACACATCAAGTTACAATTAATGTTCAACCAAGCCAAAACATCACAGGGCACACAAAGTTAGGAGTAAACATAACACTACTCAAGAATACATAAATACCTTGGCTAGCGGTACATTCCCAATCTTACTCATTAACGTAGGCTTCCTCTTTCAATACTTCACATGGATGTATAACACTTGATGGTCATAATGGTTAACCTTGCCTACATCAATTGTTTCCTAAATAATCAATTAATCATTTTAGTTTTACTAAATATAGAGTTAAATAAGTTCATTTTAATAATTTAAGTGTAGTTATAACTTATCTCTAACGAGGGGTATAAACTTTGTATCGAGTTCTAACTTACTGCTAAAGTCTCTAAACAAGGTTCTAAAAGGTCACCTAATAACAAGTTTTTGATCAACGAACCTTCTAAACAAGTATCTAATTAATAGTGTTAACATAATTTTTATTTTAGAACTTTCTATGAAAGTATATGGAAATAGTTTTATTAATTAGGAATTCTTTGAAAAAGTATCTAGAAAACAATCTTACTGACTTAAGAAAACTCTAATTAACTTGTGAATACTATATCATCTAAGTATCTCATCACATAACTTTCTAATTAAGTCTCTAAACCATAAATTAACGAACTTTTCTAGCAAAACAACCTTCTAAAGAATTGTCTAAATAAAGTCATTTTACAAGTTTACTCTAAATAATTCATCTAACATTATATTCCAGATTATAGACATGTTATATTATGTTCATAAATAAGGATTATTATACCAAGTAACACCATATTATCAAATTCTTCAAATTCACATACTTGTTAATGTATTAATTCCATAACCACCAATTTGTCCAAATGTCATCTCCGACACAAAGCATACAACTCTAAATTGATCTTTATAGTAGAATATGATCCAAGTATACCTCAGAACCTGATACCAAGGGTTTAATTAAATTCCACACACCAAATCCTTAAGAAAATGACATTTTTAATCTAATTTATAGGCTCAAAAATCCTTAAAAATTATGAAAATTATTTTTGTCCAAACATTCTTCATACAATGTTTACATGCAATATAAACATTCTCTAGAAAAAGTTTAGCTTAGAAACTATGTCAATAAGGTTATTCAAATTGGTTTCAAAAATTGATTGATTTTACTTGATTTCTTAAGGAAGTACTATATTCAATTAAAAATTCTTCAATTTGATATTTTTCATAAATGTATATATATAAAAATAGGTACAAATGAATTTTTCTATAATTTTCTAAATTAATAAAATATTTGTATCAATTTAACTAAAATTGGGGACAAAACTAAACTCACTAGAAAATTGACCTTTAGCCATCTACACTAGCCACCCCATGTCAACATCACTAGGCATTACCTTCACTATCAGGGGATGATGGTAGTTTACTCCCAGGTTGCCTTCGCACTTGGGTTCCATCAAATTACTTAGTTTGTGTAGTATTTCTTTGTAATTTTTCTAAAATTTTTCTCCCTGCTTCTATCCCTTCATATTTTCCAAAATCCCTCATATCCTTAAGAACACTCAGAGAGGTTTTGGTGGATTTCCTATGCTTGCATGGTGTTAAATGGTCTTTTTCTCTCTCCTAAGAGCTTAAGTGTCCTAAAATCATGCATGCTAGGTGTCATTTGAAGTTTATTAATTCATCAATAGTTGTCCCATACTTGTCCACTACTAAATCCATCTTGATTCTAATGGTTAACAATTTTTCTTAATTTTTTTATCACTTTTCTTGTTAGTTTTTAGTTAATTATATAGATCTTCTGATTTTTAAAACATTTTTGGGTATATGATTATATACAATAATCATTTTTATATGTTATTTTTATGTCACCTCATAATTTTATTACCCAAATGATTTATTTCTAAAATTTCGTAATCATTTGGAACTCCAATTTCAAGTTTCCGATAATTACTAATCGTACTCGGTAAAAATATGTTTTATTAAAATTAAATATTATAATTACTTTACTTTGAGAAATTGATATTAATAAGGTTGTATATCTAATTTTTATGAACTTATATTAAAATTTAACTCAATTCAAACAAAATTATTCAAAAGCCCTAAATCATTCTAAATGCCTTAATTCACATTGATATTAAATAGTTTGAGTATGGTCATTTAACTTAACCTATTTTGTAAACTTCTTTTAATAGCTTGTCTTTATGACTTACCTTTACTATACTTCCTATGTCAATTGATAGTAGGTCAGAAACCAAGTCTCACAAATCATTTAGATATTTATTTACTTTTTGTTTTTTCAATTATGTAACCAACGAACGTGTTATAGGAGTAAATAATGGTTGCATGTCTTACTATAAAATAGCATAATTTTAGATAGTTTTAAAGAGTCAAAACTCCAACATTTTATGCACATGATTATAAAAAGATAAGCAACGATCATTTAAAACAAATTATTTATATTAGATGATAGTGATTATAATGTGTTTGAAATAATGTTATTAATATGATAATTATAATAATCTTTTAACTAAATTTATTTTTTTCATTAATATATATACTTTGATTTTAAAACTTGCGAATGGCATGAGGCTTTAACTAGTTATTATAAAATCAGAGGACAAAGGTAAGTGTACTCTAAGGTTTTTCTTTAAATAAAGAGCTAATCCATATACTTTAAAATTAGGGTAAGGACGTAAATATACTTTTATGGTTTTTCTTTAAATAAATAGTCAATCCTTTTGTGTCGTCTCTTATAACAACACATAAACGGAATCTTAGCTCTTTCTCTCACTTCATAAGCTTGCCTTGGCTTTCTCGTACCTCTCTCTCTTTTTCTAAGGGACACCATCATCATGCTTCGCTCATATGCAATTACAAGACAATCATACATATTCAATCGTACAAGACTTTAATGTACAATAACACAATAATATTTGACAAAAAAAATAAAAATAAAAACAAATTGAAATCCCTCCAACCATATTGACAAATATTATAAGAATCCTCACAAAAGAGGACTTCACAATTTTTGAAAACTTCTAAAGCCTTGCTCCTCTATGAATAATGATGTGTCACTAAAAAACGAGTGGGCTTGAGACCTCTATGTATCTTCTTTTATATATTTAGTTCATCACAAGTTTTTGTGGAACAATTATGGAATGTTAGACTAATAAATCTCATTTAGTTAAAAGATATCAATCTCATTAATTAAGGATGTAAATCTGTTGAAAGATTTCAATCATATTCATTGAGGAATATAAATCTCTTAAAAGTCATATCAATAGTCAATCATATTTGTTGATAGATCATTTTGGATCTAAACCTACTCAATTTATCATTTAAGGCAAATAAGCCTAAACTCACCTGCTTATGGCTTTGTTCAAGCTGATACGACTTTGTTACCAAGGTTAACAATACAAGCATGACTTCACTAGTCCCCAAACCAAGCTCTTATGAGCTCAGCTAATCTCACTAGGAGGTACTAGCTCAGCTTCCTCTTTACTCTAATATTTTAGACCTTATGTTGATAAGCTTATAGTGTGTAGGCCTTACCCATAGAGTTAAAAAAGGATAAGATGAAAGCCCTCTAGACTAATTCGAAAAGCAATTAACCAGCATCCACTTTGCTTAAGATCCTCCCCATAAAATCTGGAACATATCTTTCAAATAAGGCAAACTAAATCTCAAAGATACAATATGCTTTCCTTAGATATCTCGCTAGCCACTTCTATAAAAATCAAGTAATTCAATAGGTAAAGGGATCCAAAACCTTTCTTTACTTTTGAGTTCTTTCAAGATAAGAATCCTTGGCTGACTTATGTATTGAAGTGGCTATGACATGACCACTTCTAACAATCCCTATAACTTATCTTTGTAAATCTTTAGACCCTCAATGAAAATCACCTATCAAATTTGGCATTGTCTTATGGAATTCACCAACATGGCTAGAAGCAAGCTAATTACAAGCTTCACCCCAGCTTATAATGCCAATGCTAATGTGCAACAACTCAAAGCTAATGCTATAATACAACTACTCAACTAAAAAAGCAACAAGCTAGTCTCATCTCTACTATAAAATCAACCTAATCTTGTCACAATTGAGTAATTCACTCAAATAATGGAAATGGTATGCAAACTCTAAGAAGAGAGTAGAGAATTGTGGATTCAACTCAATAACAAAGAAAACTTTGACCTTCCTCTACCTTTTGAGGATGCCTCCATTAATAACCTCCCCTCACTACCTCCGCTATCCCTAGTAGCTACATAAGACTACCAAACAACCTCTAGAACAATTGCTCCAACTTAGAGTCAACACCTTACCCCATCTTAAGTTGATTCACAATTTTTAAGAAAAAGCTCATTTTTGCTTAAAAAACAACTATAATTCTATCAAATTGCATATACATATTAGCCCTAATGACCTTTACTTCTCTAAAAATCCTATATTTTTATACTTTTCATGATTTTTCATTTATTATTTATTATTTTCTCTAATTTTTCATTTTTCTTTTTTGTACAATTCTTATGATTTTGTATTTTTCATTTATTATTTTCTCTAATTTTTATATTTTTTCATTTTTCAAACTTTTCTTTTCTTATATTTTTCTAGATTAGGATCTTTTCTTTATTATTCATGAACCTAGAATTTATGGGGAAGGCCAAAGGGGGTGTCTACGAGGAACAAGCAAAGAGAAAGAAAATAGTGAACATACATAAAATACAAAATCATTCATCTTCATTCACTAGTCAAAAGTGTAGTGCAACAAAGTCAATTTTCAAATACACACAAAGTAAAAACAAAAAGGAAAATTTACATCAATAGAATTTAAAGCAAGAAGTCATCAAATTAAATAGAGGGAGGATTGATAGAAGGGCCACATCTTGATGAGCCTCGACTTTATCCACATAACCTAACTCGTTCTTCTCCTTCACCTCAACCCCTTCATCTTCTTCCTCCTCCTCATCTCCTTCATCCTCCTCTTCCTAACCCCCTACAGTAGCCTTAAACCCCATAGTTATTGATGATAGTCATAGTCAAGGTGAGCAACCTAAAGCTTCAACCAAGCAATCCAATATCCCCCACAAGCTTAAGTGGCCATTATCAAAAAGCTTTTCCCATAAGGGTTATGCACATTCCTTGCTAGCCATAATTTCATCAAATACCTAACCCCTTAAAGCAACTTCTTCTACCGCCTTACCCTCCAACTCTAAGAATCCTGCCAGGTCTCTTATAGGAATCAACCCCCTAAACTAATCACATGTAGTCGAGCCTGAGGACTCCAAGGACTCACGAGGAGAGTACTAGCTCGAGGCTTTATCCAAGATGAGGATTCCTTCTCAGACTTAATTTTTTACCAATCTAACTACCTGACCCTCAGGTTTGCCAGACCTTCTCCTACTCAATAGCTATACTTTATCCCAAAAGACAGCCTAAGACTATCCGAGCCGACCACAACTATCCGACCCTAACTCAAGCTGACTTCTCTTTAGAAGGACCAATTGGTCCCTGACCTGATCTGGATCAGGTTAACCCCTAACTACAAATTCTTCTCTCTCTTTCACCTACGTATACCATATTTTTCACATCTAACTACTATGTGACACGTATCTTCTCATACGACATTCTAGAAGGATTCTTTACCTTTTTGTATTGAATATTCTTTGTCTCTTTTACCCTTTTTAATGTATATTATGTAACCTAATTGTAAAGATACTCCTTTTTATCTTTTTATATATGTAAAGTAACCTTAGTGGATGGGTTTATAAACCCCTACTTATTTGGATGCAAACATTGTCGCATCAATATCAAAAAATTATTCAAGTTTTGTAAACCCCTAAAATTATCAACCTAACTTTTGTAATAGACTCGGTTATGTTAGACAATTTAGGAGTCGACAAGGCTAATGAAAGTGAAAACCCTAAAAGAATTACTCAATCGCGTAAAGAAATTTTCTATCCTAAATGTTTCTAAATGCAAAAGATTTTATTCCAAAGTGATAGAAACCCTAAAAATGATTATCTTAAAGACATATGTGCACTAATCCAACATGATATACCCTAAAACCCTAATTGATAAAATAATGCTTATATTTTGTTAAACTATTAGTAAAGGGTTAGAGATGACCCTCATTCATACTTATATGCTTTGAATCCTTAGGTAATCCATTAGAAATTAAGATAATGAGTCATAGATTATATTTACTTCTTAAGTAAATGATTAAGATAGTTTCACTTAGAGTTAGGGTAATAGTTGAAGATTAGGTTATATGTAGTAAACCTTAACACTCAAATTGGTACTTTTTGCATTTGTTATTCAAAGTAGTTTATCAAATGAGATATATAAACTATAAAGACCTAAAGTAAGATCTCATCAACAATGTTTCCTAATCAATTCATCAAATATCTCATTTCCTTCATTTTTCCTCTAATCTCCCTTAATTACTACATTATGTGCACAAAATTACACATACTTAAGGAATGTTGACTAAGGTAATGCATGTTGACCAAAGTCAAAAGGTTAACCAAGTCAACACATGTTGACTAAAGTCAACATTTTGAAAAGTCAAAAGTCTTAAGAGATAAGGAAAATATCTTAGTTCTTAATGATGGTTTTCTTTTCTTTTCCTTTTGATTTTTCTTTTCCCTTCTCTCTTAGTGTTGCCGTCCACAATTATCTCCCTTAGGCCCCACCATTTGTTGTCTTCCATAATTGAAAACAAAACAAAAGAAACAAAAACAAAACCTCCCTTTCATGCCGTGAACTCCCCCTCCTCTTTCACTTTCATTCCTTTGCCTTTTGTCTCCATAAACTTCAACACAATTAAAGGTATGTTCTTAAGTTGTTTTATGTTACTTTATGTTATTCATTAGTTAGTTAATTAGGTAGATTAGATAAGTAGTTAGGTGTTTAGTGATGTCTTGACAAAGAGGAAACAAAGTTTCCATCTTTAAGTATAGAAAATGAAGAATCATGAAGGAAATGGAAGAAATACATGTGTATGTACTCTTAGATATGTGTACATAAAGAAATACCAAAGGAATATAAGTATATGAACCTTTATACATAAGTATGTATCGTGTACATAACCTAATTTAAGACCATATCTAACTATATATATATATACTATACTAAATACATACATAGAACTACAAAAGGATGAAATTGAGAGGATTTTCTTAAGGAAAAATTTGGCATACGAATTTTTAGTATAAAAATACGTATCCAACCTATAGATATATGAGTAGGAATACATGTATAAATACGGTATAAGTATATGTAGATGTATAAGTATATGTATGTATAAGGCATATGTACATAAGTATAAAGTAAGAAATAAATGTACATAAGACATGTACATGTGACATAAGCATGAGGTAATGCTTATGTAATCAAATGATGAGGTGGATGATGACATAAGCATATGATGACATAAAGAAAAGATGACATAAGCAATGACATAAGCATAGGTTTAGAAAATGAGAAAAATAAGAAAAATGTAGGTAATTAGGTACTAAACTTAGTAAATTCTAATACACTTTGTAAATTAGAATATACCCAATTCAGTACATGAATTAGTAATAACAAAGTAGATCCCTTAATTATAAGAATTTAAGGAATAAAGGATACAAATATAAGTAATAAGAATACTTAAGTATTATAACTAAAAAATTTCTATAAATTTAGTTCATAATGTAAAATAAGGGTCTTAACATCCAAAACAGACATTACCGTATGAATATACGTCCGAAAACGATGAAAAACGACTATAAATTCATAAATATCATAAATAAAACGAAAAAGTTATATACGATTAATAATAAGTCTAACCGGGTAAAAGTTGATAATAGTCTAAGTAGATTAGGTAATTAAATGTTTAGAAGTATTAGTTAATTTAGGTACTTACTAGCCTTATCAAATCGTAATGATCAGGTGACTCTAAGGAGCGTGAGGACCTCCCGATCGACTACTACGATTAGGACAAATCACTATGGCCGAGTGAGTATTTACCCAATGATTCCATGCTTGTTTTGTGATTGTAGATAGTGGACTTAAATATTACTGTTAATTGATGATTGTGTGGGGTTTGGGAAATGCCTGTGTATGTTGGTATGTCTTGAGTTGTGAACTTATCTTAAGTATTGATAATGCTATGTTTGTTGCATGGTAGTATAGAAAATGATTGTATGCACAATTGGATGGTCATAGCATAATTTGAACCTAATTATACTCGGCCTATAAAAAGAAATTGAGACATGCATTAACATGCATAGCATGGATATTATTCCGGCCGTTACATCACACAGAGGTAAAGAGAGGCCTTTCGGGGGTTGATATTATTCATTTATTTAGTTCTGTACGGTGCACTCGTACAAAATGACCTTACTCTGGCCCGCGGGAATACTAGGCATTGGAGGCGCCAACCGCCTGGCTAAGGGTCGAGTCTAGAGGCCTCCGTTTAGGGGTGAGTGTGGATTGCAGGGGCCCACTCACAATTATACTAGAACTTGGGTTTTTCTGAAAATAAAAGAATTATTTGATATAAGTACGGAATGTGGAATTCCGTAGTAAAGTAAGTTCTAGTATAATACCCGGATCTGATTGGTGCCCTGTATACTCCAACCCTGACTTCGAAGGGCGTTAAATCTGAGTTACGTATATGAACTAGTTAATTATACGTATTGTTTAGCATACTGGTTGATCATTCATTCATATGTTTGAATATAATGTATTTATAACTTGCTTGTAGTGTGGTTGAGGGTTTTGCTCACTAAGCTTAGGCTTACACCCCTTTAGACTTTTGTTGTAGGATAGCCTGTTCGTAAAGACAAGACGAGGAATGCCGCAGGTTAGCTTGGGGACTTAGGCAAGAGCGAGCTATTATGTATATTGAGAGAACAGTTTATGTAGACTTCTACTCATGTACTTTTGTTTATCTTGTTATTATAAACCTAGACATACTTAAACGCTACGTAATGTAAGCTTTGTAACTTAAATTTTATATAAATATATTTGTGTAATGATATCATGTGAGTCTGGATGTTCTTTGGAAACTAGTGGTTGTAGAGCCTTGTATATTGTGTGAAGAGTTCTCGATTAGAAGGGTAACCAATCAGGGGTTCTTTGTACAGCATACGACGTCTGCCACGACTAGGCCGTCCTCAGTTCGTGACAAGTTTCCTTTGAACAACCCTAGTGTTCTTAATACTCTCCTTTAGCTCTTATGTATTTCCTTTAGCAAAGAGTAGTGGTAAATAACCCTTCAATTCGAACCGACATGTTATATCCAGCAAATTATAAGCTGAATAGGAACAATTGGTGTATTATATCCAGTTAGTAGCTGCTTGGACTTTGCTAGCTTTTTTTTTGTTTCTTTCGATTCACTTTATTATGGTACTTCTCTATGTGTCCAACCTTAGAAAGACATTAACTTCGCTAGTATCAGAGTGAGAGGCAGTGTATGAAGTTGCAGTAAAGTTTTTTGTTCACTTTGCTATTAGTGGTGGTCGTGTTCCTTCTGTAGGTATTGTAATGTGTTCATATGGAGTAAGTTTGGAGTTATGAGATGTATAGTGAAGATTTGTGTGTTAATAGGTGTGATTTCATTGTTACTCTATTATTGCCTTGTTTTTCACTTTGAAAGCAAAGCAAGTTCATTTCTATTATATTCAAGTTGTTATTAGGTATTAAAAAATTTGTAAGTCTATTGGTTAAGGTTTTAAGAAGTACAAAAGCATTGCTTTCCAATGTATTATGTTGTTAATCTATTTTAGAGACATTGTATCATGTCAGATTCGAGTGTTCAGGGTGTTATCAGTGATCAGAGTAGTGGTGCTTAACCTAGTCATGGTCATAATCATAGCAACACCCCAAGGTCGGTTAATGACAAACTTGATAGACTCATTAACTTTGTTGAGAGTCAAATTACAACAATGCAAGTTAACAGGCAACCACCCTAGGGTATGCTACCACAAAATCCACCTGAAATTGTTCAAGGGAAAGATTATGGCTAAGGTAGTCGAGCCAATCCCCCAATTCAATTGCAACGAGCTAGAGGAGTTGTAAACTAAGCTGTTAGACAAGACTAGAGTTAGAGGAAATTGAAGCAAATAATGATGAGATTGATGTCGAGGAATATGGAGAGGAAGAAAAAGATGTTGGTTATTACTAAGCACAGAAGTAGGGACATTGAGCTCCTTGAAGCCTTGAGAATGTCAAGGTTCAAATTTCACCCTTTAGTGAAAATGGAGATGTTGATGAATATTTGGAGTGGGAAGAGAAGGTGAAAAAGGTGTTTAACTGTTATGGATATATAGAAACTGTAAAGGTTCAACTTCCTCCACTTAAGTTCTCTAGGTATGTTACTATATGGTGAAAAAATCTAAATGTAGCTAAAGCAAGGGATGGAAGATGAGGTATAAGGACCTGGAATGAGATGAAAAGGTTGTTAAGAGGTAGATTTGTGCTCGAAACTTACTTACAGGATACATTTGTAAAGCTGTAGGAACTTCACCAAGGAGGCTAAACAATTGATGACTATGTAAGGGAGTTCCGGATGCTTATGATCCAAGCTAAAGTGGATGAACCCGAGGCCTGTACATTGTCAAGGTTCATTTTTGGACATAGATATGAAATTCGCAACATTATGGAAGTGTAGAGGTTTTATACCTTGGAAGAAGCAATTAAGATAGCTTATAGGATCGAAAAGCAAAGGAAAAGTGCTCCAAGCTGACTTAGGCAAACACTCTCTCGAACCCCTACTCTATGCTTACCTATTTAAGTTGAGTCTAGGATAAGAATGACTAACCTGACGATAACCAAGCAAGCCAATAGGGTCAAGCAGGATAGTCGAGCCAAACCAAGGTTAAGCTAAGTCCAAGAACATATGAAGTAAGGACATACCTTCGGACGGAAGACCAGTAAGGTAAAGTGCTTTGAATGCTTAGACTTTGGACATATGGCAACTGAGTGTCCGAATCAACGTACCATAGTGCTCCAAGGAGGTGTAGTAGATAGCATTGATAAGAGCAAGTTCGAGGAGGAGAAGGATGTTGAAAAGAGCGAAGTCAAAGGGGAAGAGGAGACATGTGTCTATGTTGACTAGGGAGAAGTGATGACCTTTGTCCTAAAACAAATACTGAGTTCCCTGCCTAGCTCCAAGGAAGACCAAAGGGAAAATTTATTCCATACCAAAGGCACCATCAAGGGACAATTATAAACAATCATTATGGACAAAGAAAGTTGCACAAACGTCGTCACACAATCTTTTGTGTAAAGGTTAGAACTGCTGACCTTTAAGCATCCCTGACCTTATAAGTTATATTGGCTCCATGATAAGGGTGCTTTGCACGTGATTGAGTAAATGACCGTACCATTCAGTGTTGGTAGTGTGTATAGGGACGAAGTAGTGTGCGATGTTGTCTCCATAGGAGCTTCAAATCTTCTGCTTAGATGACCTTGGTTGTTCAACAGACATATTACTCATGACAAATATAAGAACACTTATACCTATGTTAAGGATGGAAAGGATATTGTGTTGCAGCCTATAACCCCATCCTAAATAAATGAGACCCATAATCAGCTCATCCGAGCTAGTAAGAAGAAGACATTAGTAACTAGTCGAAGAGAGCTTCGAGCTATTGAGAAGGCCGATGAGCCTATGTTCCTATTAGTTCGAAGATTGTTATAGATGAGAGATTTAGAGGATGTTCCTAAAGAGATCTAAAGCTTGCTAAATGAGTTTTCCAACTTCTTTCCCAAAGAATTGTCGAAAGAACTGCCTCCAATCCAAAGCATAAAACATTATATTGATCTACAACCAGGCACTACCATGTCAAACTGACTTACATACAAAATGAACCTTGAGCAAATTTTCGAGCTAAAGAGATAAGTAGATGAACTCATAGAGCGAAGATATATGAAGGAGAGCATGCCCTTGCACGATACCAACTTTGCTTGTCCTAAAGAAGGATTGTTCATGACTTATGTGCATCGATAGTTGAGCAATCAACCTAATTACTGTAAAATACAAACATGTAATACCAAGGCTCAATGACATGCTAGATGAACTCCATGGTCCCAAAATGATTTCGAAGATTGATTAATGAAGTAGCTACCTCCAAATTCAAATGAGGCCGGGTGATAAGTGGAAGACTGCCTTCAAGACTAATTACAAACTTTACGAATGGATAGTTATGCCGTTCGGACTTACTAATGCACCAAGCACATTCACAAGGCTAATGAACCACATGATGTACCCCCTAATTAGAAGATGTGTGATTGTACACTTTGATGACATATTGGCATATAGTGTTGACTTGAACAACCATGTTTAACATCTTTGCAAAGTATTTGACATTTTGCAAACTGAGAAGTTATATAGGAATTTAAAGAAGTATATGTTTTGCTAAGATGAAGTGATTTTTCTTAGGTTTGTAGTGACAAGGGAAGGAATCCAAGTAGATGAAGAGAAGATCTGAGCTATTTTGAAATGGGCAAAGCCAAAAAATACCATTGAATTTTGAAGTTTTCATGGCTAGCTTCTTTTTATAGGCGTTTCATCAAAAACTTCAGTACCATAGCCTCCCCCTTGACCGAGCCGACAAAGAAGGGTAATGGGTTCTAGTGGAATGACCAAGCTGAACAAAGCTTTAAGTAGATCAAGGAGAAACTCACCTTCACTCTTATCCTATCACTACCAAATTTTAACAAGCCCTTCAAATTGGAACATGATGCATCAAGAGTTAGAGTTTACGCTGTCCTAATGTAGGAGCGACAACCCGTTGCTTACCATAATGAGAAGCTTAGTAGTGCTATATTGAACTATTCTATGTACGAGAAAGAGTTATACTTTCTTTTTCAAGCCTTCATTGTTTGGCAACATTATTTACTACCTTAAGAGTTTGTTATTTACACTAACTATAAGTCTTTGAAGCATCTTGGGAGTTAGAACAAAGTTTCAAAGAGGCAACAAAGGTGGTTGGAATTTATGCAAGGGTTTTCATACATAATCTAACACAAGAAGGGGAGTGCAAACGTAGTCACCGTTGCTCTTTCATGGTGGCAAACCTTGTTCACCACTCTGTAGTCAAGATTGTTGGGATTCTCACTCATCACTAAATAGTATACTCATGACCCTCATTTCAATCCCATTATAGAGCAATGGAAAGATAAAGTTATTGTTGGAGTATATTATCTTAAGGATGGTTATCTGTTTAGGGGCCGAAGGCTATGTATACCAAGTTGTTCCATACTTGAGCTGTTGGTTAAGGAAGCTCATAGTAATAGATTATTTAGTCACTTCGGGGAGACCAAGATGACCAGTCTATTAAAAGAAAACTTTTACTAGCCTGATTTGGCCAAAGAAGTCCACAAGATTGTCGGTAGTTGTGACATGTGCGAGCGAGCTAAGGGAAAGAAAAAGCCCTATAGAGAATATATGCCCTTACTGATGCTAACTTTACCTTTAGTCAACCTCAGCATAGACTTTATCTTAGGGTTACCTTGGACATCTAGAGGGAAAGATTCTATATTTGTTGTAGTGGACTTTTTCAACAAAATGACATACTTCATTCTATGTCATCGAACTAATGATGCTTTATATATTGTTGATTTGTTCTTATAGGGAGTTGTCCGACTACATGGAATACCAACAACTATTGTTTCAAATCAAGACACAAAATTCTTAAGCTATTTTTGGAAGACTCTTTAAAGAAGACTTGACACTAAACTTATATTCAACTCCAGTAGCACCCTCAAATTGATGACTAAACTAAAGTAGTGAATAGGACGCTAGGCAATTCACTTAAAGCTGTCATGGGAAAGAACTTAAGAGATTGGGATAAGTGTCTACTAGCTATGGAATTCACATACAACCGAACTATCCAAAGCACCACTAGGAAGACCCCATTTGAGGTCATCTATTACCTCAATCCTACTATTCCCTTATATATGATTGGTACCCTTGCAACTGCTAAAGAAAGTTAATTTGAAGTTAACAGAGCTCAAGAATTGCAAGAGCTACACTAGTCTGTGACTAGGAAGATTGCTAAAATAGAAAACAACATGAGATTGGTAGTCAAGGCCGCTGAGCTATTTCTTTCCAACTAGGAGACTTTGTATGGATTCACCTCAACCAAGAATGATTCCTACACTTGAGACAAAACAAGCTATCACCTTGAGCTGATTGCCCATTCAAGATCTTGAAGAAAGTCAATTGCAACACCTACCAAATTAAGTTACCTAATGACTATGGTGTTTCCTCTACTTTCAATGTATCTAACTTGATTCCCTACCAACCAATAAAAGAAGACCCTATTAGTATCACAGAAGAAGAGCTAGAGACCCCTTCAAATTTGAGGGTAAATATCTTTGACCCTTAGGTAGATTATAGGAATCAATCCCTTGGATCGATCGTATATAACCAAGCCTCAGAACTCCAAGGACTTACAAACAGAGTACTAGCTCGAGGCTTTATCTAAGACAAAGATTCCGACTTAGGCTTGATTTTCTACCAATCTAACTACTAGACCCTTACGTGTACCAGACCTACTCTTGCCCAGCAACTATACTTTATCCTAACTGATAGCATAAGACTATCCGAGCCGAACTCTCAAGCCGACCATAGACATTCAACCCTAACTCAAGCTGACTTCTCTTTAGAAGTACCAATTGGTCTCCAACCTGATCTAGTTCAGGTTTACCCTTAACAGCAAATTCTTCTCTCTCTTTCACCTACTTGTACCATATTTCTAACATCCAACTATTGCATGACACATATCTTTTGGTACAACATTCTAGAAGGATTCTTTACTTTTCCATACCAAATATTATTTATCTCTTTTACTGTTTTTAGTATATATTATGGAACCTAATTGTAAGGATACTCCTTTTTGTCTTTTCATACACGTAAAGTAACCCTAATCGATAGGTATATAAGACCCCACCTATTTGTACATAGACATCATCCCATTAATTTATTCAAGTTTCCCTTAAGCAACCCTAGTGTTCTCAATACCCCCTTTTAACTCTTAATCTATTCCCTCTAGTAAGGAGGAATGGCGAATGACCCTTCAATTTAGATCGATATGTCATATCTAGTAGATTATAAGCCAAGAATGATCAATTGGTGTATCATATCCAATTCGTAGTTGTTTGGACTTTGCTAGCTTTTCTTTTCTTTCTTTCAATTCGCTTCGTTATAGTGCTTCTCTACGTGTCTGACCCTAAAAATGCATTAGTCTCACTCCTCTACCCAAAGCAAGCTAATTTTCTACCTTAGCTATCTCATGACCCTGCAACTATGACTGTGCCCCCTTTAGATTAGCCTCCAACAACTTCACCTTAGCTTCCAAGTCCTTATTCCATCTATACACTTCCTTATGCTTAGCCTTTAAGCTATAATTCACCTTATGTTTGTACTCCACATGCTTCTCCAAGGACTTTGCATTTTCCCCCCACTTTCATTGAAATACAGTAACCTTCTAACAAACTACCTCCTCTATCTTTTTCTTGTCATCATCTACATCCTGCAACCTCTTTAGCTACCCTTGGTACATTCTTTGATATTTTGAAATAAGAGCCTCATAACAAGATTGAAGCTCCTTTGCATTCTCTAGCTTATCCTGCCAAAGGTTCAAGCCCCTCATGACATGAGTTTGCACTTGCAAAATTGCATAGGAAAAACATTATAGCTCAAAAAAAAAAAAAAAGGGTTGATGAAAAGCAACAAGTTGTAGGAGAAACATCAACATTGTTATCAAGCCTACAATTCAATTTTCCATTTTTCTTAACTTAGTTTAAATTAAACCCTATGCCAATTTAATATAAAGTCTCAACATAAGTTAAGAACAACTTGTTTCTTTTAGTTTTGGAAAAATTTGTGTTGCCACCCAATTCAACTAGAAAAAAGAGTAAATTATCACTAATTAGGTAAATTGAACCTAAATTAGTTACTAGCTTGCATTTTAAAAGCATTGAAAAGGACTTCAAAGAAATCAAAGATAACTGAGTTCAAGGGCTAAACTATTAAAACCCTAAGATTACCAAATTAAAATGGTAAATTAGGCTTTTAACTTCTAAAATACCCCTTAAACCATAAAGAAGCAATTTTTCATTTTTCTCTTCTTTTTTTTTTTCAAAAGCTTCATTTCTAAGAAAGAAAAAAGAAAATTATTATTCTCTTTCAAAAGAAAGAACAACATAAAATTTTTATTTGTTTTATGGTCGCCATAAAGGTATTTACATAACCGCTATTCGAAATCGAATAATTGTACTTCTTTTCTTTTTTTCCCCTAAAACTTTAGTGGTTTAGTCATTTTTAATTATAAGTTATGTTTACATCATTAACCGACTTATTTGATCAAAGAAAAATCTAGAAAATGCACTAATTCAGTTTTGGTGTTGACTTTAGAATAAAAGTCTTTTTCCTAATTTTTGAAAAAAGGGTTGATCTATTTTTCTTTTATTTGTGAAACTTCTTTTTCTATGTGAGAAGAAAGCATTTTATATATTTTTACTTAGAAAGCTTACTATTTTTCATTTAGAGAACCTAAAACATTTATTTAAAGGAAAAAAGAGACTATTCTTTTAAAGCATTAACGTTATACTCTTCATAAATATTTTTTCTAAAAGCATTATTTTTATTTTTTATTTTATTATCAAACATTAAAAAGCAAGTGGGTACTATTAGTCTCGACAGTGATGATACCCTACAACATCCTTAAGGACTATATAATGCCTCTAATCCTAATATTCATTTATTATTATTGTCTTTAAAAAAACCTTATGTTAAATATATTTTTATTATTACTTTTTATAGTTAGTTTTTATTTCAATTATTTTTTATTTTTTATTTAATGTAGGCCTTATTTGTCTCTAAGAGGTGGTTAACCAACAACCTAAGAGGACTACACATGCCTCTATCCTACAATTAGTTACATAAATAAGTAAATGAAATAATATATATGTAGATATAAATAATACAAACAAATAAAAGAAAAAGGAGGGAAAATGGACTTGGATTGTGAACTAAGTCAAGGCATAGGTTTGGATCGAATTCGAGTTGGTCGAGTAGGTCCTACTTAGATTGCAACTCGTGCGTGCCTATCATGTGTATCAAGTAAGAGGAAGGCAATAGTGGCTGTGCAAGTTGTTTTTGATGAGTACATTGATCCAAATGAGTAAAGGGCTTCACTTTAGTGAGGTTCTCAAGGACAAGAAACCTAATGGTGGTAGTGCTTCATTATAGACTAGTGGTTCGAGTGATGGTATAGTGGTAGCCAATTTTGTAGAGAGAGGAAGAACTCATGGAGCTTTATTGGTGGTGGCTTAAGATAACTTAAGAGTGGTTTTTAAAGCTTTCGTAGGTAAGGAAACTTGTTGTTAGCTTGGTTTTTCTTGAAAACCACTACGGAGTGGTAATGGTTTTAGGGAGCGAATTGTGAAAAGACAGAGAAAATGAATAAGAGCATTTTCAAGTGCTCCTTAATGCTTTGTCAAGCTTATCGAGTCCTGATCACTGGCTAGTAATATGGGGATGAATACAATAACTAAGCAAGTACACCTAGTTAAATTATAGTATAAACATGAATGAGCCTAAGTTGTCAATGCCTTAACGAACCATGAATATTGAGAAACCCAAGATTACTAACAATTGTCCCTAAAATTACAAATTATCTAACTTATAGAATTAATCAAATAGCTATAAACGAGATAACAAAACAATAAATAAACAACAAAATTAAATAAATGAGATTAATTAAATTGCAAGAGCATAATTCTTAATAAATCTATTATTCACTACATAATTCTATGTGACATTCAATCTTAATTGTACTTTTAGACCATATGGATTCCCAAAATGAATTAATTGGACTTACATCTCTTAATTAATTTCAAATCCTAAGATATTCTATCCAAATCACCTCTACAATAAAGTACCTCATGATCGTATTGAGATCTTGAATCCCTCTATTATGTTACTCTAATGTAGAGAAATTGAAAACCTAATTGCTTAGTCTATTCAATTACTTCTAATTACATCAGTCCATCTATTGCAAGATCTTGCAAACTTTGTCGCTAATTCAAATAATACTTCAATACCTAGCTATGTTAAATTAAAGACAATACAAAGTAATGCAATTAGATGACAAAAGACAATATCATAGATTGAAAATAAAGCAAACATCACATTGAAATAAGGTTCAATGAAAGATTTACTAAGATGATAAAATTGTGACATAAAAATAAAACAAAAGAAGATGAAAGACATAAGACCCCCAATACTTTACCCTACAATGTTCCCCTTTAGGGGCCTGTCTCATTTTGAACATTAAACTTAAGACTTTATATATAAGACTTGGACTTAGGGTTACATAAGAAGCCTACTAAAAATAGAAGACTCACAAATTATGGTAAGTACATACCTTAGGAACATGACCATGTTCTTAGGCCATGTACTTAGGCTTTGTTTATGCATGTATTCATCACTACACACTATTTCTTGCCTAAACTTTACTCCTTTGAGTAGCTCAATTAATGCAATTCCTTGTTAAAGCATGGACACTTTATAAAATTGTTCGAAAACTTGTCAAAAGCTTCAAAAACCCCCCATAAATGACTAATTAAGCTCAAAATGGATATTGGATAAAATCAAGCAAAAATCACCTTAAAATATATGTGTTAAATGAGCATTATCAAATACCTCTACATTTAAGCCTTTACTTATCCTCAAATAAAGCAATCAAAATAAAACCAAGATAAAATTTACAATTCTTTTATAACTTAGAAAAAAGCACCCTCAATTCAAAGGGCTTTGCAACTTTCTTCACAAACCACCTTCTCTTCTTACTTTACAATGCCCTTAGAACATTTAGATAATAGCACTAAAGAGCTACTAAATTTCAATAGTCAATCCAAATAATCTAGAGTTATCCTTATCACTTAAACAAAAACTAAACTAAAGATTAAAACAAACATTAACAAACTAAGAAGAGTTTTAAGAATTTCACCACTCTAATGCAAGAGGAGAGAAATAGTCCACATACTATGTTGTTACAAAACTTAGATTGGATGCATGTTACATCAACTCAGCCTCTAACTATCCCCTTATTTTTTATTTTTCACTGGGAGGCTTTTTAGTCTGATTAAATTGCTTTTTATCTAGTACAATTTTGTTAATAGTAGGAAAGAACCTCACTCTTCTTAAGGACTAAGACTAATCCATACCATTTAATTTTCAGCTTGCCAATGGGGAAGGAACCTTGTTCTTTTGAGGAACCAATGCCGATCCTTATCAATATTTAACCAATTTCCTTCAGTTGGCAATGAGAAAGAACCTTTGTCTTCTAAGGGACCAATGTCAATCCTTTCTAACTTATATTATATTTATTTGTTCCTTTTGCCTCCAACTACTTTGATTTATTAGAATATTTTTAAAAAAAAATCTCATTTGTTCATCTAATCTAAAAAATTTTTAGGAAAAGTAGAAATAGATAACGATCTTTCTCAAATTATGCTTAGAAATACAGATAACAAGTCCTTAACTTGTCAATATCTATGCTAATCCCAAGTCTATGTCTAAACTTAAGTAATAGGAAACTCTAGATTATGGGGATTTAACTACTTAAATTTAGCAAAGTTAACTAAGGTCATAAAGAAGTAAGGATAGGTTTTGGGGAAAAAAATTTGTTTGCTTATATAGTAGGATACAAATTTCTAAAGTTATTTCTAATAAAATTAAAAGAAAAACTTAAGTATGTGGTATTTAATCAAAACATGCCCATTCACACACACGTACATATATATATATATATATATAATTCATTATTCCCTAATCTTTCCCCTTACACTTAAATTGTATATTATCCCTAATATACACTATCATGAAAGCACAATGTAATTGAAAAGCAAAAGGAAGAGTAAAAGATAAATGAAGCTTCCTTAGTTTTCGATTATATTGACATTTATGAATTTGTTGTCCAAATCCGTAATTTATGACTCAAAATTGAAGGTTCCTTACTACAAGGAAAAAAAAAAAAAAGCTACAAAGGAGAAAAGCTTAAAGATAAATAAAAGCTAAAGCACGACTAATCCTAATACATCAAGTACTGAGTTCCTGTAAAGTTATTAAATGATAAGAAAATGTGCATAAAGTAGTTCAAAAAGAAAACAAAAGCTAGTCTAAATGTTATAATCATCCAAGAATAAGAAAAAGAAATAAGTCTTTAGCAAAAACAAAATGTTAATCCTCTTCTATAGTGGAGGCATCTTCTTCTTTAATTTCTTATGTATCACCTTCTTTCTTAGAGTCTTGGGCACGAGGTGGTGATGGTAACTAGGGAATGTGGTGGTGCTCCATACTCACCTCAACAAGTGACTTTGTATGCCTGAGCTTATTCTCCAACGTCTTTTGTTTCTTGATTATCCTCCTAATCGCAACTCAAAATGTGTAACTTTCTTAACTTTAAAAACCACATTTGGCCATGGATTTAGAAAAAAGTTAGCTAATTTTATATAAAATTGGAGTTTTTGCATAAAATGGACCAATTTGAGAAAAATTGATAAAAATGCATGAAAAAAGGATTGATTTTAAATGAATTTAATTAATTTCATATCTTATGTATTGGTGCATGTGGGCTACCATGATCTTGGTAGCCCTTATTGTTCAATCAAGAGGGCTAAAATCAAAGGAGTCAGGAAATTTAGCCTAATAATCACTACTAACCAATTAGTAAGCCTTGAAGCATCAGGGATGAATCGATCCATCAACCAATTGAGTGAGAGAAGAGCACAATCTAGGAATGGAAGATATAGGGATAGAATCACCTATATTAATTGATAGGTACCATTTACTCCAATCAATCAATTGAAGAGATTAAAGCATGGGTTTTATTCAACTAAAACCCTAGCCTCCTTAAATACTGTGTTTCATAAAACACGGAGATCAATAAGAAGTGACACATATTTACCAATTGATTATTAGACCCTACTACAAAACAATCGGTTGCCCAAATCTATAAATACTCACACTTCTATAGAAAAATAGGAGTTGCGATTAGGAATTTGTTAGGTTTAGCTTATTTTTGCATGCTCATTGTTGTTTTTAATGTTCTATTGCATTGTCTATGTTAGTTGATACTTTCTCTTGAGATTTTAATGTATATTTCTTTATATTTAGGCTAGATTAAAGCTTGTTGTCATCTTGTCCTTCATTTACTTACTTGTTCTTATTTATATATCTTATTATCTTGTTTATTTATGGAGTTTTCTACTATTTCTATGAATATGCCTACTGTCATTTTTAATACCATGAGTAGCTAAGTTAGTTTTTGTAGGTTTGTGATAATGTTAAAGATGTAGCTAGTGAACACTTGTCATTTTGATATGGGTTTATGTATTTAGTTGGGATTTTGGTGTTTAATACCCTATTTAAACTCATTGAGGTACTAGAAATTTCTTTCAATAGGTTTTTTTGCAGCTATGAGACCGAGAGAAGATTAGTTGTAGAAAATCACTTGAGAGTGAAAGGATTTACATAATTATGAGATCAAGAAGAGATTAATCACATAATTTCTAACATGAGTCAACAAGTTTGTAAAGTAATGATAAACAAGTTTTTACAACTATAAGACTAAGAGCAGATTAAGAGTAAGAATCCCATTGAATTCATACCATTTTATGTGGTTCTATTGGATAAAGATAGGTTATGAGACTAAGAGTAGATTAACCCCCTAAATTCTAGAATTAAAGCACTTAATTTGTGATAGGAATTAAGTGTTTAGTTGATCATGTAGGAAAATAAGATTGAGAAGAGATTTTTCTCTATATAGTAGAGTGAGGTGCCTAACCTAAGATTGAGTTTAAGTGAATTCCATGAAAACCCAATTAAAAACCACCCCCATTATCATAACAACATAGCCTCACCCATTATATCGAAAACATGTCACAAGCCTACATCTTTGATATTTGTATTAGTTGTTAACTTTTGCTCCCATTTTTGCTTTGAATTACAACTTACCTCTTTCTATTTGACTCACCTAGATTAGAGTAGTAGGTTAGGATCTAGTATATAGTTAAGGCCTTCTCTTTAAGGAATTCAAATTTGTGAATACTCATTAATATTATTACTACAAATGATTCAATATACTAGTCAATTAAGACGACATTGTTTTTTAAAAGCTCTATTTATAAAATTTGTGTTCCTAAAAGCCAATGTCCAATATTGTCAATCAATTTTGGTACTGTTGCTGGGGAGAAGGAAATTTTGTTAATATCAAGGAAAACGAGGGCTAGTTTTTAGTAGTTTAGTTATTAAAGTTCTAATCTTTCTTTAATTCCCTATTAATTGAGTTGATCTTGCTATTTTCTTGTTAATTTAAGTTCTTTTAAAGATAAAGTTTGAAACTTTACTGTTGAGCTTGTTGGATAAGTGTTGAATTTGTCCCTAGCAGATTTGTGTCGAGCTAAGAAGAGTGCTATTCAAATATTTGCGTTAGTATTTGCAAGTTATAGTTTTGAGGTTTAGTTAGATTGGGAAGGCATAAAGTTAGGAATTGTTAGCTTTCATGCGAAGAAGAGTAAGAGAAATAGTAGAGAAATTGGACCCTTAAGTAGATCGAACATTTCACCAAAGGACTAAAGAAAGGAGAAGATAAGAGTTAAGAGATGTGGAAAACCTAGAAGGACCTTTTAATGGATGGAATGGAAATGGAGTTAATGTAAATGGAAATAATGAGAATGGAGTCCATGGAAATGGCAATGGTAATGATAGAGCTCTATAGGAATATTGTGTCCCAAATTTGGAGGAAGTTACACTAGTAATCACTTGGCCAACTATTCAAGTAAATATTTTGAACTTAAACAAGTTTTGATTCAAATGGCGTAACTTAATCAATTTGGTAGATCACCATATGAAGAACCCCATGAAAATATTCAAAATTTTTAAGAATTATGCTCTACTATGAAAACAAATGGGGTGTCTGATGATGCAATTGACCTAAGGTTATTCCTATTTTCATTGTGAGATAAGGTAAATAGTTGGTTAAGTTTTCAACCACCCAATTCTATCACTACTTGGGATGAGCTTTTTCAAAAGTTTTTACCTTATTTCTTCCTATTAAATAAGACTATGAAACTAAGAAATGATATCACCATGTTTAGATAATTTGATGGGGAGTCATTATTTGAAAGTTGGAAAAGGTTGAAAGAGTTGTTGAGGAAATGTCCCCATCATGATTTACCCTTGTAGAGTGTTGCAAACACTTAAATTATCTAGGCAATCAATTAAGGATGACGATTGATGCCGCTGTTAGAGGAAGTATAATGAACAAAAGTGCTAAAGTAGCGTGTGAAATATTTGTACAGATGGCATCACATGCTTATGGGTGACATTTTGAGAGAGCTCAACTAAGGAAGGTATTGAGTGTTATTACAAAAGAAGAATTAAATCAACTTAGAGAGCAAGTCACCTCACTTATCACCTAACTTACTCAAATAGAAAGAACCAACCAAGCTAATAGCTCTAGCATTTGTGAGCAACCTTACGAATATTATTGTATATCTAGTGGAGCAGGGAATGTGAGCAAAGGTTGTCAAGTTGGAAACCCCATTGCCCTATGAAAAGATAGTTAGGAGGAACAAATTAATGTAGTGGGGAATTTCAATAAGGGATATAACAATTATAAACCTTACGCAAATACTTACAACCTAAGATGGAGAGACCATCCTAAGGTATAAGTTTACTAATGCCAATTACTACATCCACCTCTACCTACACAAAATTCAAAGGGAAAGACTATGAGCAATTATTGAGAAGCTTTATTCAAAAGTGTCATATGGGAATGAATGTATAAGAGGCCACATTACAAGAGATAAATAAATGGATGGTTCAATATAATGAGAATATGGCCAAAAGACTCCTAGGACAACTATCTAGCAATACTAAGTAAAACCCAAGAGATTAAGCTAAAACATCTAGTGAGAATGGTAAAGAAGCTAGTAGAGGAGAAAAGAAGCTATGCTTTAGGGGTGAAGCAAACATTTAGAGGTGAATACATGAGGCTAGAGAATCTTGTTGAGGAATAAGTTGAGCCCATGGATGAGGAGATGGTTACACAATTAGAGGAAGATTTAATAGCTAAACTTGAAGGGGATCCCTATAATGATATGGATGAAGGATTTGAAGAAGAAGCCCCTAGTGATGACAATTTGTACAACATGGAGACTAATGGAATGAGGGCAATTAGTGAAAAAGAGGATCCAAGGGAAGAGGAAGTTGATGATGATCCTAGTGAATGCAAAGAAATAGAAAGTGATAAACCTAAGGTAGGTTATCCTCAAAGAGATAACAAAGAAAATCTCGAGAAGTTTGAATTTGGAAAAGAAGTTGAAGAAAGTCTAAAGGAGACACCTAATATCAATGAGTTCAAAACCATAAACATGGCTTTGAAGACAAAGGTGTGAATGGCTTTCAATTTGCAAACAAATTGGATGATCCAAGGAAATTTATTGTACCATGCACCATATTGGAAAAGTTCTTCCCGAGAGCTCTCTTGGATACAAGTGCATCAAACAATTTCATGTTGGGAAAAGTGACATGGGAGTTAAGATTAGAAATTTTTATGAATAAAACTCATATTACATATGAACCATCGATGGGGGTTAGACAACACCTTTAGGAGAGCTTCACTTCATACCTATTAATGTAAGACCGTATGACTATCCCGTTGACTTCATCATAATGGATATGAAGAGTTAAGATCAACTTATAGTTTTTAAGAGATTGTTCTTGGCAACCTATAAAGCTATTTTGGATATGAAAGAGAGGTTAATTATCCTATAAAGTGAAGAGGAAGGTGATGCTCCAAGCTAAAGAGCGACTTCAAAAAGTGAGGGAAGGAGACATAGATTTGGATTTGGAGGAAGAATTTGATAGAGTCATGTGAAGAAGATAAAAGACTGCAAGGAGCATGGAGAATTGAGTTCAAGATGGGGAGTTGAAGGATTTTAGCCATAGAGGATGAATGAGGACCCACCATGAAGCAACACCAAAAAGCGAGGCTAAAAGCTTAAAAACAAGTGATTAGCTGGAAGTAACCTAACTCACCATCTTTTCCTATCTTTTTGTTTAGTTTATGTTTAAGTTTTTTTAATTTCAAAGTCTTTGTAGTTATGTCTCTTTTATGTTATATAAGCACATGTGAATAAATAAAGGAAGGTTGAATCCATCATTGAAAAAGGCTATCCAAAAGGACTTTAGAAGTGAATTGAGAATTTAGAACACATCAATAAACCAAGGGAGTTCTATTTAAACTTTCTCTTTTACTTCCAATTATACATATGTTGAATCGTGAAATACATAACCAAGTTTAACATTAGGGGTTATGGAGGTTAGACATGAACCATACAAAAGTATGTTTTTGATTTAACTATTGATAGTTAATTAAACATATGCAGATTCCCCCTTCTATGTACCTACAAGATAGTTTATTTTTGAAAAGTTAGATCCATTTTCCTTGATGCTCTATGGCTCTCAATTCAAGTATGTTATCATTTTATAAAGTTTGCATCAAAGAAAATAGGAGGAAGTGAATATAACCTAACTTTTGAAAGGATTCCCTTCTGAATAAGTCATGAATACTTCTCAAAACTTTGTAATCAATTCGTGGCACCTTTGTTTTATTTAGTTATGCTCAATCTAAGTATAGCTTAGAGATTTCGAGTTTAGGAAATGTTTCAACTTGGTGCTAAATTTTAGTGTTTTTAGAAGTTAACCTATATATACACCATTCTTTTGAGGAATCAAGTGGTCTGTAATGTTGTGTGAATTGAAGTGGGTACATGATTTTACCTAAATGTTCCCTAACTAATGCACAATGAAAGCCCAAAAAGAAAGAAAGGAAAAGTTGAAAAAGAAAATGATAGGAATCAAGCAAAAATCATTATAAAGAAAAATTATGATCTCATCACAAAAGAGAAATGAAGTTGAAAAAGAATGAAAGAAAGTGAAAAGAAAAATCAAAAAAGGAAGAAAAAGTTGAAAAATCTAAAAGAAAATAATGGGCAAGATTTGAAAGTCATTCCAAAAGTCGAGGAGATGAAGTAAGGTACAATTAAGTGGTCACTTTTTTTTTCATGGCATTAGCATACTTAAGAGAATGATAAGGGAGAAGTATATACACGCGCCAACTAATTAAACACCGTGACATCTCATTTAATATGAAATGTTAGACTTGACACCAAATGTCATAAGCTCAACCTAAATGAAAAGGTTAACTTTTCTAAGTATTGATTCCTTTATTAATTACACAGTCTTTGATATGTGATTATTTCATTCATCACAAGTAGAACAATTTCAACATCACTTTTAAACTTTTTTCATTATATCAAGTATATGAAAACTTTGAGCTTTTAATGGTATAATAGATTCTCCATTATATTCGAGCATAAAGCAAATGCATGCTTATCCTATCATGCTCAGAACAATTTGATTTTTAAAGGTTGATTGAGGACAAGCAATGTTCTAAAGTTAAGGGTGGTGACTGCAACTCAAAATGCACAATTTTTCCAACTTTAAAACTCGCATTTATGCATGAATTTGGTAAAAAAAAAAATAGTTAATTTTATATAAAACTAGAGTTTATGCACAAAGTGGACCAACTTGAGCAAAATTGATAACAATGCATGAAAAAAGATTGATTTTAAATGAATTTTGTTAATTTTATATCCTACATGCAGGTGTAATGGGGCTACCATGATCTTAGTAGTCCCTACTATTCAATTAAGAGAGTTAAAATCGAAGGAGTCAGGGAATTTGTCCTATTGATCAATTAATAGTCTTGTTATTGATCGATTAAAAAGCCTTGAAGCAATAGGGATGAACCAATCGATCGAAGGGAGAGGGTAATCTAGGAACAGAAGGTACAGGGATGGAATTACGTGTACCGATCAATTGGTACCGTTTACACTGATCTATCGATAGAAGTGATTAAGGCTAAGGTTTGACTTAGTTTTGTGTGCTCATTGCTATCTTTATTGTTCTATTGCATTGTTTATGTTATTTGACACTTATTCTTGAGATTTCAATATATATATATATATATTTAAGCTAGATTAAAGCTTATTATCATCATGTCCTTCATTTACTTACTTGTTCTTATTTATATATTGTAAACCCTAGAAAATTGGTAGTCTAAACCCTAATTTAAGTCCGAGTGTCCTAAACTTTGTCATGAGTCGATAAGGCTAGTAATAATAAAAGTTTATGAAATTTAATAAATCGAATATAACACCGATAATAAAAATCCCAGAAATTGATCGAAACCTTAAATCGCGTATTAAAACCCTAAATTCGATTTATGCACAATTACCCAAAATCGAATCCAAACTTGATTATAACTCTAAAACTATAATTTTAAGCCTATAAAATAATTAAATATCACTCAATAGTGATATAATTATAGTCAATTACAATTATCGACTAAATTACATAATTGTGTAAAATTTTTAATGAAATCACTAAAATAACTTATAAAAATTATAATACCAATTAAATTGATAAATTTTCATAAAATTCCAAAATTAATTTATAATGATTATTTTTATGATTTTTATGTTTAGAAAAATTACATATAATTATTTTTTTTTCTTTTTTCTTCTTTTTCTTTCTTCCTTTTTCTTTTCTTTCTTCCTTTTTTCTTTTCTTTCTTTTCTCCTAAAATTCTATTGCTACCATGTCCAAATGATGGAAAAAGCCAGCAACCCATGTGAGGAAATTTTGCTTCCAGGTGTTGACATTTCAAAATAAAATCAAGTGCAATGGATTAAGTTGTCTTATCTTCATTAATGAAGAGATTAGGTTTGATTATTTTTCTTTTTTCTTATTTGTTTCCTTAAATTGCTATAAATGTCTGGAATTAAATAAAAAATATGGAAGCAAAAACTAAGAAAAAACCAAACCAAAACACAAAGTGAAGAAAATCAAGAACAAGAAGAAGATTAAGAAGAAGGAGGAGGAGGAGGAAAAGAGAAAGAAAATTAAGAATACTACCAACATATTTAGGTAAGTGTATTTATTTTAGTTATATATATGAATATTATATAGTATGTGCATGTATATACTAAGTATTTTGTTACATGTTTCATTACATGTATATAAATAGATATATGGGTAGATAAACAAATATATATGTATCTCTTATGTATGTATAAATATATGTATGTAGACATGTATATATATATATACTATTAGGTAAAATATACAGTATATGTATATATATGTATGTATAAATAAAAATATATATAGTAAACATTTGGAAATTTTACTATTTGGATATATATGCATGTACACGAAAAAATTAAAAAATAAATAAATATATATATGTATGTATAAATAAGGATACGTCTAGTAGGTATTTAATATTTTCACAAATTAAACATTTATATATATATATATATATATATATGTACACATGAATATGAATATTTATGTATATATGTATATAATCTTTATTTTCATATATGATATATATATAAGTGTAAGTATACGTATATTATATATATATATATATATATACATGTGCTTCATATTTTTATATTCATGTGCACACGTAAGTTATTATTTTCTTATATATGTATATATATATGTGGCATGAATATGTGTACATGTATATATAAACCTAGTCTTTAATATATATGTATACAAGTGTAATAGTAGGTATATGTATGTATATTTATATCTAGTATTTTCATATTACAAGAATTTTTGTATATATAATTATACAAGTATTTATATATATATGTATATCGTAGAATATTAGAAAATAATAAATTAGAAAAAAATAATAATAATTTAATAAGTCTAAAATCTCAAAAATAGGTAAAAATAAGTAATTAGAGTAAAATAAGCTTAAACTAATAAAATTGTCAATTATAATTATTAAATCATAAATATACTAAGAAAAAGATGAAATTAATATTTTATAACTTTTTAAATTAAAATAATAAATTTTGTGATATTTTTATATTGCAGTTCAAATTGCAAGTCACAACATCCAAAACGGACCTCGCTACGAGAAAATACACTTGGAAACGATCAAAATGGACTATAAGTTCATAACATCAAAACTAAAACGAAAAAATTATACGCAATTCGATAAAAAGCTCGAATTAACAATTTCGCATAACTAAGTGAAGTAAACATTACAAATTACAATACTAGTTTAGCTTTAAACTCCTAAACTTACAATTTTCTATATTCTTATTCTTATTCTCAAGTGATCTCGACTTTGACCTTGAGCTGCTCTCGAATTATTACAACCCCCGAATCGATTATGGCCGTCACATTACATAGAGGTAGCGAGAGGCCATACGTGGGTTGATTATTTGATTGTTATAGATTTCGTATGGTGTACACATGCGATATGACCTTACCCTAACCAGTGAGATTACTAAGCGTTGAAAGCGCCAACCTCCTAGCTAAGGATCAAGTCAAGAGGCCTCCGTTTAGGGGTGAGTAAAGGCTGCGTGAACTTACTCACAATCATATATAGAACTCATTTTTTATAAAACTGAGAATGGATATACCATTACATTTTAAATACGAAACGCGAAATTTCATTATGAGATAAGTTCTAGCATGATACCCAGATTTGACTGTGCCAATGTATCTCTAACCCTAACATCAAAGGGCGTTAAATCTGAATTTCATGCAGTACCTAGTCACCTGCATGTATATGTTTAGCATACTGATTGATATGCATTCATTTTATTGAATTTAATTAATGTATAACTTGATTGTAGTATGGTTAAGGGAATTATCTCACTAAGTTAGTTAGCTTATACCCTTATAGTCTTCTTTCACAGGCCAAGTTGTTCGTAAAGTCAGGACGTCGCATGCCCTAGGTTAATTGTTCATCAAGGGGTCGATGTGGGAGCAAGACATAATTAGAGTATACTTATGATAGTTTATCTAGACTATAGATCTAATTATGTAATAAAATGATACTAGTTTGAGTTAAGAAGTGCTTTAGACTTCTTATCTGTAAATTCTTATATAAATAGATTGTGTTTTATATTTCCTTAACCTATTATTATTATCATAAAATGATATTACTTACACTTACACCACTCTTAGTTGTTAGCTGTAGCCTTGTGTATCGTACAAAGGGTTATCAATTATAAGGAAATTCAATTTACAGTCCTTTATATGATATATGGCAGGTGCCATGACTAGCTCTTTTGGGTCGTGACATGTATCTTGTTTATTTACAAAGTTTTTCTACCACATTGTGAATGTACTTGCTGTTATTTTTAATACCATAAATGGCAAATTTGGTTTTTGTAGGTTTGTGACAATGAAGAAAATGTAAATGGTGAACTCTTGTAGGTTGATAGGGGTTTGTGTATTTAGTTGGGATTTTGGTGTTTAATGACCTACTTGAACTTGTTGAGGTATTAGAAATTTATCCTTTTAATGGGTTTTATTATAACTATGAGACCATAAAGAGATTAATTCTAGGAAATCCCTTAAGAGTGAAAGGATTTGCATGATTATAAGATCGACAGGAGATCAGTCATTGTCAAGCCCTATTTTTGTTTTCCTTAATTTAACCTGTACTAAGTCTAGCCTGCTAAATATAAGTTACTTGACATAAAATTAAGGAAAAAAAAAATTTATTTAAAAAATGTTTAAAAATATATTTTCAAAAATAACTTACATTCGCTAACTAGTTAAAATGGTAAAAAGTCAACTTAAGGTTTCTAGGTGGAAAACCCCTAATTTAGCTACTAATTCACAGATTTTCTAAAAAAAATAATTTTTCAAAAAATTTAACTGGAGAAATTGACTTGAAGGTTAACCTATTAAGATAAAAGTCACTATGTAAAAATTTAAAAAACTAACTAATGGGCCTTTATATTTTGGGTTTTCTTCTAAAAATATGAAAACATACAAAAATGTAAAAATGCATAAAAATGAAATTTTTATTATGAATTTTCCCCAAAATATGAAAAGAAAAAATATATATTTTACAAATTTTATAATTACACCAGAAGTGCCTATGTACTCGTTAATTGATATCAATCATACCATAGTTCTCATTTTACAAGAAAAGATTTAGTGAGTTGATAAATTTTCATAAAAATAGGTTAGGTTTACATTTTTTAAACAATTTATTTTTATTAAGAAAATCCTAAATAAGAAGCCCTAACTTTTATATTCTAATTTTGAAAAACCCAAACTTTAGAAGAAAAAAAAACAATTTTATACTTTTATTTAGAGAAAAACCTTTTTCTATGTGATAAATTTTCTTGAGAAAAAACTTTAAGTACCTAGATGCAATTTTGCATGAAATATGCAATTAATTTTGAAAACATAGCTAAGATGCTTAAACCATGGAAAATATGCCTAACCATGAAAAATATACAATCCTATCCTAATTTTTTAAGATGTGCAACCTTGATATAAATCTTCAGAAGATATGCAATTATACCTTAAAAATGCAACTTTAAAATATGCAAGGTACTTAAAATGCAAAATTTGTGAAAATATGCAATTTTATGCAATGTGCTATTTTTGAAAATTTTATGAAAATATGTAATTTTTGTGCAATATTCGAGAAACATGAAATTTTTATGAAAATAGGAAATTTTTAGAAAAACATGCTATGTTTTTTATGATAAACATGTAAAAAGTGCAACTACATGATGAGTACGCAAAATAAAAATAAATAAATAAAAATAAAAAAGCCATTTGACTAACTGATGATACTCAATGTGGAAAAAGAAAATCTACAAAAGACTCATATTGGTATATACAAAAATAAAAAAATCCTAACCATGTGAACTGTATTTTAAAAAAAAAAAACTAATAAAATAAGAAAAAAAAACTACACCTAATGCTAAAAGTAAAAACACTAAGTCATTAACAAGCATGCGTAGGTTAGGTGGATAAAGGTCGAATCAGTCATGGAACACCCTAAAACAGGTAAGATCCTGAGTTGGTTCGGATCTCTACAAGCTAGGTTCGAGTTGCGAGAAGGGAAAAAGTAGCGGCAAAACCACAATTCAACATGTCTTACAATGAGAATTTTGAAGGGGTAATTGAAGATTCATGTGTCCTTCATCAATGAAAGGATGATTGGTAGTGTTGCCTTAGTGTTTGGTGGCTATTTATGTTGTGTTTAAAGAATGGACAGTGGTAGCTTTGGGTTTAGTTAGTCGAGCCAATGAGTTTAGTTTAGATCTTCCATATTTATTGTAGGGCTCAAGTGTTCATGGTGTAAGTTGCTGAGTGACTATATTGAAGTAATATATGTGGGTGCACATCATGCTTAAATGCAAGAGGAAGGGTTACGTAAAGTAGCGGTTATAGTTGTTGTACTGTGGGGTTACATTTGCTATGGGGGTGGTTTGTGCTATTGTGAAGGAGAGAGTGATTAGATTGGGGCTGAGTTCGATAGTGGTTAAGTTATGGAGAAGATGGACATCCAATGGTGCTCACATAGGTATGGTTTTAAGCATAGTTGAGATGACATTGGGGAGCAAATGAGAAAGAGGTTTGAGGATGGGTGTTTCACAACATTAGGTTTGAGTATAGGGTGCTACAACATTAGTCATCAACGGTGAAGGAGTGTTATAGGGAATGGTCATGCACTGCCATTGGATCTGTTGTACAACGCAATAAAGAGATGGTGATAGAAGCTATTATAGTGTATAAGGATGACTCAAAATCTTCCTCCCTCTTTGCTGTGTTCCTAATCCCTCCTTTATAAGATTCAAAACTAAATCTTTTGTCATCATGTTAAACCACCCAAGAAAAGATTTGAATCCTACATATTCTTGTCAATTTTTTTTATAAAGTTGTTGTCATTGCAAATCATTATAAAATTTTATGTTTTCATCAATGATTCTATAAAGATTGTTCAAATCCACTTAAAAATAATAACAATTTAACTAAATCAATGGGAGATTTGAATTCTCCTCCATTTTCATATGCAGGCTTGTTAAAGAAGATCATGGTCACGTAACCAACACGTGATCACGAAAAGCATAAAAAAATAACTGCACCAATTGCTTTGAAGATTCAAACATATAACCTTGCCTTGCCATACATGCTCTTTAGGCAGCTATGCTATGCTCACTTTCTTAAAGTTTGATGGATTCAAAATGTATTTAACCCTTTCTAACTAGGTTAAGATTTAAATTTTATATTTCAAATCCAAGCCCAAAATGACTAATGAGCCGCTAACCACTAGTCCTCTTTCTCACATATAACTCTAAGGCCTCTAATCCCTTACCAGAAGAATTTTCTCTCATCAACCTGCTAATGACAAGAAACACTATGCAGAAGGAAGATGGTTGAACTCCTTGACAACTTTGGAAGGTTACACCAAGCTCTATTCCCTCTCTAGTGTCAATGCCAACTATTCCCTAGCCAAAGACTGTACCAAGTGATCTAACTTCTCTACTGCCAAGAGTCCCTGCTGAGTAACGTGAGCTACCCTCACCATAGCCAAGTACTCTTCTCTTGGCATTTTCCCCATTCTCATGGCATCACTTCTAATTTCAGTCTCTTTATTACCATAACATCTTAAATCCCTTAGCTTGTTGTGATTAGAGAATTTATATACGAAACCAGTATTACGCTACCACCTATCCATCTCACCTAACACTGTACTATTTTTCCCTTTTTTCGTTTGTCTTTTTTACCCTTTTTTGTATGTACTAGGAATTTCCCTTTCGTATGTCTTTTTGTAATTTCTTTATTTATATTGTTGCCCTAGGAACTTACTGTCCCTTTTTCCTTGTAAGCCAGAATCATCTTACCTTATAGATATACATTGAATATACTATTCATGAGAAACAACCCTCTTCAAGTCCATTTTTATGCACTCTTATCTAATCATGCTGAGTAACTCAGGATTAGTGGCAAGTGGACCTTGAAATCAACTTGTACGTCATATCAAGTGAAGTGTCAAGTTGTATTGTGTTCATTAGTGTGTCATATCCTCCGAGTAGCTTCATGTCAGCTACTCTAGTCAATTTGTAGACCTAATCTCTCTATTTTCTTCAATATTTCGAAGGAACCATTGGTTTAAATCTACTAAGGTAAATCTTAGTGATAATTGAGTTCTTAGGCTCATCATATAATCTTGGTATCAAAGCTTGAGATTATAATCGAAAGCCGTGTAGTGATAATCCATAGTAGCTTATTGTTTGCAATACTCTGTTTTCATTTGGAGGAATAGAGCAAGTTCACAGTTTACATGGTGTTTATGTATGTGGAAGGATTTCCTATATGAAGAGTATTTTTTGAAGCTTTGTTTTAAGAATGTCGAATCCTTGTATTCAAGAAGAGATTAACGATACCGAGAGTGATGCTCATGGTTGTGGTCAAGTTATCTAACAAACCCCACATACTACTAATGAGCAAATACAAGACCTTACTGCTATTGTAGCTAATTTGGCTATCTCAATACAAAGAGTCTTAGATACTAAGCTAAGAGAGAGAGTAGTTGAATAAGGCCAAGAAATGAGGGATAAGTCTAGAAGGCAAATGAATGAACAAGCACCAGAAGCCTTTCCTATGAACCAAGCACTACCCCGGTGTGCTAATAGAATGGCAAGAAGAAGGTTAAAGTTGGACGAAGTGGAAGAATATGAAGAAGAAGTAGAACAATGTGTTGGGATTAATGAACGTGAGTTTACAATGCCTAAAGGTACTGAACACCTCAAGCTACATATTCCAAGCTTCAATGGGTTTGGTAGTGTCGATGACTATCTGGATTGGGAGGAGAAGATCGAGAAGGTATTCGACTTCTACGATTATGAAGATACTATTTGTATCTGAGTAGCTACATTGGAATTCTCTAAATATGTAGCAATTTGGTAGAAGAAGTTGCAAAATGTTCGCTTAAGGGCCCAATGTGAAATGAACACTACGAGCAAGATACTTTCTAAAGTCTACAATATTTAAGACAGGGTAACCATTCAGTGGACGACTATGTCCGAGAGTTTCAATTGCTCATGATCCAATGTGATGTTAATGAACTCGAGAAACAAACAGTAGCACGGTTCATTTCTAGGCTAAGGGCCGAGATTGGCAACATAGTAGAGCTATAGAGACTTGCGACTCTGGACAAAGCCATCAAGGTAGCATAGAGAGTTGAAAGTCAAAGGCGGAACCAAGTTAGTCAAATGCCAAGTAGCCAACCTATGCTGCCGAACAGAAGCGGCATGCTAAGCCAACCAGGGAATGACCGACCATCAAACAATTCCGAGGTGGAACATCGAGAGCAAGTGTTAATCCAACTAGAAGAAGGCCAAAGTAAGGGCAAGGTCGAAGAACTTGAGGTCTAAAGAAACCAAGGTCAAAGCTCTAGAAGAATGACCTAAGAAATCAAATGCTTTAAATGTCTTGGTTATGAACATGTAGCTAGTTAATGTTCAAACCGTTGAGTCATGACTACAAAGGAAGACAAGCCCTAGTTTGAAGTAAAGAGGGCGAGCGATGGAGAAGAAGAGATGGGAGTTAAGCAAAAGTTGGAAGAGTTTCAAGAAGACCCCAATGCTGAGACACCTCCTAAGGGAAGTACCAAGTATTGTTTTGTCATTCAACGGTCCCTTAATGCATTTATAGCTGATGAGAATGAGCAAAGAGAGAACCTATTCCATATGAATTGTCGAGTGAATGGCAAGCTATGCGCTTTGATCATTGATGGAGGAAGTTGTACCAATGTCATAGCATAAAGGGTAGTAAAGGCCATGAAATTGCTGACCTTCCTATACCTTAGGCCATACAAGATTCACTAACTTAATGACAAAGGAGGCTTATATGTTACCAAGCAGGTTAAAGTACTAATTACCATTGGTGATAAGTATAAGGATGATGTATTGTGTGACATCCTCCCCATGTGCACTTCTCATATATTACTCAGCTGACCATAGTTGGTTGACTTAAAGGTATTGCACGATGGGTATAAGAACACCTACATATTCTAGAAGGATGGGAAGAAAGTTATATTGATAACCACGAGTCTTGAGGAAGTGCAGGAGGCCTAAGAAAAGGTTACTAAATCACTGCAGTAGAAGTCGTATGGAGAGTACACAGCCCTGCCCATATCTAAGCGCCTATGAATCGACCTAAGTATGGATTTCATACTCAACCTTCCTTGAACATTAAGAAGACATGACTCCATTATAGTTGTGGTCGACCGTTTCAGCAAGATGAGCCACTTTATTCCCTACTATAGAACTACTGATGCTTTATTTATTACTAATCTCTTTTTGTAAGACATTGTACGTCTGCATGGGCTGCCAAGAAATATTGTATCCAACCGCAATTCAAAGTTCACAAGTTTCTTTTGGAAAACCATAGAGAGGAAACTCGGCACCAAGCTTATGTATAGTACTTCTTGCTACCCTCAAATAGATGGCTAGAAGGAGGTAGTAAACAAAACAATCGACAACCGTTTGCAAGTAGGTATGAAGAAGAATCTACATGATTGGGACCTATGCCTACCTGTCATTGAGTTCGCTTATAACCGATCAGTTTATAACATGACAGGAAGGTCACCTTTAGAGGTCATCTATGGACTTACCCTAAACTTACCCCTGGATATAGCTATCAACTTGATCGTAAAAAGGGAAAGTCAATCTGGCCTACAACACTCTAAGGAATTCCAGAAGTTGTATCAAAAGGTTGCCGAACATCTAGCATAGACTGTAGCTTGATAGAAGGAACATAGAAGCCATGGAAGAAAACGAGTGATTTACAACCTTAGAGACCTTATCTAAGTCTACCTTAGTAAAAAACATTTCCTTGGGAAGAGAATGAGTAAGCTTTCCCCCAAATCAGACGAACCTTTTAAGATCCATGAGTACATCAACAACAATGCCTATGAGCTAGAGCTGCCTGATGGATACGATGTATCTGCTACTTTTAATGTAGCTGATCTCACACCCTATGTACCTGATTTAAAAGAGGGCCAAGATTTGAGGGCAAATCTTTAGTAATCTCGAGGAACTGATGAGCAGCCAACCACTGGTCCTCTTACTTAAGTACGACTTTGAGGCCTCTAGTCCTTCACCAGAAGAATTCTCTCTCATCAACCTACCGATGACGAGAAACACTATGTAGAAGGAAGATGGCTAAACTACTTAACAGTACTAGACGGCTATACCCAACTCTATTCCCTCTTTAGTGTTAATGTCAACTATTCCCTAGCCAAAGAATGTGCCAAGTGATCCAACTTCTCCACCACTAAAAGTCCCTACCAAGTAACGCATGCTACCTTCACCATAGCCAAGTACTCTTCTCTCGACATCCTTTCTATTCTCACGGCATCGCTTCTAATCTCGACCTTTTTGTTGCTGTAACATCTTGATTCCCTTCTCTTATTGTAATCAAAGAGTCTACGTATGGAACCAGTATTGCGTTGCTACCTGTCCATCCCACCTGACACTGTACTATTTTTCCCTTTTTGTCGTTTATCCATTTTACCCTTTTTCATATATACTAGGAATTTCCCTTTCATATGCCTTTTTGTAATTTCTTTATTTATATTATTGCCCTAGGGACTTACTATAAATAATCCCTTTTTCATTGTAAGCTAAAATCATCTTACCTTATAAATATACATTGAATATACCGTTCTTATGAAACAACCCTCTCCAAGTCCATTTTTATACACTCGTATATAATCTTGTCAAGTAACTTAAGATTAATGGTAGGTAGACCTTAACATCAACTTATATGTCATATCAAGTAAAGTGTCAAGTCATGTTGTGTTCGTTGGTGCGTCATATCCTCCAAGCAACTTCACGTCAGCTACTCTAGTCAATTCATGGACCTAGTCTCTTTATTTTCTTCAATATTTCAAAGGACCCATTGGTTCAAATCTACTATAGTATGTCTTAGTGATAACTGAGCTCATAGGCACACCAATGACCTAAAATACATTCAAATACACCTACTAAACAATTTTCAACATAAGTTTCCAAGACTTATTTTTTATTTATCTAGTAAAAATTATTCAATTCTTAAATAAAACTTTCTTTTGGATCTAAATTTTTACTGGACTTTTTCTCAAAAAATATTTTTCTTAATAAAGCCCAAATTTAAAAAAAATCCTCAAAATTTATTACATTGCATGTATATTCTTGAACTCTACTGGACCCAACCCTAAACAACTAACTGACTTGACTTAAACACTTTTAATACTTTATATTTTTTAATTTTTATTTTCAATTTTTAATATTTTTAGATTTCTTTAAACTTTGGGTAAAATAAAAAATAAAAATAAGTAGGCAAAAATAGTGTGTCTACAGCCATGTATCTTCCAACAAGTCAACAAGTTTGTAACATATTAATAAATAAGTTTTTACAACTACGAGACTGCAAGGACATTAGGAGTAGGAATCCCATTAAATTCATACTACTTTATATGGTTATAGTGAATTATGATAGGTTATGAGATAAAGAGGAGATTGACCTCCAATTTTTAGAACAAGAGCACTTACTTTGTGACTAGAATTAAGTGTTTAATTGATCATATAGGAAAATGAAATCAAGAGGAGATTTTTCGCTACATAGTTAGGTAAGATATCTTATCTAGGATTGAACTCAAGTGAATTCCGTCAAAACTCATTTGAAAATGATCCCTAATATCATAATGGCATAACCTCACCACTACATTGGAAACATGTTACAAGCTGACATCTTTAGTATTTTTGTAAGTTGTTAACATTTGCTCCCATTTTTGCTTTGAATTACAACTGACCACTTTCCATTCAACTCACCTAGATTAGAATAATAGGTTAGGATTTGGTACTTAATCGAGCCCCTCTTCTTCAGGAATTCAACTTGGTGAGTACTCATCAATATTATTACCACAAACGATCCGACACATTGGTTGGTGAAGATGACATTGCTTTTGAAAAGCTTTAATTATAAAATTTATGTTCATAAAAACTAGTTTCAAGTGTCGCCAATCACCTCCCTATCATCCTTTAAGTTTTCACAACACTAATGATGATGTAGAGGGCACGTCTTGCACTAGTGCTAGTAGTAGAGCTTTAGGTGATTCATTCGAAAATTCTTCCACTCAAGTGTTAGAGGTGCTAGTAAGAGCTTCATGGCATGGATCAATTTTAAGCTCGTAGACATAGGATAGTGGACCAATTCCATTGTAAGGAGATGATCAAACATGCCAATCCCCTTCACTAGCTGAGTGATAAAAGGTAAAAGTACAAATATTCGTGAGAAACATATTACAACTTTATCATCACAGTTCCTATAGGTTAAGTGCCTTTTTCAAGAAAATATAGAATGGCAGGAATATTTAAATAGTTTTGATTATTTATCAGATCATAAAAACATAATTTTTGAAGATCTCTTTCTTCTATTTAGGATCGAACATCAATTGCAACTACTATAGATCTCGAGGTTTATTCTCCCTTTCTACCCTTTTATGTTTCTTTCTTTTTCTCTTTTTCTCTTTGTTCTTCTTTCATTGTTCTCTATTGGCCGATTATACGTCTTTCGGTTCTCAAAATCAATTTTCCTTTTACATCCTTACTCAAAAAATTCTTACTCCTCTCTTCATTTCCCATCCATTTCAAGTACTTTCTTACCAAAAGCATGTCCAGTTTAGCATCCAACAATAATCATTCTAATGATTCAACTAATGCTTAACATTGGAGCCAAGGCCTACTCATAACTTCTAAAGTAGGCGATGTTCTCCTCCAAAGCATACCACTATCATGGTATATGTGAAAGGTGATTAGCCCTGGGATTTGTCTAGTTATGTTGATTTAGTGAGAGTTCATGCCCTCAAAGCTTAGAGAATTAGGAAAATTCCATTCCATAATTACCCTTTTGATGCTAAAGGCAATTCTCTAATTGTTCCACTGTACAGTGGCAAAGAATACAATCTAAGCCCCAATGGTGTTGAAAGCATAATTGGAGAAAAAGAATTTAACGATATGCAACTTCACTTTCATTCAACTCCTCACTACTGGAGAATCACGCAACCTTAAATCCATGAACACATCACTTCCCTCGGAGAGTATGAGTTTGCACTCTTTAAGAAGTATTTCTAAGTTAGTCTTAGATTTCCCTTTTCTATTTTTGAGATATCTATTTTCACCTACCATCATATCTATCTGAGTATGTTAACTCCCAACTCATATAGATTGATGATGGCTTCTGAGTATACATGTGAGGATCTAGAAATTAGGGCCACTCCAACCTTGTTCCATTACTTTTTTTATGATCAAAAGGGGTGAGGGATGGTTTTATATATGTACTTGACCTAAGAGGAAGATTTTGATTGGGTTTGAATCTTCGATCCACAATTGGAAGAAGAAGTGGGTCATGGTTAGGTTGGCGACTAATCTACTTAACTATACTTTGGTCCCGACTGATTAAGCAAATCAATATACAAAAGTTACTTCTTAATGACCAAGCTACCTATAAGACCATTATGAAGACATTTAATAACCATTGGTTCCTCTAGGATGTATACACTATCATTTAGAAGTACTATTATAGAGCTCTAATCTTCTTAAAGGATGAGGTCAAAGCCTTAAAAGGCGTAAGTGCAATTCGAGGGGATGATATAGAGGGCACAAATGAAGGTACTTTTGTGGAGGAAGGTACATATCTCTTGAGATTTCATCATGCTGAATGGGCTTGTTAGAGGAGGGACCTTTACTGACTACTTCAAAGGTTGGTTGGTCTTCCTTGCCTATGCTCGGTGGTGTTTGTAAGCTATTCTTTTCCATCTTTAAATTTCTTGATTTGGCCTACCCTTGATTTCTTATACAAATATGAAGCTTAAGAACTCGAATTCTAAAAATTTAGTTACCTGCTTAAAGGCCAGCATTACTCCTAGAAAGGAAGGGGAGACAAAGAAAGCTCCCCCCAAGACCACCATTACTAAAAAATCCTAAGAAGCACAGGCTCCTAAGGGGCAATTAGTCGTAAGAGAAAGACCATAGAGGTTGACTAGTTGAGGAAGCAGCCTAATGTTAAGCCTAAAGAAGCACTTCTCATTCGAGATCCTACAGGAGGAAAGGCCCTAGAGGAAGATCAAGAAAAGGACAACAAGAAAGATACTAGCTAACCTGATGGAGGCTTCACAAATCCTTTGATAAAATAAGCTCCAATTGCACTTCCTAGGCTAATGCCTCTATCCAGGAAAGAGAATAAGTGCATCAATTTTTCCCCTTGTAGAAGGTCAACTTGAATGACTACACTTTGGGTAATGGTAAGATTGCTCTTGAGTTGCTAAAGGAGATCCATCTTCTAGAAGATGTCGATCCAACACCAACAATGTCAAGTATTGCCAATTTGCTAATGCTGATAGTCTCTAACAATTGGTTGCTTCCAAAATTTATGATGCAAGGATATGGCTAATCATGATAAGAATTGGTGCTTCATATATCTCTGTAGCTTTATCCATTGTCTTTTTAGTGTTCTTAACACCTACTTATGATCATTAATGCTTTAATGAAGGAAAAGAAGGTGATAAAGTTTCTGCCCACCTAGGGTTTTATTCTTATTTTGTAGATCTTCCTTAATTCATTCTCTATATGATTTCTTTTCAAATTGTAGGGGAGGCCAAGAATTAAGTAGCACATATTAAGGCTGAGCAAATGAAGCTTATAGAGAAATAGGTTGAGGAGAAGGTGAAAATGAAGGATGATATAAAGGGTTTGAAGGAGAAGGTAGACAAAGAGGTCAAATTGAGGGAAGAGAAAGAAGTTGCTCTAGTTAAGGAGCAAAGGAAGAGCTCCTAGCTTGTTACCAATCTATAGGGGACTCAAAATGAACTGGACACTCTCAAAGGTAAACATGTTGAAGAAGTTTTCCAATTGTGGAGCTCGTGTGATGAGTTGAAGGGCAAGATTACCAACCTTAAGGAGAAGGTTAGTTAAGGAGATAGCTATGAGAAGGTTTTCCAAGAGATCCAAGACAACGAAGAATATCTAAGTATGCTTTCAGAGAAGATGCTGGATGGTGTCATTGGCTAGGGAGGAGATCTTATTTTACCACTCGCACTTTGATTTAAGTTGGTTAGATTTTGCAACCAGAGATTGGAAGAAAGAAGCCTCCTTAAATAAAGAAAACGTAGCTGAACAAGGAGCAAAGGTCGACTAACCTACTGAAGGTGATGATATTCCTACCACTACTTAGGATGAAACCTAAAATGCTACTCCTAACACTCCCAAGACTCCTGATTCTCCTATCACCAACCCTCTTGTCGATCTAAAACCCTACTTTTGATAATCCAACTACTAAAGATTGAACTATTTTTGCTCTATTCCACTTTATTTTATTTTCTTCTATTGAATACTCTGGTTGTTGATTTAGTCTAAAATGCCATCCTTTGTTTTCATGTATGTGTGTTGACATTTTTATGCACCATCATTGAGAAATTATGCCAGTCCACTTTATGATTGGATTGTGTTTCCTGCTTATTTCAATTTATGACCTCAACTCATTGTTATTTAGTAACTTAGGGCCTCTAATAATACATTATTCATGCTTATTTTAGAACTTGAAAAAGTTTTAGCCCATTGCTAAACAACTTAAGGTTTTTGGTAGCTCGTTGTCTATGTGTATCTTTAGACTCAAAGCAAATGAGCTCATTGCTCTTTAATGGTTAAGGCTCTTTATAACTAGTTGTCCTTATTTATCATAAAATTTAGAGAATTTTAGCTGAATCCTTTTTTTTATCTCAATTTTTAGATGCTCTATTCCCGTCATTTATCATATGTAAGATTTAGGGATAAAGCATTACATAATTTACTTATCGTTCATTCTATAGGGTTTAGAGGTATTTTACTTATAATGTTTTGAAAGGAGTTAAAGTAGAGCCTTTAACCATTCATGTTGGTATGGGCTCACAATATGGACCCTAAATTGGCCACATTCTCAATTAACCTTTTAATGTTAAGGAAAATATCAAGATAAGGACTAATATTGTAGAGCATCACATGATTGAAACATTTCATTACCAACATGATCATAAAACAAACCTAAGGAACAACTACATGCTAACACATAATTCGACACATTAATGCCGACAGTCTAACAGCTTCATTAAATAAGACAATAGGAATTAATTCAAAAACAAAAAAGAAAAAGAAAACATATGCACACACACACACATAAAAACAGCCAGTGAATTTGAAATTGCAAGCTCAAATATATTTTTACTTCAAAGAGGTCGGTCACTTGAAGTATGGCTTCAAATTATCTATGTTCTAAGCTCAAGGAATAAGATGACCATCAAGCCTTTGTAATCTATAAGCCCTTTCATTTCCTATGACCTTTTTTTATCCTTAAGGGGTCCTTTCATGTTGGATACATTTTCCCTTTAGTTTTCCTAACTCCCAGAGCTTCTCACATCCTATATACAAAATCACTGGGTCGGAAACAGTTATGCCTAACTTGTTTGTCATAATATCAGGTTGCATGCTATGCTGCTAATAAGCAATTAAATGGGCCTTTACTAAAGCTTAAGTCTCATGAATAGTGTCAAGATTCACTTGGAGGTCAATGTCATTATATTCAGGGTTATAAGCTCAGACTCTTGCACTTTTAATTTGAAGCTTGATTAGCAAAACTGCTTTAAACCTAAAAGCTAATTGGCAAGGAGTGTGGTCGGTCGAAGTTCTATGCATAGTTCGGTAACCCCACAAAACATTAGGTACCTCCTTTGCTTACTTGCTACCAGTTTGGTTTACCCTCTTTCATAAGCTGTAGAGGATAACTTTGTTGACTACTTCTATCTATTCATTGCTCTAAGGGTATGTAACTAAAGTATAGCATAGAAATGTGATGTGCCTTGCAAAACTCCATAAACTTGAAATTATCGAACTGAGGTCCATTATTCATAATAATGGCATAAGGGATCCCAAACCTAATCAAAACATTATTAGCAACAAAAGCTTATATGCTCCTTTTAATGATGCTCTCCACTGCCTTCACCTTGACCTATTTTGTGAAATAGCCCACAACTACAATTATGTATTGCCTTTGCTTGGTGGTCTTTGAAAATGAACAAAGGATATCTAGTCTCCATTGAGCGAAAGGCATGGGACTAGAGTAGAATGAGGTATGTAATTAAGGCTCTTTCTATGGGAGCATTCTTCTTACTACAATCACAAACTTATACTAACCTAAGGGAGTCCTTCTTCATGGTATGCCACCAATATCCTAACCTCAAAGCTTTCACATATAGAGCTCCAACCTTGATATGATTGCTACATACCCCTGCATGTAGGTCTAATAGGAGCTGTTTAGCTTCGGTAGTTCATAAGTACCTCTAATTTGGCATGTGATTGGTAAATAAGTGCACCTAGTCAAGTTATAGTAAAGTAAACAAATTGAGTCCAAATGTCAATCCCTCAAAGACTATCTATAAGTGTGAATACTAGCACTTACCCCTATCTTAATATCTAGTGTAACAAACAATTGTAAATAATTAAAGACAACTATTAAAATAAAACAAAGAACAAATAAAAACAAGAAAATTCATTTAATTAAAGGTAACAAAATTAATTTTTCTATAAGTAAAAAATAATGAACAAAATATAAAATAATTAAATACGAATACATAAACTTAGTATTCAATTAATGATCTCCCAAGAATAATTATGCAAGTTACCAATCTTATTCTTATTTATTGGACAATGGAGATGCTTAATATGAATTGACTAAACCACATCTATAGTTAATTCCTACCCTTGAGATTACTTTACTTAAATCACTTCTGCGATAAAGCATCCTAAGATCACATTAAGATCATGGATCCCACTATTAGTTGCCCTAATATTGAGAAATCAAATACCTAATCACTTAGTCTTATCAATTCCTTCCAACTATACAAGTTTATTTATTGTAAAATCTCACAAACTCTATAACAAACTTAAACATCGAATTAATAACCTAAGTAAATACTAATTCAATACCAATATGCACAATGCAATTAGATCACAATAATAAGAAATCATATATTAATAATAAAAGAAAATTAATTACATAGCAAACTAAGGTTCACAATAATTGAGTACTAAAACTAAATTGAAAACACCACAATAAACAAAGGAAAAGAAAGGAAATGTAGGTATCTCTAATCTATAAATTTGCTATCATCTATTGTGTTCTCTAATTTACAAGGCTTATATCCTATTTATAGTAAAAAAAGAATTTCAAAATGTATCTTGAATATATCTACAATGTATCTACAAAATATCTTTTACATGACTTCAATATTTTTTAAGATATATGCTTGCATATCTCTTTAATTCACTTTCCAAATTTAACTCATATAATAAAATATAATAGAAGCATGGCATCTTGAACTTCAAATCTTTCCAAAAATAAGAAGATTTACAATCCATGAAGTCACCACACCTTAGGATCACAGTCGTAGAGTTGGGTGTAATCTTATACTTTGTCTAAAAATCTTTAATTTGGATGGAAATTAATGACAAGAGGTCCTCAGCCAAGAGACACGGTTGTGGCTTCCACCTATGATTCTCTCTATACTTCATTTCTTGCTTATATTATTTCACTTCAATTCCTTAATCAATACTTTACTCCAAATGAACTCCAAAACTTGATAAAATCACTTAAAATTCCATTGAACACTTTCAAAGTTCCTTAAAATGAAATTTAAACAAACTAAGCTCCAAATTGCTATAAAATTAACTTAATTAATATATGAAATTGCACAAAACCACCCAAAAATATGTATGCTAATTAAGTGTTATCAATATGCTCAACCCTCTCTTGTAGAGCTCTCCATCTATAATGATAAAATTGGAGGCCTTATAAATGAGTCTCTAAGTTTCTTTAGTATCCGTAGGCGGGACTCCTCCTTTTAGGTAGTCAAGGATGAGATCCATCCACTAAGACTCTAACTCTTTAGATTGTACCTCTAAACATTCCATAAGTTGCTTATCCATGCTTTTGTCTAACAAATACTCTATGAAGACATCCTCTTCCCAGTTTAGAAAACTTGTAAAGGCTAACTTTGATAATTTTTCGACTACATAATTTTGTGTTCGTGGAATCTTAAAATATTGCCAAGAATCAAAACACAACTTTAGCTCTTTGATCAACTATAGATTCTTAGCCATATTTTCATCCTTTACTAAACTATCTCGTTTCACTTGATTGACAACTAGTTGTTAATCTAAATAAACATCCAGTCACTTGGCTTTAACCTCTTTTGCCAACTTCATTTTGACTATAAGTGCTTTATACCCAGATTCATTGTTGTTGGTTAGAAACCTAAACTTTAAAGCATATGAGATCCATGCTCCCATCAGACCTTTCAATATCAAGCTAACACTACTACCTTCACATGTCAATGACCCATCTACATACAAAATCTAGGGTGATTCTTAGTTCTAAACAGCAGATTCTTCACTTCTTGTAAACTCCACTACAAAGTGAACTAGAGTTTGAGCCTTACATGACTTTCTTAGCCGATGTTAGATGTTGAAAGCGGTCGACTCTAAGGCATACTTCACTATTCTACCTAAAGCATCAGGCTTTTGCAATGCTTGCTTTAAAGGCTGGTCAATTAGAACAAGAATCTAGTTGGCCATGAAGTAAGGTCGAAGTTTCCTTACTACCACAACAATTGACAACACAAGCTTTTCTAGCTTCATGTAACAAAGTTTAGGTCCTTGCAAAATGTGGTTGACATTATAAACTGGTTGATGGATTCTCCTATTTGCTTGTCCCAACATGGTCAAGAGGGCTCAATCCCTAATTGAAAGGTACAAGTATATAACTTCTTCATTAATGGGCTTTAAGAGGATAGGATGTGTTGTAAGAAATTCCTTCAATGCTTGAAACACCCTCTTACATTCTTCCATCCATCTAAACTCAAAAGGATTTCTTAAAACCCAAAAAAAACTCCATACATTTTTTAATACTTTTTTATACAAAGTGATTTAGTGCTGTAACTCTTCTATTAACCTCTAGACCTCCTTTATGGACTTCAAGGATTCCACATCCAAAACAGCTTGATTCTTTTCGAGTTTAGCTTCTATCCCTTACTATGTTACAATGAATCCTTCAAATTTCCTTAACAAGGCCCCAAACACACAATTTTTTAGAGTTCAACTTCATATGGTAATACCTTAAGGTGTCGAAGTCTCCTCTAGTTCAGAGAGATGGACATCATTAGTCTTTCTCTTTGCAATCATATCATTCACATATACTTCAATATTTCTATACATTTGTGGCTTGAACATCTTCATTACAATCTCTTTTATGTGGGTCTTACATTCTTCAAACCAAACGACATTACCTTTTAACAATATGTCCCAAAGTTAGTAATGAAGGAAGTGTGTACTTGATTGGAATGATGCATCATGATCTGATTATATCCTAAGAAAGTATCCATGAAGCTTAGTAGGGCATGCCTTGAGGTCAAGTCAACCATCTCTCTATTTAAGGCAAGGGAAAACAGTCTTTCAAGCATGCCCTAAGATCAGTAAAATCTATACACATTCTCCATTTTTCATTGGCTTTCTTGACCAATACATAATTAGCCAACTAGGTCGGGTATGACTCTTCTTTAATAAAATCAGCCTTCAATAATTTATGAACCTCCTCTTCAATTGCAACTTGTCTCTCAAGTGGAAAATACCTCTTCTTCCACTGCACCACTTGAACATTTGAATCAATGTTAAGCCAATAAGTGACCACTTCCTCTAAAACACCTAGCAAGTCAAATGGGGACCATGCAAAGACATCCCTATTAGCTTAGAGGAATTTTATCACATGTTTGTAAAGGTTAGGGGCTAAGCTAGCTCTAATCTCAATGGTATACTAAGGGTGATCGTTTAACTAAATGGTTAAGGTTTCTTCTACAGGCTCACCTCGAACCTACAAGCAATGGCTCGTCCACTGCTCATTGTGATACACTTGATCTTTCTTTAAAGCTTTTAAGTATAAGGCTTTAGCTAACTACTAATCCCCCTTATGTATACCAATCCTATCAAGATCAACAACTTTGCTTTCTAATTAGCTATGGATATGACCATCCTAAATATGTTGATTGATGTCAGGCCATGATCTCGTTATAAGGTAAGGCACAATCTATTATCAAGAAATCTACTTCTTTTTCCACCACATTTTCATCATCTCTAATTTACAAAGTCAAGGTGACAACTCCTTGGATTTTGATTAGCTGGTTGTTGAAACCATACAAATTATATTTTTAGGGTTACATCTTATAATTCTCTAGCTTTGGTTGCATCTAATCAAATGCATGCTTGTAAATGATATCTATCGAACTTCCAACGTTTACCATAACTTTCCTTATTTCAAATTCAGCCATCCTGATCATAATGACTAGCGCATCATCATAAGGAAATTGTCTCCCCTACATATCTTTGCAAAAAAAAAAAAATGATCATATGATCCATCTTATGTCTTTTACCTCGAACATTCAATACATGATCTCCTTGTAGATCTGCCAAGCTTAATGTAGCCAATGTACTAACTCCTCTTGGTCCTCTAAACATTACGTTTATTAGTCCTCTTAGAGCTTAGTTATCACCTATATTGTTATCCTAAGCTACCAACTTTCGATTGTCATTCTTGGAATAGATTGGTCAATCTTCCTTCTCTATATAGGATGCTCTATCGTCTCATCCTTCTCAATAATAAATTTTGCATGGTTTCCTCTTTGAATAGCGTCTTCAAGTGCATTCTTCAACTGAATACACTCGTTAGTATTGTAACTATAGCTACCATCTAAATCACAATAATTGTTACAATTTTTCTAGAAAGGGTGATTTCTCATCCTCTCTAGCCAAAGTAGGAATCCTTGGTTCTAAACTTCTATCAAGATGTCCAACATATGTCAGTTTAGAGGCGTATGTATAGCATAGGTCAAAATAGTTTATGTCCGATCTCCTTAAGATCTACTTAGCCGATCTCACATATCAAACTTCTTACCTAAGGGATCCTTCATTGATATTCTTTTCTTCTTTGATCTCCTTTCCAATTTTTCCTTCTTAAGCTCCTTACGAGCTTACATCTAATCCTCTTGGCATATGAAATTCTCCAACTTTGTGGTAAATTCATCAAGCGAGGTTGGAAAGTGCTTAGCCAAGGATTTGAAGAATTTAAAATCTTCTCTAACACCTCGGCAAATGGCATGGAGAGAAATGCACGTATTACAATTAGTGATTTCAACCATTAGCTAATTGAACCAGTGCACACAATCCCTTATACTCTCTCCTAGCTTCTATTAAATAGAGGTTAGAAGTGAAGAGTCCTTCATAGAGTGCTTACTAGGTAAAATTGCCAAAATTCATCAACAAGTTGGTCAAAAGAGGAAATTGAAGTTCATTTCAATGAATTAAACCAATTGTTCACTTATTTCCTTAGGGTAAAGGGAAACACCTTGCAAGAAATGGCATCTGATAGCTTATACAGTTCTTTTAATGTACAAAAAATGTAGAGGTGATCATCTAAGTCCTTTTTCCATTCGTAAGTGTTGATTTAGGGTAGTCAAAAACTTAGGAGCAAGACTTCTCCCACTATTTCACAAACAAAATGACTCAATTTTCTTCCTTTTGGTTCAGCTTCCTTCTTAGAACCTCTTTTGTTCTCCAATTTCCTAATATATTCTTCTAAATCCTGTAGACTCGTGTCTAAAATAGCCTTTTGCAGTAAATGAGCAATCAAGTGCTTGATCATGCCTTCTATATGAGCAATTAATAGCTTGTGATGTTATTTGCTAAAAGCCCTTGTCAGCAAGAAAATTAAGCTGTAATTGCTTATCGACTTCGTTCACTATAAGAGCTTTACCACATGTACAACACTAGTCATCATCTTGAGGAGCTAAGTTCACTTCCTCTTCACTACCTCCAAAGAGGGGGGCGAAGAAGATGTTGCATCATGTTCTTGAAGTTTTCCCTCAACTCCTGATTGTATGCCTTGACATTCACCAGTTCCTTGGTAAATCATGTATAAAAGGCTTCAAGTTGCAAAATGAGCAATGTATCGTCTTGTTAAGTCTATTTTTGCCTTAGGGTATCTTTTACTTTCATTGGAAGCACTTTTAGCATATGCTGTTATGGTGATGTCCCTTCTTGAACCATGTAAGGGGCATTAATTCTCCCCCTTAACCCAATCGATAGAGTGGTGTCATCTTTTCTTCTCATTTTAGTAACCACTTTTATAATGTGCTGTTATGGCATATTCATTGATTGACGTCCCATCGCAATTTGATGTTGTATTCACTAGTGATGCTTCAACTTATATGACGTAACACAAAAGGATGCAACCATTATGTATAGAAAAGAATGAGTTGCTAATGATAGGCATTAGCGAAGGGGGCATAACACGACACACATCTAGAGCAAATCTCATAAACTACATGCCATTACTTCCTTATTATGATGTTTCATGCAACTAGAACATCTATATTATAGTTTAAGATTGGAGATTATTTTATCTTGTTAAGTAGTGATTATATGCATGCATTAGCCTTTTCTTTTTCTTTTAGCCGATGATTATGATGATTATCTTATGTGTACGTGTAAATGCTATGTAAAGGCTAGCATCTACTTATGGTACTTCATAGATGATGGAGTATAATGGATCCAGGATAATAATTGTTGGCGATCACCCTTTAGCTTAAGGCTTTAAAGGTCCAAGCCCATTACCAAGCTTAACCAACCTTGTCAAAGGCTCTTCTTGCCTCGACCTAATGGTTTCTCTCACCAAATATGATGGCAAGGTTACCATATGGCTCAGTTCTGTCCGTAGAGCTCAAGACATCAGCAAGCGCTCTAGATAACCTCTAAGCACATTAGGGAGTTCCTTCTTAAAGGCTCAATGTTCTACCTCTTGACCATTAAGAAAAAGCTTGTCTCCAGCTTAGAATAACCTTACGAAAGCTCACCATCCGACATAGTCGAACTCATTACCCTCCTAGCCCTTTTCTCTCTCCTCATTATATGTTGAATGACCAACTGCCACACAGCCTACTGACAAGCCACCAACCTATGGCGACCATCCCTACTGATGGGATAAACCCATCCCTTAACCTTCTACCAACCATAGAAGGGTATCAGTCTTTCCTCATACTAACAATACCACTTCCTTAGACTTCTTTCCAACTAATCTTCTCATGCTACGTGTCTAAACAAGTTAGCTCTCCTAACCTATAAATAGGAAAGAAAGCACCAAGTAAGAGGAACTTGGACCTTTTAGGAACTCTCTTAATCCATTATCTCCCTTAATCTCTCGGAGACTAGAAATATTCTCCTCACTAACTTAAGCATCGAAAAACCTTCATTAACAATGCCATAGGGGGTCTTTGGCAAGTCAACTATCATTTGTAGCCAACAAACCACCAAGAGTGCACCTAGAAGTTATACCAATGATTTCCACCATCACCAATAATAATAATAGTACTCTATAATTCATAGATTGTTATACTCATATTTATGATATTTTAATCAATTTCATAGACTTTTATTAATACTCGAATTTGACTTGATACAAGGAATGAACATATTCCTAAACATATTTGTAAAATGGAATATATAAACTAACATAATTACAAAAGAATGTTGATAACACAATTGGTGTGTACAGCATATTGTTCAGAAAATTTAACCTTACTTTGCACCTCTTTAAAAATACATCCCGTAAAATTATCATTATCGCCGATGAAACAGTCCTATCAAAGGAATCTCATCACTACAACTGATTGAGGGCTGGGCTATATAACAAACCGTTTATCCCTTTTATATTAAACTCCCGACAACCTTTATCCCCAAGGAATATAAGCTAAAGAGAAAATAAAGCAAAATATAGAAAAGATGTCAAAACACAAAGTAAAAGAAAAGAAAAGGTAAAGATGAAAAAAGAAAAAAAGAATAAATGAATAAATCAACGCATATCTCTCTTTCCCCACTTTGCGTGCCTTTCCAACGCAGCTCCTTTAGCTCATTTTCAACTCCATCTTTTGTCTCTTCATGAAATAGAATAGTTGACATCACTTTACTTGTAGTATTTCATTCTTCTTTTACCATGAATTTAAATTGATTCCAACATGCCAATACCAAATTTCCTAGAAACCTTCATTACCACACATTTATTTCTATTCCACCTACTTCCATCTTCAAGATTGATCTAATTACATAATCCGGTAAGTAAAAGGTCTTTTCGCCAGTAGTACTTCTTGTAATATGGCGTCGCCGGAGTATCCCGAAACTTGGAAACCTTACATAACTCGTAAGGATTGCTTGAAAGGATCTTGCACCTGGTATTGTCCTCAGTGGTGTTTCACAGTTCTCCCTCCTCCTCCTCCACCGCCTTTCGGATTCCCCGACGATGATTCTAGTCCTAGTTTCCCCCCTCTAATTATCGCTATTATCGGTATCTTAGCAAGTGCTTTCCTTCTAGTATGTTACTATACAATAATTTCCAAGTATTGTGGGAGTAGAAGTACAAGAGGCGGCGAAAACCATGATCCTGGAGCAGAATTTGAAGACAATTACAGCAATTCGGGGGCGGTCGATGAACCGTGGCATGTCTCTGGGCAAGGTTTAGATGAGGCCTTGATCAAATCTATTACAATTTGCAAATATAAGAAGGGTGGGAGTCTAATTGAAGGGACTTGTTCAGTTTGTCTAAGTGAATTCCTGGAGGATGAAAGCATAAGGCTTCTTCCCAAATGCAATCATGCGTTTCATATACTATGCATTGATACATGGCTAAAATCACACTTGAATTGTCCCTTATGCCGCTCGGATATCATCTTTACGAGTAGCTCTCCAGTTAAATCGCCTCCTCCAGTGCCTGAAAATCCTCCAGGCAATGAAGCCTTGCCCGAAATCCACCAAGAGAATCGAGATTTCGCTGTGGATGAGAGGGTGGAGGGTATAAATCACAGTGTGGTTGTTCCTGAGACCCCGTTGCAAACTTTTAGTATGGGAAACATGCAGGCAAGACTCACTATTGTTGAAATGGGAGATCATGTAGGAATCCAACCAATTAGAAGATCGTTTTCTATGGGGCATTGTTGTCGATCTCGGGTTTTTGTCGAGGAATTTTCGCAAAATAAAGAGCATGATGAAATTCAAATTGAAGGTTGTACGGGCAACGTAGGATCACCAAAATGTTGTGTGGGAGATGCTATCGGGTTTGGGTATAAAACGAAGCTCTTACATTGTATGATGAGACCGGCAATAGTGGGAAGATCATTTTCCAGTGGTAGGTTATCACTCTCTAGGCATGGAAGAGTGAAGAGTGCAATCATCCCTGTGTAAAGTGTAATACTGAAAATATATTGCTTAATTACATAATATTGGTCGTCAAATTCTGGTTTCACTGTAATTACTATCCTATGTTTTTATATATTTTGGCTGCCAGTACTAGTTACTACTTTCTCTCGAGGTGATCTTCAAACCATTGTTTTAGAACAATGGGGGAAACAAAATTGTCAATATTATTATTCTTGATCAAAATCAAGAATTATTTTTGCCCTATACCATCAACAAAAATCAAATATCTCATTTGAGATCACTATATTAAAATTTTTCACAGCAAATTTTGTTGAAAATTTTTTAATTATAATTTTGTATATTGTTTTTCAACTTACTAGCATTTGAGGAAAGAAATAACTACTCCATTCTAAACCTATGATATGTAAATTTTTTTCTCAATGGTCACATGCCACATCAAGTAAAAATTTCATTAACAAGGGTTTGCATATATTCTAAAGTTGAAAATAAAAGCAATAAATTGGAAGGAAAAGAATCCTTTTCCTAATCCACAATGGGATGCTAGCCGCCAGGAGGGAATACTGGTTTGATCGACCAACCATTTAGGTAGGTTGTACCGGCCATCCCTATAGCGCCAATGACTCCAAGTCTTAGGTGGTCGGCTAATCTCTAAAAAAAAAAAATTAGCTCATTTAAAGCTACTGTTGCTGACATTACAAGCCCCTAATAATTTAAAAGTAAAAAGGAGGAAAAAAGAAAAAAGCATTTTATATGCCTAACTAAAGTCGGGTTGCTCGTGTTTTTAGTTTTACACTGTTGGTTGTAGTTCATTTTCAATAATACAATGGATTATCAGACCAAAAAAAAGGTACAACATATTGCGAAAATAGAAATATATAATCTGGACGAATATATGGGGATATTCATGTAAAAAAATATGTAGAATGACATTAATCTTGTATACAATGTCTAGTGAACATCTCTAGAAATAGAGATAAATTGAGTAACATCTTAGTTTAGGTATCCTGTAATGCCCTAGATCAAAAGTAATAAATAATTAAACAAACAAATACTAATTAATCATTGAAATCATTCAAATGTGATATTTATAAAGCATTTAATTATAAAAACAAGACTAAATAAAGAAAATAGAATAAGAAAAGTATAATAAGGACTAGATAATATATGATTATTGTATTATATTTAGTTTACACAGTATTTGATACAAAATTTTATACTATTCCTTATTAAGTATACGTAAGTAATAAACTTGTTATTATATTTTTTACATATATTCTCTCAACATTATCTAATATATATTTTAATTATATTTTTATATTATATGAAATATGACTTGAAAAGAGCATTGAATTTATATAATTAAATTAATTATATATAATATTAAATAAAAAGCCTTAGATTTACTAACTATTAAAAAATTAATTATTTGTATTATAAATAAATAGTATAAAAATAATATATTTATTTTTTAGAAGAAGCCAATAACAATGAATTTGGAGGGATATTTTTTAGAATATAAAATATTTTTACTTTTATCTTTTGAATTTTATTTTTATATCATAATATGAGTGGATAAAATTTAAGTCTTTTGTTTAATCTATTAATCCAATTTTTTATTCAATTATCAAGTAAAATTATAAATCAAACATAAATCAAAATTTTTTATCTAATCTAACATCATAAAAATTATTTTTTATGCGATGAAGCACTATCTTAAGAATTAAAAGAGTCGTTGTCATCACCGGAAAATAGAAATTAATCTTAGAAAAAAAAAATTAAAAAGGTTCGTGTCCTTCGGCAAATTGACGAATTATGAATTGGACTTCGTTTGACTTTGGCAACCGAAAATGAAATATTAATCATTACTGAAGCTAGCAGAGGCCCGTGGTACCAGATCAGAGTGCGCCATTATTATCATTCAGATGAATAATGCAATCTATTATTTTAGTTCAGACTTGCTGTCAATTTGGATCTTAAAAAGATTTATCTTCAACCGTCTCTTGTCTTGGCTGAACAGTACTGCTCCTACACGGTTTACTTTTTATCTCCCTTTTTCAGAAAAAGATGAAAGGTCAATGAAGTATCTACCTGAGCCTTTACAGATTAAGTTTCTATCCCCATTTTTCTTATATTAAATAATCGGGAAAATATTAATAACTACCCCATATATCACTTATTAAGATATCAAATTAAAAAAAAAAAAAAAAACTCTACCATTTCCATGCACAATTTTTTTTTTCCTCCAATGTATAATCATTAGTATAAGATATGCATCAAAATTTTTTTGCTCATAAGAAGTGCGTCAAGAATATTAATTATTGAGATATTAAATAACCCTGCTTACAAAGGCTGAATAGTTGAAAGTTGAGACTTCAAAGAGAAAATAGTCACTTAAAATGTATGTTTGACCTTAACATATCTGTTTATGTCATATTTTTCAGCCCTATAGGATATTACAATTTGTATCGATATATTTGTTACAATTACTTTTTTGCGGCTCCATTAATTGATTATATGTTTATGTTTATAAAAAGAAAACTAGATAAGGTAAATAAGAAATTGAAAATTTCAACTACCACTTATTATTACACCTATATATATTTTCATATATAACCTTAGTGAATTTTGTGGCAAATGACGATATTACGTTATTAGTGTACAATTATTTAAACAGTGGATTTCGTAATAAGATGGTTGACTATCGTGGTTGGTTCCTTCTCCAGTTTTAACCCAGTATTAGAGTAATGCGCTCGCAATATAGGTAGTTAAAGAATATAACAAATATCTGTATATATTTAATTTCCTGCTATCTAAAAAACATAAGATTTTCTTTGTCAAATTTCAAATTGCGAAATGTATGTGAAAGCTTTCAAGTTCTAAATTATAATTCATCCATAATTTCCTCATCATTAACTCATTTCTTTTAAGAAAAAAGATAAATGAAACTCTCATTTTTCCTTTGAACGATAGAGAATTTTTTATTTTATTTATTATTTTTTTCTTTTTCAATTGAGAGTCGTTGATGATAATCTATATTCAAAAGCTGAATTCCAACTATACGGCACTTGAGCTTGTTTTCGATAATGTACTTTTACATAGTTAGTTCCAGCCTATGGCTTTGCTATCATAACTCATCTAGATTTCATATGCATTTCTAGATACATAGAGAAAGTTTTAATTTTACAAATTATGTTGTATATATTGAACTAATTTACGTCTTCAAAATGTTCCCGTTTATAGCCATTTCTGTTTAGCTATGGACCACTAAAGCCCAATTTAGGAATTCTACTTTGGCCCAACTTAAGGTTGGAAACCTACCTTCTTCAATGGGCTATGGGGATTTTTTAATTCCACAATTTGCTCAAACATTCTATCTTCGTGGATGCATCAACCAGCGGGCGATTTAGAAAAAAATTTCGAATTCCCCGAATCCATGTTTTTTAAATCAAACTTGGAGTAGAGCTAGGATTTGATCAAGCTCGAAGCACGGTTTGATTAGGTTAACCAAACTTTGAAATCGGCATTTTTAAAATCAAACTCAAGTTAATGACATTAGCTCCAAGGGTACTCGTCGATTGAAAAATCTAGACAGGTATAGTATTCACATTTACTTCAACACCCTATTTTATGCTAATAGGTTCACAAAGTGACTAAAAAATGCTGTGTCGAACAACATCGCACAACTCAAACCCTAAAATCTTTTGCTCTATGAATCAATATCATAGTCTACTAATCTAAATGTTTGAGCTCATTAAATTATATAGTATAATTAATATTTTAAGAGTATACACCTTTTATATTGTGTGTGTGTATAGCTCTGGGCAAATTATATTTAACTACATATGATATGATTTTAAGTTACTATGCCATCAAACTCAAATAATCTATAGAGTGGTGTGAGACACCTTCTTATATTATCAATTTTAAAAGAGAGTACGTCGTAATATCCTGAGATTTTATATATTTATTTTAGAGTAAAGTGCGTTGCATTTTTAGGGAAACTTTTGATATTATGGATCACCCTTATTCTTTTTTTCTTTACTGCAAAGCTAGATACCTAGCTCTCTGACCTAATAACAATTCTGTTTACATGTCCGTTGACATGATGAATTGGTCCCTTGGGCTTCATGGCCTGATCGTATTGGGTTACCATTTTTAATTTGGAAGTTTTTTGTTGCTATATATGAACGTAGAATTTTTAATTTAGATTAGATTAATTTTGACACACGTCAAATGAGATGAAGTATGTGTGTGCACGCGTTTGTGCATATATATATATATATATTAACTATTAGTCTTAACACAATTTTGGATGGGAGAAATTTGGTTTTATCTCTTTGGGAAATCAATGTTTATAACTTTAAGTTACAATGATCTTGACAAGGTATTTATACTTTAAATAAGTCATTTAAATTATTAATATTTATGTTATCACACTATGTAAATCCTTTATATATAGTTATAAATCATAGAAAGTACTAGAAAAAGGACTCAACTAGCACAACTACGCAAATGTAAATGACTTAAATTATTCACTTCAAGTATAAAGAATTTGATTAATCTTTATCATTAACTTAAGAAACCTAAATGACTCGATTTAACTACAATGAGCTTGACTGATTTTTTTTTCACAAATATGGATAACTTCTAATACATTTTTCCTTTCATCGAATGAGAAGCTGCCTTGTTAGATAAGTATGAAAAAATAGAATCCCACAAATACGATGTAGGTCTAGGTTTTGAATAACATTTTTTAGGTTATCATACATCTGCATCAATCCTTATGATCCAACAAGTTAATATACTAGTAAAGAGTAAAATATAATAAAACCATATCAACAACGCTTTTCAATACTTGTACACAGTGTTCTTATATAGATTTATGATGATTCTTATCAACTCGTATAAGTTATAAACTTTTTCTACCAATAAATTATATATATTTATAGAGCACTCTTTAATGAAATGTCATTAATATTGCATGTCTGTAATTAGTTAACTAGTAACTTCCAGTTCCAAGTTGTGCACACAAACGCTATCTGCCGACAAAATGGTTGGCTCGGAAGGAAAGCTTAGATCGATGCATCAAACACTCCTAGAATAGATGAATGATTATATTATTGAGCTGACCTTGGATGAGAAGTCCACTCAAAAATATATACGGGAAGATAGAGGACGTTGAACAGAAAAAAAATAAATGGGGGAAGAAGAGGGCATGCACGTCTAATATTGTCGGAAATTGGAATGCTATTGTTTGGGTGCAGGGAAAAACTCAAGACAACATTATGGAGGTGACCCTCATCATTGTTTGTTATGTCAGCGTGTGCTTAAGTTGGTCAAGCATGAAAGTGACATCAACGTTCACACTTACGTAAATTCGACTGTTTTTATTGTCTCACCGATGTCCCAAAAAAAAAAAAAAAAACAATCGACTGTTAGGAGAGATTTTTTTGTTACTCTTCTAAAATTTAATGTTTCATCGTTATAATTTCGACTGATGGTATAGTTGCCAACTTTGATAATTGATCAAGCGTTTGTTTCAAAAACAATCCAACAATTTAGCTGTACAGGTTGATATATTACCTAATTCCAAACGCATTTGGTTTGATTCTAATTTGCACATTATCTATACGCGGATTATACTAAAACAAAAGCTGAGTTTGCACCTTGTTTCCAACTGGAAAACCAGTAATTGCTGCAAAAATTGATAAAAGGAAAGTTGTAAACCAAATTGTGAATGAATTGAACTGTAAATAGGCTCTCTCTCTCTCCAATAGGTTTTCCCTAACTTGATACGAGAAAATTCCTAAATTGAAGCGAGCTATATATTTATGATCACGAAAAGATAAACCAAATTGTACCAAAAATATTAAGGCAAACTTGATGTAATTAAAGAGAGTAATTTTTCCCTTGAGACTAATTAAAAATCCTTAGCTTAAGTTTATTGAACTAGTCATGTATTTGACTTTTAAAGCCAAAAGCTTCTTTAAACTTTTTACTAGAGATTATTGAATGAAGAAATATTCGTAAAACGTCAAGCTTTTGGTATTTTGATGGGGTTTCATGGAAATTTGCGTAGTGGTGTCTATGGTGGTGGTGGCATCCGTATGTGGTGGTGGTGGTATTTGTGGTCAAGTTCATAGTTTGGGGAAGAGGTGAAAAAGATAAGGGTGTGGAATTTTTTTTTTTTTTTTTAATGTAAATTCTTAATTTTGAAAAAAAAATCCCTATTACTTAATTTCAAGTAATAGGAATTCCCACCAAATTATAATTCGGTGGCAAAATACGATCTAAACAACATAATAAAAAATAAGAGAGATATGAAACAACAATTTCCTCTAAGTGAATAAGTACGAATAGTTTCCTATTTTTTGCTTCTTACCATCCAAGTTACTTCCTATTGTATTTATTAAAGTTTAAGACTTCAGCAATTATATATATGTCAATGTTTATCGAATAATAAATGAGAGAGTATAATAACTTAGGTACTTGTAGAAGTGAATACTCCGAGATTTGAGAGAATTACTATACCATTACTATTATATTAAGATTGATTGTGCTAGTCTTACCTATAGTTTACTATCCCCATCCTTTTTAGGTTTCCTACATAAATTATGTGTGCCTTTCTTTCTTTCTTTATTTGTTGTAACTCTTGTATTATGTGTTATTTGTAACTAAAAATCTAGATGTAGTTTTGACAAGTTAGAATTATAACAAGAATGTAATATTAAGGATTTTTAAGAGTTTGTAATCTATACACTATATAGATAGTTCCCAAGTATGATACTAGAAGGTTTTGACAATTGCATGTATCACGACCCGAACAATATCATTGTCGTAGTAGATTGCCATGTACAATACAAAGATCTACAATCAACCTTTTCATTGATCATAAGTCTTTCATACAATATATAAGGCTCCTTCCACTATATATTACTATCAAGTCCATATATATGCAATATCAAGCATATTAACTAAGATCTACCGTTTAATTACAAAAATACAAAGTTAAAATATAGATTTTTAGAATTCTACAACAAAATATTACAACACATTTAAAGTCCTACAACAGTCTGCATTAAGAAAATCTAATTATAGAATTAAACTAAATAGAGTAAATAAATATCTACAAGTCATTATTACAAAATTCTCTCTTCGTTTCTTAAAACTCACAATCCTGTCTCAACATGAGACTCACCTCAAACATTCCTTAGCCCAAATGAATAAAGAGGTAATGCTCCATCAAAAGAAATCTATCAAAGCGTAAGCTTATATTTAGTAAGTTAATCCTATCGTCATATCGCATAACAATTTTATTAAATGTACAAACATATGAATACATGAACAATACATATAACGACTTAAAAACTACATACAACTTAGAATTACGCTCCCTATAATCGGGGTTAGAGATAATTAATCAATACAAACTATTAACCGGGTCCTAACACTTAGGTTTTTATTCTAATTGCACTATTGTGCTGAAAGCAACTTAAACATGTATGTAATATATACATGTCACGCCCCGAAGCGGCAGAGTCATAACAGCCCCCGCCGTGTAAACCATCCTAAGATAAAAGTTGGCCTTACAACTGCTATCTTAGACCTGATCTACATAAGCCGTCGACGACTAACCCGCTTTGAAGTAAACAGTTTGTAATTTAAATAAATCACTAATCTAAGAAAGTGAGGAAATATATATATATGCTATAATTCAGCTATTGTAATTAAGGTTTACAATATTTCTCCGTAATATATTTCTAGTTGTTACATTATTCAAAATGAAAAGTAATTCTAAAATAAAAATTTAAACCTTAAAATATGTGTTTATTCTTCACATGTTTTTCCTCACTCCCCAGGATCCAGCAGTTGCTAGCTTTATAATAGTTGTTGCCGCTTCTTAGCCAGCACCTGCACGATGTCTATAGGGATGTGAGCAACCACAGCTCAGTAAGTTAAGACAAAGGACTTAAAACTATACCAGAAACACAACAAGGTTTTCAATCACTTATTAGATGCAATGCATGTGCAAGAAAATGCCATCGCACGACGTTGTCCGGCCCGTCGTGAGATTAGAGAAATTGTGTCCGCTCTAATCCGAGTTGAGGAGTTGCCGTTAATGCAACAACTCACGACCAAACCCAGGCTTGTGTAATGGAGACCTTGCTCCTCCCGCGACTACCTTCGAACCACTGCCTTCACCCTCGCCGCGACCTCCTCTCCTGTCACTTAGTTCGACTGAGGATGAAGAAGGACCATTTTGCAATCCTGCGCTATCCCTTCCGAAGGGGTCGGTATTTGGCCGGAGAGTCCTAAGTTCCCCTAACAGGTTGCCATGCATGTTCGATTATGATTACTGGTCGTATATTTGATTAAGTCCAATTTAGGGTGATCAATCATTACATACAATTCATACAATATGTGCCAAAGCAACAAACAGAATCATAGCATCACCCATAATCAAGCACATGCACACATTTAACTATCTAACAAGCACAACCAAGCATAATCTTAAGCCTCCAAAATACAGCATCGTATTAATCTCAACTTACCTCGACTCCTCGCTCACTCACTCGAGGTCCGATTTGCTCAGGCCATCGACGATCATCCCTATAACACAAACGTAGTTTCAGCTTTTCATATAACTATTATAGATTTGTTTTATCCTATAATGCTTATTGTTAGGTTTTGTTTAAGGTTTAATATGCCTAATTATCTAGGTATTAAGTCTTTTATAATTATTCTAGGTTTGGGGTTAGGTTCAGGTTCGGTTTTCGCATCGATTTCTAAACCAGGTTTTTAGTTCGATTTTTAAGTAATGTTTTAAATTTCAACCCTAAAAATCCATTTCAACCTATAATGTGAAATTAATCACATTACTTCCCGATCTCCTAAATACCATTATTAACTCTAATTAGTATTTTATTCCATCCAGTACACTTAAATCCCTATTTGTGTACCGAATTTACTCCTAATGTGAGAAATTTTTACATTTTTCATATAATTACATAAATTCAAGTTTTCTTATTGGATTTATTATATATCCCTATTATTTATATAATATCAATTTTTATCCTAATATTTTCTATTTATTATATTTTCAAAAATTACACATTATGCATTATTGCATATTATGCACATAATGCATTTGTAATATTTCTATTACCCTAATTACCATCTCTAAACAGCAATTATTATTTCAAAATGTCTAAATCCATCCTAAGTCATATTTTACTCCAAATTTCCCTAATTTACAAAATTAACTATTTTTCCTATTACGCATTTACTACATAATTAACCTAATAATTACATCTAATGCCCTAAATCCTACAAGTATCATACACCATCAGATTTCAACATCCTAAAACATCTACTTATTCACTAAGTCAGTAATTAATAATTTACTTACTTAATTAATCTTAAATTACCCATTTTATGCCTCATTTTAGGGCCTAAAAATTATCTAAAAATTTCAAAAATTAATTTTTGAAAAAGGGCTTCATAGCTCTATTTTATATCATCTGAGTAATCTACACAAAAATTTTGGGCTTGAAACTACACTCCTAAGGTCATTTATTTCTAAACCGAAACATGCTCGGTTTTGCACGATTTCTTAGGGACCATATATTATAAAACATAATTTCATCAAAATAATATTTTTTCTACAAACTACATACAAAAATATCCCAGAATAACAAAATTCATAATTTTCTAATTATATTTACTATTTTTACAAAATTACACAAGATTCGGGCTGGAAATCGGACTCACCGATTTGGGTGGCTTCGGCCACCGCGGGCCGCCGTGGCCTTGTCAGCCGGCCTGGACGCTGCCACCACCGTGTGGTGGTGGTGGCCGTCCACTTTCAGCTGCTCGTCTAGTAAGGGTTCCCGTTAAATGCCCTAACTGCATAGTTTTTCTTATTTTTTTTCTAAACCGAATTTTTCTCTCAATTTTCGACTCTCCCTAATTTTCTCACTTTCCAAACTGCCCAAATGAGCTCTGTGATTTTTTTCTGCTATTTATAGACATTTTCTGTAATTATTATGCATTAATTTGACAAGATTTTGTCCAAATTCCTTGATTTTTGGCTTTTAAGTTGTTCAATTTTTATTGGCTAATTTTTATTTTGCAGCTTTGGACCTGCCACGACCTTATCTTGATTCATCTTATCATCTTCTGATTTTTTCTTATTTTTCCATAATTATTTTATAATTTTCTTTAATTATTTGCTTAGTTTTTGGCCAAATTAGGTAATTACGCGTATTTTTATCTACACGTAAATACATGTGGGGTACACGTGAACGTTCTTAAATACTATTTTGGTCATTCTAAAATTTTTAGTATACATATAATCTATCTCTAATAATTTATTAGTTATTAAATTACACTTTTTGCCTTTTCAGTAATTAGCAATTATTATGCTTAAAATTTAAAAATTTTATAGTCTCCTATTTTATTTCTTATTTTCTTAAATTCACGTTTACGGGGTCATTTTTACTAATATTTCTCTCAGTAGTTTATAATTTGGGTTTGATCGGATCTTTTAACCGATCGCCCTAAACCTTGAGTTCTAAGTTCAATCCTACGGTTACTTGGCTGAACTTTGGGGCTTACAATACAAATCTTTCCTTTTTATACAAAAATATACTTTCCTTTTTTAAAAAACAAAATTTATGCCAAAAATCTCAAGACTAGTAATATGATAGCCCCAACAGTCCACATCACGCATGCTAAATAGAAACCATAAGACACGGCCATTCATTAATGATTAACGTCACATGGCGTTTAATAAGCTTAATAGCTAAGATAGAGACTCAATAATATAATAATAGCATAACTATTACCTAATCCCTATAGGAGCTCCCACTCCTATGAGCCCATTCTCACTTTCCATGTGAGGTGGCAGTCGATATAGTTATAATACAATTATGAGAAATATATAATCCATTGAATTTCTTAATCAAATCATTACTTAATCCAGTTTTCATTGTGATCAGACAAGTTCATTTCATATAATTATACATAACTATCATCACAAATACTTCTAATTATTATCTAATTCTCAAGTCATGGAGTTCAATCATAATATCATACCTATACATTTCTCATATCCCACAAGCATTCAATTTCATTATATAAATTTAAATAACTACAAACAAAATCAAGTATGAGGTCATCAAGAATCACTTACTTGATTATATCAAATTAGTCGTAATAATTTAGGAGTAAGTCATCTCCAACGATAAGGTCCCTTGAACATCGCAAATATAATATTGTAAGAATTTGAAATAAAATTAGAAGTCTAACCTAAAATCTTTAAAGTTACACTTTTAACTTAATTTTCGTATTCTTCCCTAATTTTACTTAAAACTTCAATCGTATATAACTTTTCATTTTAAATCCGATTTTTATAATCTTATAGTTGATTTTCATTGTTTTCAAGTATACTTTAATGTGGTAATGTTAGATTTTCGAGATAGAGCTCGCAATTCTGTCCACTAATCAAAGCAGTAGCAATCTTTATGTTTTGGTGTTCTTTTAGGCTTAATTTAGTTGTTAGGCTTTTTGTTATCTTAAGAAATCTTTTAAGCTTGGGCTTAGGATTTTATTCTAAGATTAAAACACTCTTCAAGGTCAAATTTCTATCTTCCTCTAATGACCTTAGATTTATCGATATTTTCTTAGACTCTTAAGTGGGCTTACATGGTTAAATGGGCTTATTTTACGTCTAAACTAAAGTTAATAGCTTTGCTAGGCTTATGGAGTCTTAAGTGGACTTTTAATGGGCTTCAAAACAACCTTTCTTGATTGATTTAGATGCTAGTCAAAATTTCTTAAGGACCCAACTTGGAGTTCTAAGCTTGTTTTGAATGTTTTTAGGTCCGGTTCTAAGTTTTAAACTTTATATACTTATTATACTTGATTTAGTTAATCTTTTCACTTTGTTTTATCATATTTTTAAGTGAGTTTTATTGGGGTTCTAGATCTGGAAGGTTTGGAGTTATGGCTTCCAACTTGGTTTTTCAACTTGTTTCATCATTTCCTTAAGTTTATGTGATAGATCAAGAACCTACACTACTTAAATTTTAACTCCAACTTATATTCTATTCCATGAGATGATTATTTAGCTTAAGCATTAAATAAAAGTTATGAATCACATATTTACCATAAGTTTCATACCTTAGTTTTCATCTTAAAAAATTGATTTCCTTATAAAAACATCATATAATGGATTTTCATTTACCTAAAACTAGATTTAAGCATATGTAACCAAATGAAATTAAAAGCAATATCTAAATACCCTACATGCACTTCATGTCCACCATGTTACTCTCTCATTCATACACATATTTCATAATTTTCTCAACTTACAAACTTCTATTCTAAGTGCTAGACATGCATCCTACAAAATACCAAAGTTAGTATACTCATATTCCAACTTTCATATAAGAGATTAATAAGCTTGTCACCTAAGGTAACCTAGCTATGTTTTCACCTTATGTGCATATTAATATCCTCATGAGAATATAAACTCCTAAACACGGTATACTAAAGTACTCAACAAAGAAAAAAACTTACTTGTCCTAAAAGAGTATGAAGATGATTATGCACTACGATTCCTCTTCTGCTCCTTGTTTCCCTTTTCCTTTTACAAGCTTCCTGTGTTATCACATCTTCGAGATTTAAAGTTGGTTTGGAGGTATTCTAAGATTTCCTAAAATAGCTTTTGATGAGGACAAAGGCAACAAAAACAAGTTTTATGTTGTAAGTGTATATACATATATGTAGCAGTAAGGGTAAGTTTGTAGGGTTTAGTTTGCTCTTGTTTTTGTAAGTGACATGTGTTTGAAAAGTGAATGAAAGTGAGAGGATTTAAGGTGAAAAGTGGCCGGTTGGAAGTGTATATATAAGCCCTACTTAGTCCTTTTTGTTGTCTTCTATTTAGTACATGAGCCATACTTTGTAATAATTTGATGATGTAAGCAATAAGGAATGAATGGTAAATCTGAAAGATACTTGGTTTGATGGATGATTGACAACGTATAGCCTCCTTAATCTTTCCTTTTGAACCAGCCATGTAGGTTCTTAAGGGTATGAGTTTTGTCTTATTACTTATTTAAAAATTAAATTGATAAAGTGATGGGATAACTTATCCTTATGTAATATAAGTTATGGTGATATATGAAAATAGTCTTAGCTTTTGATAAGTTATCAATTGATAATTAATTCTAACTCTCAATTGATAAAATACTTAATGTAGTTAGTTAGCTTATAAGTGAAGATAAGAGAATTATCTTATATGTAATTCTTTTAGGGTTTGATTCTTAAATCAACTCATAAGTTATGATTTGCTTCTTATGGAATTTTATGGTTTTCTAGAGTTGAATAAAATTATTCAAATTATATTCTCATTTAGTTGCTTAGGGTCATAAGTTCTTAATTATTCTAGGGTTTAGGGTTTTTGGTGACTTAGAGTCTGTTATTCTTGTATTTGAGTTTTTATCAATAATAAACTTTTGACTAGAAGAACTAAGTTTGTTTTCTAAATGTAAACCTAAATTCATAGTTTAGTTTATCATTGGGAATAATCAAAAAAATACTCTTAATTACATGTCCCTTATGTAGCAGGGTTTACAGCATGGACTTTAGGCCTTATCAAATATGCATGGGATGATCTGAGGGCAGTTGTGCTTGAATAAAGCTTTGGATTGGCAATTGAAATCCATGAATAGTGTTGAGTAGGAAGTACCCAATGAGAACACCCTAACAATGATTATCTAAGTCCAATAAAATTGTATCTTCCATAAGGTACTACTAAAGAAGATGACTATGGGATTAAAGAAGATATTAGAAAAGTAGTAAATGACCAAGTCTCTTGCGAATCGACAAGGCTTGAAGTAGAAATTATAGTTTCTAAATGAGTGACCAGTAATTGGAAAGACAATGCATTTCGAATCATATGTCTTTGATTGATGATTCAATAAATATTGACATTGAGATTAAGATTGAAGAATAGATTATGATCCTATATACTCTCCACTATCTTCATTATAACATGGGTTCAAGACATCACAATTTATAGCAAAGTCACCTAATCAATAGAAAAGCTTGAGAGCAATTTGTTAAGTAAGGACAAATTTGACAACGAGATGAGATCTAAGAGTAGTAAGGTTGTAGATTTTATAATTGTTAAAGATCAAAAGTTTAGTGCTAGCTATAGTTTTAAAGGAGAACGCTAAGCTAAGTTTGTAAACCTTAAGAAATCAGTAGTTGAACTTGAACTCAAGTCCGAGTGTCCTAAACTATATAATAAGTCGATAAGACTAGTAATAATAAAAAATTACGAAGTTTAATAAATCAAATATAACACCAATAATAAAACTCTAGAAATTGATCGAAACCCTAAATCATATACTAAAACCCTAAAACTGGTTTATGCACCATTAATCAAAAATTAAACTCGAATTTGTTCGAAACCCTAAAATTATAAACATAAACCTATAAAATAGTTAAATATTACTCAATAGTGATATAATCATAGTCGATTGCAATTTTTGACTAAATCACCTATTCGCATGAAATTTTAACTAAATCGCTATAATAACTTGTAAAAATTATAATTGTAACGGGTACCAATTAAATTGATAAATTTTCACAAAAATTTAAAAATTAATTTACGATGAGTATTGTTATAATTTATATGTTTCGAAAAATTACATATATTTATTATTAATTTTTATTTTCCTTCTCATTCTTTTTCTTTTTATCTCTTTTCTTTCCTTTCTTCTTTTTCTCCTTACTACACGTCTTAGAACCAAAACAAAAATCAACAAGATAAAGCAGCCCACGTGAGAAATTAAATTGCCAAGTATTGAGCTTAAATAAAAGAAAAGATTATAAATGATTACTTTTATCTTATCTACATTAATGCAAAAGATTAGGATATGATTTTTTGTTTATGTTGCTCCTCTTAAGTTGGCTAAACATGTGATACAAAAGAAGAAGAAAAATCTGGAAACAAACTTTCACAAAGTTAAATAAAAAAACGAAACCTGGGAAGCACAAAAAACGTGAAGAGGAAAAACTAGAAAGAAGGAAAAAAAAAGAAGAAGAAGGAAAAGAATTAAAAGAAATAGGTAAGTATTTATTTTTCTAGTATAGATGTATATTATATAGTGTATACATGTATAAATATAGTATTTGTATGGTACTTTTATACATATAACATTACTAATACATGTAGATGTACATAAATACATAAATTGAAGTATATATATATGCATGTATTATGCTATGTAGGTATACATGAATGTATATAAGTATATTAAACGAAAGAGTATGTATTATGTATTTTTTTAAGAATACATATAATTAGTATTAAGTATTTTTATTAAATAACTGTCGAGCCTGATTTTTTGGTTTTCTATTATTTAAAATTGATTCCCCATTTTTCGATTAATATTAAACCCTAACCCATTTAATATTAACCCTCGACTAAAGAAATTAGGAAATTTTGGTTTTTTATTGAAAATAATTTTTTGAGTCGCTACCCGACCGGAGTCGGAAAAAGAAAAGAAATCATAACTTATTGGGTAGATTGATTACGATTTAACTACTGGTTTTTTATTTCAATTTGAATAAAGAACCAGAAGGTTCCGAATTCGGGAGCTAACCTATTAAACCTTAATGAGTACCACTATATATTTACCGAAATTAGAATTATTCTTTTAATATTAAATAAATAAATAAAAATTAAAAAGAAAAAGAACCTAAGTTTCGACATATTTTATCGTCCCCCCGAAGATGCCTACATACCCGTTAGTAGAGATCAGACGATCATAGTTCTTTTAAAAAATCTTTAATGTGTTAATTTATTTTAATTTTTGAAAACCGACTGAATTTACATTGTTACCAATTTAGTTTTTTTAAATAAAATCTAAAAGGCCCCAACTCTTAAGTGTTTTTGTTTTATAAAACAAAAATGTTCTAACAACCTTATTTTTAAAAAAGGGTCTTTTATTAATTTTTACTTAAAGAAAAAAATAACTTTCTATGTGATAAACCAAATCTTAAGATATAACCAATCCTAATAATCTCTAAACTAATATATACGACTATCTATCAAAATAAATTAATTCCATGTGATACACTTGTATAAGAACTAATATAAAAACCCCTGAACTAACATATACATATATCATATATTATGTTAACTAATAAAGTATAATTAATATAATAACATATATATGTAATAAAAACCAATCTTAACGGTTCTTGATCTAATGTTTATGTCCCTATCCGGATACTTACGCTTAAATAACCGTTTTACTTAATTCCTTATCTAATCTAAATAACATTAGGAAATTAATACTAAAAAACATATCATGTTCTATCCATATATCTGTATATACCATATAAGAATACAATATAATATAATAGTTAAATAATAAAACAATAAAATAAAATAAATAAATAAATAAATTGAACCAAACCTGATTGTCGTTGAAGGATTAAGGAACGTGCTACTCTTCAAGACCCTGTCTAATCGTCAGTAGGAGGATGAATATAGCAACGTGGATAGTAATCACACGTTTGCTGGAGAATTAATCGGTGATTATGGTATGCTGCAACAGGGTTGTCACGTACTGATCAGAGTGACGTAACGTGGAGAGCGAACTATGGCGTTTGTGTTTAGAGGCGTGGATGTTGCTGCTACTATGATCAACGTCGGTGGAGGAGCATCTCAGTTAAGGTGCGGTTTAGACAAGATGTGGGAATCGCAGACGAAGGAGAAGGTTATTTCAGTGTTGCTGAACAGGAGATTGCAGTGAAGTGTTGTTTGGANAAAAAAATGAGAAATAATAAAAATAATAAAGGCCATAATAATAATAATAATCATAATAAAACTAAAAATCTCAAAAATAGGAAAATATACTCAAAATAATAAAAATATCAAATATATGGTTTAAATAATTATTACATCATAAATATATTAGGAAAAAGCAAAAATTAATATTTTATAATTTTTAAACTTAAAAAGTAAATTTTGTGATATTTTTATATCACAATTTAAACTACAAGTCACAATGTTCAAAACAGATCTCGTTACGAGAAAATACGCTCAAAAATGATCAAAATGGACTATAAGTTCATAATGATCCGAGCTAAAACAAAAAAGTTACACATGATTCGATAAAAAGTTCGAATCGATAATTTCACATAACTAAGTAAAATTAGGTGAAATAAACCTTACAAATTATAATATTAGTTAACTTTAAATTCCTAAACTTACAAATTCTTATTCTTAGGTGATCTCAATATCGATCCTAAGCTGCCCCTAGACTATTACGACCCTTGAATTAGCCATAAAATATAATTTATAAATGAATGTGTATGAGGTTGGGTTATGCTTGTGAATGATAATTGTTGTTGATGGTGAATTTACTTTAAATTTCAATAATATAATGATTGTTGCATAGTAGATTCACTAGATTGATTATTTGTAACTTGGAATGATCACTAAATAAATAAGACTTAATTTTATTCGATTAGAAAAAGTTAACTTGAATCATGCATAAATCATGTACTGCATAACTAATTCCAGCAGTCACATTATATGGAGGTAATGAGAGGCCATACATGGGTTGATTATTGATTGTTATTAATTTCGTATGGTGCACACATGCGATATGACCTTACCCTAGCCCGCAGGATGACTAGGCGTTAAAAGAGCCAACCGCTTGGCTAAGGGTCAAGTTTAGAGGCCTTCGTTTAGGGATGAGTGAGGGCTACGTAAATCTACTCACAATCATATGTAGAACTCATTTTAATAAGGTTGGTAATGGATATACCATTACATTTTAAATACAAAACATGGAGTTTCCTTATGAAATAAGTTCTAATATGATATCCGGATCTGACTGTACCGATGAATCTCCAACCCTGACTTCAGAGGGCGTTAAATTTGAGTTGCATACAGTACCTAGCCACCTGCATGTATTTGTTTGGCATACTCTTTGTCATGCATATATTTGGTTGAACTTAACTGTTGTATAACTTGATTGCTGTATGGTTGAGGGAAATTATCTCACTAAGCTAGTAGGCTTATACCCTTGTAGTCTTCTTTCACAGGCCGACCTTTTTGTGGAGTCGAGCTATCATATGCCCAAGGTTAGTTTACTACACGGGGTCAATGTTGGAGCTAGATGAGGACGGAGGGTACTTTTGATTAATTATAGATTTGAATATGTAATTTTTATACTAGTCTGACTTCAAACACGTTTTAAACTCTGTATCTATAAACTTTTATACAAATAGACTGTGTGTTAAGTTTTTATAATATTATTATTTATCATGAAATGATAGTGCTTAAACTTGTACACTCTTGGTAGTTAGTAGTAGCTGTAGCCTTGTTTATCATATAAAAGGGCCATCGATTGTAAGGGAATTCAATTTACAATCCTTTATACGGTATACAGCGACTACCGTGACTGCCACGACTAGCCCCCTCAAGTTGTAACAAAGTTAATATTTTTCACCACCACATACAAAATAGTCATGTAAGGGGGAAAGTGCCTTACTAAGTAGAACTAATGCTAAGCACGAGATGATAGAAATAAAGATGTTGCTAATGTGGCAATAGTTAAGTCGTAGAATGATATGGTATTACCAACATTTGATAGTTATAAGATACCCATAAATTGGATTTTAGACTATGAGTATTTTCCACATCTACTTGAGAAGAGATTAGTTCTAGAATACAAGCCTTTGAAAGTGCTTCTATATAAATTGGTAATGATGAATGATTGAAGATTGTTCGTATAGATGCAATGTGGGTCAAACTATACTATCAGACAATATTCATGGTATCAAATGTAAGGTATGTGCTAAAATTATCTCATAAGGTTTATGATGTTCCCCAAATCAAAGTAATGAATCCAAATGCAAAATTGTTGCCATGTAGTAAAATAAAGATTATATCTATTTAGATTTTTTTATGGTGGATCCTAAGAAAGGAAGAATCTTTCTATGATTTAGGATTTTTCATAACGTAACAAAGAATCAAAGGAAATGGACGTTTAGAAATGAAGGATTGAATTGACAAACAAACTGATGATTATTGAATCCTAATGCAATAAACTCATGAGGATAGAAATCAATAAAAGGTATAATTAAACTGGCCAATATGACTCGTGAAACAATTTAGTTATAACAATCAATGCAATGTAATTGGTTAATTGTTAGCATGAAGAGTACTCAAGAGAAGTCCATGTGGAATTTACTCATAATAATAACCAAGGTTTTAGAAACCATGAAAAGAAGCAATTTTGAAAACAACTTAGCTCTCTATCCTTCCTTAGACCTCTAGCTTGAGTCATTGCTCTATGGATCATATCATCCTCCTACCTTTCTCCCCTAACACCTTATTGAAAAGGATTCACCCTTCAATCTGAAAATCTTCTTATTGCCTTGTGGAAGCCTTTTCTCGTAAACAAACTTTCTGTATAGTATCTAATTTTTCCTTGATAATTTAAACCTTTTTCACCTTAGTAGGACTCAAGCCCAGTAATATAATCTCCCTTCAATCCTTCATGGAAGTATACAAATTCTAGAACCCATCAAAAATTACTCGTCTATCTAACTATTATAGTCTTCTACGAAAGACATCTACTGCATCCATAAGAACTATATCACATGCTATCATCTACATATTTCCCTATAATGATCACACCTTAACTCACTTTTTAACTCATACAATACGTTCTAAACTAATGCAAATTATAAGGTCTTAGAAGTTGCTCAACCTTTAGTCCAAGGTGATGAGCAAAAGTAGCTAAAATTAAATTAGCACAATTTCTTCCATCCGTTATAAATGAACATAGCTTGCCCTTTACTATCCCTTTTGATAAGAATCAAACCAATGGACCCTTGACCTGAGCCTTAGCCCGAGCCTATGGCTAGGCTAATTCTTTCCTTACAACCCACTATTGAGGAGTCTAGGCTACTACAATCTGCCGACCTAATGCCCTAGTCGAAACGAACCCTCTTATACACATGGGCTATCTCCAGCTACTAACCAGAGCTACACTTGAACAACTGCTTAGCCTATCTGACCACTTACCCAGCCAACCTAAATCTGAGCCATACTAAATATGTTCGAGGAGAATTCACCTCAAAAGAATTATCTGCTCAATTTGATACAATTGATCTACCACCTCTACTCGCTACCTTAGCTCGATAGTCACCAACTTAATCGTATAGAATTATCTTTTTCTACTAGAAAGTAAACAATCCATAGAGAGCTACTTGTCCAAGCAATCATATGACAGAATCTCTTGTACAAGATACCAATTTTTTGTTGTATTTTCAATTACACAATTTATCATTCCTTGTACGTTACTTCTTTTAGACATTACCCTTTAATCTTTTCTATTTTGGGCAAGATACCTTAACTTTTCGGGTATAAATGCCCAATGTACATATGGCCACATCATGATACCATAGAATATTGAATTTACACTTCTCTTTTTCGTAAGAATTGTTGTCCATTGTTTACTTCACTCTTATCCTAACCTTTAAACAAGGCTAGATGACAAGTACCCTCATTAGACCAACTCATACATCATATTGAGTTAAGCCATAAGTCCTCAGAAGTTCACTAATGCATTATATCCTTGGAGCTATTCAAGGGTTTGTTTGTTTTACTTTTCCTATCTTTTCGTAGTTTCCATTTCGTTCTTCAAGTTTTCTATATGCTTGGACTTATCCCAACGACCATTCTTATCAATATATGGCTTCAGTTCGCATCACCTTGAGTGTGAAATAAGTTTTCCCTTTGCTTAGCTTCCTATAAAGTTGTTAATACCTAAACCTTATTGATTCACTAAGATTAAAGGTAATACCTCCCCAAAATCTCCATTAATTCCATCTTTCTCACCATCAAATTATGTTAACTTCTCATCAACATCTTCTATAGCATCTCTAGTATCTTCACAAATTGTATTATCACCTTTAATTATTACATCTTTATAGTTTGAATACTGTACAACAAAATGCCCATATGCTTGACATTTGAAACATTAATCCTATTTGGGTTTTTGTAGGGGATTTCTTGAATTTTGGACTATCTACCTTTCTCCTCAATTCTATTAGTATGCTTAGTATCAAATTGTTCAAGTACTTTCTTGCCCTTTATGCCTCTATCACATGATTATCTTCAAAAGAGACATCTTTTACAAAGTATATTTAGGCATTACCTGGTTTTTGTGAATTCCTTTATGGCTTTGCCTTTCAAATTTAGTCACTGATTGGAAGCAATCTTCTAAGGTATCAAATTTGTGAAGTCCATTAATATTACTGATTTCAAGTCTTAATCTATAAAAAATCTAGCAATAGTTTGCTTGCTAAACTCAATCACATCACATCTAATTAGTGGTACCTTAAACTCTTTCATGTACTCCTTAAGACTCAAATTACCTTATCTAATATTCTACGACTTCATATGCAAATCTTTCTTATAGTACTCTAACATGAATCTTTTATATGTCATCTATTTCATATCATACCAAGATGTGACATAGCCCTTTCCATAACTCCTCTAAGCTATTAAATTTTTCCACCACATAGCAGCATCGCCTATAAACTCAAGTGCTACTAAACTCAACTTTATCTCCTTAAAATACTCATAGCACAAATAATTTCTCAACCTTATCTTCCCAATCAAATTAGTCATCTATAACGCTTTCACCATTAAATTCAAGATTCAAACCTTAATAGTATCTAAGCTCGAAGCTTGTCTCTATTATCTCACATTGGGTTCATATATGTCGTCATCTACATTATCAAACATAGGATTGTTCAAAACCTCCCTTGATATGTCACATTAAGGACCAACAAAGGAAACAATATCGAGGATAGATCTGAATCTACTAAAGGAACAAAAAAAAAAAAATAGAAGTCAAGGGTTTAGCAAAACCCACATAATGATTCCATGGATTTAGTGTGCTAAAACTACACATGGACCAACTAGCTTGCTAGATATGATGCACTAAGCCAAACTAGATGGGTTGTTTGATACATTCCATACTAAAGGAATTGATAAGAGTTAGTCATAAGTTGAATTAAAAGAATAAGAACAAATTATAGTAAGGGGAAATAAAATTCAATTAAGATAATCTTATGATTAACTATTGTGGCTTAAATTTATAAGGGTATTTATATCCATACCCTTAAGGAACCAACAATCCTATGCAATTTACAAGAAGGGGCATTGCCTAAAAATTGAAAGTACAAGGAAGAATATACAAAGGAGAAAGGGTAAATCCATAATATATGAAGAGAGATTATCCAAGCCCTATCCATATTGGTATGATGTCAAAGTACATGTATCCTCATTTGAATGGATGGAGTAAATAGAGAAGAATCCAATGATGGTTGGGTGGCAAGTTCCATATAGCTTGGTATTAGACATTCAATTGTCGATTTCTATAGGCATTCACCTAAGACAATTCGATAATCCAAGTCAGGGCAGTAGTCAAGAGCATGTAGGCAATTGGTTTGATGGATCAATTCTTGGTAGGACCGGTATGAAATCAATTCAGTCGAGCTCTTGGTAAGGCCTATCAAACTATTTAAGAGACTATCTGGCTTAATACTAGGTTAACACCCTATTAATTCCACAATCTCTAGCATTATGTAATACCAAGAACAAGAAGAGAAGTAGAGAAGCTCATAACAAAGTAAGAGATCAAGCTCTTCCAGGGCAAGACGAAGGGTGAGAATCCTTTGAACCATACTTTCTAATCTTTTGGCTTAGGATCTGATCAAGGGTCCAACTGGCTTATTTTTATCACCCCCTCATGGTTAGTTAGGAGTTGGGATCCAATCTAGATGGCCTTCCTACTGGTCATCTTCTTTAGGATTGTATGGACTTAGGTTGGTAATATCAAACACGTTGGACACTCCATAATCCTCAAGTAACTCTAGCTAATATGCATTATCATTAATCTTCTAAAGTATCTTAGGTGGTCCTTCAACCAAGGAGAAAAGTTTATTATTGCTCTTATTCAAGAATCTATCTCGATTCAAGTATAGCCAAACTAAATTGCAAAGTTGGAATCACCTTCTCCTCCTTCCTTGTACTTTCTACTTTTTCCTCTCTACAACTTAGTCCAATTGTTGGGTAACCTTATGGTAGATCATGTAGAGGGTTTAAGCTCAATTTTGGGCCTTGGAGACTTCTTGATCAAGGTATAGCATAGGTATGTGGTCGAAAGTATCTTGAGGTTAAATCCATAAACAACTTCAAACGGTGTTTTACCTATAACGTTGTGGATAGATTGGTTATATGCGAACTCAACTACAGGCAAATGCACATCCTAGTCAGTTAGGTTTCTTCCTACGGTTTCCCAAAGCAAATAACATAGTGTTTGATTGAAGACTTCTATTTAGTCGTCAACCTATTGGTAGCATGATGCACAGAAAAGTACCTGTGTTCCCAACCAATGCTAGACAGTTTTCCAAACGTAGCTTAGAAATTTAGGGCACAAAATGTGCCATGTTGCTAAATTTGTCTACGACAACCATTATAGACTCTTTGCTTCAAGCCATTCTAAGTAGGCTAAGAACAATGTTCATGCTCAAGTTAACTCAAGGTCAAGTCAAGATAATCATCTAATCAAACTTGGGAGTTAATTCCTATCTAGTAGCAAACTACCCCAAGGATTAGGCAACCATCAAGGTTGAGGAATCAAAGGCTTGGACATCCAACCATCAACTGATGGTTGTCATCATTCTTGCTTCCACCGCCCTATGCACTTGACATGAACAACATTAGGTTCTTGCTTTTCCTATTCACAAAGTTACTTTCCTATTTTACATACGAGTGTTTAAGTTTTCTGTAAACACTACACATATGTTGTCAAGTGTATTTGGCTAGCTAGTGAAAGAGTATCAAACCTTACGAACTTATTGCAAAAAATAAATAAAAAACAATAAGAGCCTAGTGACTCTTAACTAACCAACTTAATTTTGCACGGTCATGAACTACAGATAAAGTCAAAAGACCAAATAGCAGAACCGAATAAAACGAAGGTGCGCCTGCACCAAACTAATAGTCATCTTGAGGAGAGATCCAGCCGAGCTTCTGCATTAAATTATTTTTGCTAAATGGCAGAAAGCTAAGTAAGGTACTTGCAATTTAAATGCTATCGGGGATACAGAAAGCACAATAATTAGTACTGTCACGATTCTATTAAGGTAAACGCCTCTTCAAATCATTCTAATGCTGTTACATCTTTCTAGCTAATATGTACTACATGACGAAATTAAGATACATAATTAAGACGTTGACGTCTTAAGAAGATGTTATCCTATGTGAATCAGAAAAGATCAATTAACTTTAGCAAATACGTCCAGCGAACTTGGTGCTTCATCTCTCCAGGATGTTTGTCCATCATCGGCAACAAATTGAATCATTATTCACAAATGTCTCTCTTCACTATTAATTTATATGAAATTTAATAATCAATACATGAAGATGATTTGATACTGTACAAGCAATCAGGAGATGCAGACCAATCTGCAGCAGCACTCACGAAAAGATATCGTCATCGGAATGAGTGTATTAATATTTTTCTACTCTGTTGGGAAATTAATGCGATTAGATTACCATTATCTTAGCCTTTATATTAGTCACTCAATACAAAACCATAGAAAAAAAAATAGAGAAAATAGCAAATTTAATTCTCAAAATCTAAGTGCAGCTAAATTATTCTGTGTCATAGATTCACATTAAAAAGTGAAGTTCATTTGTCACTGGCGAGTATGCTTTAAAGAGGTTATGTCCGCATCCTTATTTTTCATTTTTCATTTTGTAATAAATTAGGGAATAATCATTTTCTTTTTAAAAAGGAGATGTATAATCAAAGTACGAAATTCCACCTGGATTATTTGCACCATTTTTGCTACTCGAATATTTTTACCTTTCCGTTGTAAAATCATGTATATCTATAAATTTAAATTTTTAGATCAAATTCTGATGAGATGATCACTGTTTTGGTGCATAATCCAAATGTCCTATAAACCTTATCTACCGTGAAAAATTCATCCTATTATCGCAAGTTTGTGAGCTGGGGGGTGGCTTCAGCTTATGTCTTTTTCTGATGTATAAGAGGACACAAATCTTAATTGATGATAAAGACAACGATGTACAAAGAAACAAAACTGAAGAACTTAAAATAATGAACCCAAAAGAAGAGGAAGTCCTTTCACCGATCCCACATATACATAAAAACCCTACATGTTTCTTTTTTAACTTTTGAGGATTGCATGTGACCCAAAAATTGAAGGTTTTTATTTTTTTCTTGCCAAGCAAAGATGATAAAAGTAGGCATGTCGAACCAATGAGATGCTTTTTCTTGGCGTTTAGGGCATTCGCATATCCATTGACGCCTGGTCCACCGATTATGACTACTTACCTTACTACCATGCGCCCTTAGTGTGAACTGAAAAAACCCTAATTGGTGCTCGAGTTATTTTATGAAGAGACAATGATGTCCGTAACCCTTATTTATTCATGAGTCTTATATTGACTTTTATTGACGTGACTAGCTATATTCTAACATGAGCAAAATTTTTGGATTTTGTAATCTTCCTAATTAGAATGCATTTGAAACAATTATTATATTGGAACTTTTAACTACGGGTGTGTTTATTTTGAGAACATTTTTTCTTAATTCATTTTCATACTTATTATAATCTAAATTTTGTTAATAGTATCAGAATGTTGCATATACTAATAGGTGGAAGGGATAAGTGATGATGAAAGGTAACGACTAAAGCTAACCGTCAACTAATGGTAGTACTTAGTAACTGGGTTAATGCTAATAAAAAAAATTATTTTTGTATTTATATTGGTTTCTTTGTTTTTGTTGTAATTTTTCATAACAATTAACCACTATTCCAGTAATCTGCTCAGACCTTTGTTTCCACCATTAGTTACCACTAAATTCTGCTCATGATCACAATAAATTACTATAATAATATTTGATGAGTCTAGACTTTAATTTTTGGCAAAGAAAGGTTTTGAAAATATTTTCCACGAAATTAAGCGCGCGAGAGAGAGAGAAAGTAATTAGGTTCTTGTTTTGAATTATATATATTATGGACTAAATGTGCAAAGCTTGCAAGCTGATGTAAATTTATTAAGGAAATATTGTAGCATGGCAGTATAATAACAATAACTTTCTTTTACTTTTCTTTTCTGTTTTTTTTTTTTTTCCTTCACATCACAAACCTTATCGATACACCTCATTATTCCAACCATTTCATACGTGGATGGTATGGGATTTGGTTAAGTGAAAATGACAATGTGTACCATTACAAAAATTCCAGCTATGTCTTGGCCACACAACATCTCATCCAATGGAGGAGTTACTCTACAGTAAAGGAGAGCCTCAATTGAAACAAATATACTTGGCAAGAGTTGCTCTTGATAGTACAAGTTCTAAGCTAACAATAATGGCATTAGGAGACACATGCATCGATTGGAGTTTTGTTGTCACTCAAGAAGTAAAACTTCTGCTAATTTTTGTAATTACACCATAGTAACTTATGTATAATAAATGCTCTTTAATACGTTCCAGAAAAAGAAATCACAAAAGAAAAACTCCTTCCCTTACAAGCAAAGCCACCTCTAAGTGGAGGTTACTAGTGCCAATTCTTCATCCCTTGAGCAGTTAAATAGGATATCTAAGTCTTGTCTCTAATCCTCTTTTAACTGTAATAGAATTCCTTTCTTAAGACTTTATAGATGCATAGTTTCAACTAAAGTAACCATAAGTGGATCATGCGAGCCTTACATTATACATGATCTCAAAGTAGTGATATATATATGGTACATAGTAGGATAACGACGAGAAAAAGATAAAGAGAAGGACCAAGTAATTTCACCATCTCAAATATACAGGTAATAGACAACAAGCCTAGAGAACCTTAGACATTGACCTTACAACTTAAGTGATTGAGATCGTTCCTTGCTCAAACCATTTACTTGATCTTGAGTAGAAGTTTCATAGTGAAATATCATTTCTCTAATCTCTCAATAAGTTGTAGATGAGGAGGAATGGTCAAGTATTCTTATGCCTAATGACATCCCTTCAATCACTTTAGCCAATTGACAAATGAGATGGAGCTTATTCATTTAATAGTAATTATAATATCCTTAGTATGAGACTAAGATCGGTTTCCATCCTTATAGGGCGTAAGCCTACCTGAAAGAGGTTAAAGGATGAGGAATCGATCCAACGATCCTTGTTTCGAGCCTACAAAACAAATTCCTCAAGAGTCATCCCAAAAATAAATAAAACTTTTTGGGGCTTATCATTAACCTAAGAAGTCAAGCCTAAATAAATAATAAGCTTATCCTAATATGTTATCCCTTTAAAGAGATAGGGCCATTTATTTATCTATTAAAAAAGAAGAGTGAAACACTTTAGACTTAGGATGCCACAGATTGCCACAGATTGCCACATATTCCTAGTCCTCTACTAACACGTCAATCTCTAAGTAAACCATAACTAGAAATCTCCAACTCTCCAGTAGTAACATCCACTAACTTTGTTAAAATGTTGAATATTCATATATCTCCAAAAATACTCCACATGAAAAGTGATGAATTTAAAAATACCCAAAATTCATCCTATTGTAACATATTAAGAATTAACAATATTGTCTCACAGACACTTATAAAATTCAAAACAAGTCATATTTCTTAATACTGGTGATAATCATCAAAATAGTAATTATCAAAATAAACATCATCATAATAATTACTACCTTTTCAAAACCAACATAACCCTCATCACCAGCTTGATATTCATAACTAGCAAAACCTCCAAAACCATCACTCTAACCTACAGCTATAGAAAAAGAAGTGTAAACTGAATGTTAATACATAACACACATATACATGAACATGAACAAATAGGTCATACGACATGCATTAAATTCAAAAGAAGCCACATGAAATTTTATTTTCATTGAATTAGTTAGTCATACAACACACAATTAAGGTCCTCATAACCCCCTCATATCACAACTCATAGCATCAACCTAATGTTTGAGTGTATCTCTTAAGCCCCATCTACAACCTAAAGTTAAGTGTACCTCTTCAAGCTCTTCTAAAACAATCTAAATCTATCTCGAATCATTTTCATACGAGACTCCACTAAAAACAATGCATCATATAGATCATTGAGGTTATCCCCTATGGATCTACTATGAACTCTTAGGATGAGTCTAACAAGAGTAACAAACAAAGATTATTAAGGTCAAATATTTAGTTAGTTATATTCTAGCCTAACAACCCCATACAACACGTAAGTATCACTTGCTTAGAATTGTTGAAAGACCCTAACTGCAGCTAGCTTTAAGAGTAATTTGTAAAGAAAACAAAGCATAAAACTACCTTAGCAAGCTTTTAAAACTTCCTAAGGGCTTTCTAAGAGTCCTAGATAAGAGTTATAGGCTAGAAATCACTAAACTAATGTTAAAAAGAAACAAAAGAAAAAAACTATAGGAATCACGGTTGGGAATCACACCCTTGATCCTATGCTATTAAAAACAAACAAGTTTACGCCTTACAATCACAATCATGAACCTTAGTCATGATTTTCCTTCTTCGTACAACAACATGATCACACCCAAATCATGATCACTTATCCTTCAAATCCACATGCACCCTTACTCCCAACATATCAATAAGAATCACAATCAAGATCACGTCCACAATTATTGACCATTATCTTGCTACTTCGAAATCCTTTCTCCTTTTTCACCAAGTATGCATCCTCTAACCCTTGATTCGATTCCCAAACTAAACCTCACTCTAATGACACCTTAATCATCGTTTACTTATCAAAACTTGCATCAAACATCTCTATGATACTACCAAATCCATAAATTTTACAAAAGATAAAAGATTACGAAGGAAAGTATTGATGGTTAGATTTCATCAATTACATTCACTCGTCCATTAGGCTAATGAGAAGCTAAGTAATTCACCTCTCAACAAATGCCAACTAAGATGGCCATATCTAGTATGAATTTAAGTGGTGCAAACAATTATCTCCTAGCACGGTTCCATTACATAACCGCCCACTACTCCTGCATTTCAAGAATATACTTGATCGTGTGGTCTTCATGTATTCCAATAATCATATGATTAACTACTATTTTAGAAACACGACATTTGCCTATAAATACAGATAAAAAGCACTGTAAGAACTATCTAGAACCCATAATTACTCACTCTATTTTTCTCTTAAACTCACTTACTAACTTAGATATCGAAGTGGCCGCATTAGACTAGCCCCGATACCCTTTAGTTTTTTGTACTTTATAGGAAGGAAATAATCTAAAAATTGTACAACAACAAAAAGAATGTGTTACTTTATAACTTGAAGAAACCCTAAAGCAATCCTTTGTTTTCTCTCAACCAAATCAATTACCATAATCTTAAAAGTGACAATAGCACTCTTTAGATTCAATCCTATTGATATTAAAATTTCATTTGTTACATTCACTCGTCCACTCAGCTAATGAGAAGTCAAGTAATTCACCTCTCGATAAATGCCAACCAAGATAATCATATCTAATTTGAATTTAAGTTGCACAAACAGTTATCTCTTAGCACGGTTCTATTATATAACCACCCACTACTCCTACATTTTGAGAATGTACTTAATCATAAGTCTCTACGTGTCCTAATAATCATATGATTAACTACTATTTCAGACACCCGACATTCACCTATAAATAGAAATAAGAAGCACTATAAGAACTATCCGAGAACCCATAACCACTCACTCTATCTTTCTCCTAAACTCACTTACTGACTTAAGCACTGGAGTTGTCGTATTGGACTGGCCCTAATACCTTTTAATTCTTTGTACATTGCAGGAAAGAAATTATCCAAAAATCATACAACAACATTTGGCGCCATCTATTTTTTCTTATACACCCACATGGTAAGAACTAGATTAACTAAGAGTGCAAGTGTTGATCCTTCGTCCCACCACCTTGAGGGAGGAAGTAGGCATACCAATGAGCAACATTTAGCTAAGCTGGAGTAACCTTACCTCAACTTAGCTAAAGAAAACCAAGAGTTGAGCAAAAAAAACATAAAGAGATCCTTAATCCCCTCCATAGTATTGCCCAGCTAAGTCAAAACAAAGAACATGGCAATCATCATGTTGAGAACAATGATGACTCGATTTATTCTCTCGAATTACCAAAAAAGTAAGCTGAAGTTACAATGGGACCTTAGGTCCCTACACTCCAGAAAAATGATAAGGCGAAGCAACCACAGCAGGTGTACCATGCTCGACCTTCGCATATTAGCACCCCTACTACGATGAGTAAACAATTTCAAATTAAGAAGAGCCCTTTTATCTTCGAAATCCTGGATGAGGTAATACCACAACACATTAAGTTGCCGTAATTTAAAACCTATGATGGAATGAAAGATCCTAAAGATCACCTTGAGTGCTATCGAACTTTAGCCAAGTTGCATGGCCTAAGCGATGCCGTGGCCTGCCAAGCATTTCCCTCAATACTAAGGAATGCGGCGATTACATGGTTTAAACACTTGAAGCCGAACACAATCTCTCCTTTACACTAAAAGTTCGACATACATTATTTTTCAACATACTTTTGATCAGATGAGACTAAAAATCAAGACATAGCTAAGATCTTACAACTAAAATTTATATGCCCTCAACAATCAACCCATCCAAGTAACCGGAGTAATTTCTCTACCAATCCAAACTGGAGATGATGTTAATGTTGTAGAGAATAAAGTGGACTTCCTTATTGCCAAATGTTAGTCCCCATATAATATGATCATGGGATGGTTGTATTAGCACTTATTTAGCATTATCCCTTCCACTACCCATGTCAAAGCTGAATTTCCTACTCCTATTGAAGTTAACGTATGTAAGAGGGATCAACAATTGGTAAGGTTATTATATATAAGGGCATTAAGGTGAGAAGAAATTTTTTGAGTCAAAACTTACCTAGAAGGAAAGTCAGTCAACATAGATAATGCCAACGATGAAATGGAGGAAATTTCACTAAGAGATGATCCCGAAAATACAACCAAGATAAGGAAACTAATGCGAACCATGACTAAGAATAGATAAGGTTGGTCATTGAATGGGTCCAAGCTTGCCGAAAACTTGAAAAAGGAAGTGATGAGAAATGTGTGAAAGAACAAATACAAATGAAAAGTAAGCAAAAACCCACAAACAGCCTCATATGTCTTTTTCTCTCCTAAATGTCCAAACAGTCCCCTACTGTAGGCTTCCTTAATCAACAGCTCCCGCAATGAATAAGTCAGCATTCATATTTTTCCCCTTCGAAACAAATAGCCATTTTCTACGTGGTACTCGTCTACTGTTCTTCCATTGACACATCATGCAAATACGAGTCCAAAGTGTGGATCCCTAGAGTATTGCTCTTTGTTGCTTGCAAACCCAAATAATCTGGTCTGCAGTTCACTCAAGAGTGCATGTCTTCTCAAAAGAGCATTTATAACTACATTGCTCTTTCCTTGTTTGAATTTTATTACAAAATTGAATCCTTCAAGGAATTCAACCCATCTCGCCTGCCACTTCGACAACTTGGTCTTATTTCGGCAGTACCTCAATGACTCATGGTCAGTATATATGACAAATTCTCTCAATAGTAAATAGTATTGCCATACTTGCAATGCTTCGATCAACACCAAGAGTTCTTTATCATACGTAAAGTAATTTAACTGAGGTCTTCTAAGCTTCTCACTATGGTAGGCAATTGGTCCACCTTCCTACATTAAGACAATGCCTATCCCAATGCTTGATATATTACATTCCAACTCAAATATTTTCGCAAAGTTAAGTAGAACTAATACCGGGGCAAAGTCAATATTTCCTTTATCTCGACAAAGCTCCTCTCCTCCCTTTCTCCCCATCAAAAGTCAGTGTTTTTCTTCATTAGCTTAGTAAGTAGTGCGATGAGGGTGCTGAAATTTCTGATGAATCGTCTACAAAATGAAACCAGTCCATGAAAACTTCTTATGTCGGCATAAGTAATAGGAGTCGACCACTCGATGATTGCTCAAATCTTCTCGTCGTCCACTCATAAGCCTCCTCCACTTACTATATAGCCCAAGAATACTACTTCCTCCTACCAAAAACAACACTTCTTGAGATTGTCAAATAATCTCTCAGCATAGAGGATATCTAAGACTTCTCGGAGAGGTTCACAGTGACTCGGCTTATCTATACTATAAACTAGGATGTCGTCAAAGAATACCATAACATACTTCCCTATTAGATGTCTTAACACGTGGTTTGTTAGTCTTATGAAAGTGCTTAAGGCATTTGATAAGGGAAAGACATGATCATCCATTCATAAAGTTCATGTCGAGTCTTGAATACAGTCTTCCACTTATCTCCTAACCTCATGCAGATTTGATGGTAGCTAGTTTAGAGGTCAATCTTACTGAAAATCTTGGCTCCACTCAATTCATCCAGCATGTCTTCCAATCTAGGAATAGGATACCTGTCTTTGATTGTGATTTTGTTCACGGCTCAACTATCAATGCACATTCGCCAGGTTCCATCCTTTTTCAATACTAAAAGTGTCGATACAATACAAAGGTTAAGACTCCCTAACATACCCTCTCTCTAGTAACTCATTGACTTGACATTAGAGTTCAGAAGCCTGCTTGAGACTTATTCGATATGTGGGCTCATTTAGTAATGCGAAGCCAGGTATTATGTCAATGTAGTGTTCTATGCATCGAATCGGGGGTAACCCTTCGGGTAACTATTCTAGGAATAGGTCAACATATTTATCCAACAACTCTTTTATTTTCTAGGGTAGTTTACTTCGCTCCTTCATCTCCAATAAGCACTTGACCAACATGAAGATCGGCTCATCAGCATCGATGACCTCTCAAAGCTCGGCTCTACTCATCACTAAAGCCTTCTTCGATCCTCAAGCAAGTTTGGTATGCAATTTATTAACTTTACTTGGCAGCATCAAGTTCAATGTGATCTTCCATCCATCCTTTTCGAACACATACGTGTTCCTGTTTCCATCACGGATCACTCTCCTGTCAAATAGCCATAGTCAGCTGAGCAATACGTAAGAAGCACATGTGGGCAGTATGTCATAGAGAATCTGGTCAGAGTAATTTCTAATTGTGATCGGCAGTAATATTTGCCAAGTGACATGTAGTACCTCCTTATCACTTAGCCAATGCAATTGATACGGTTTTAGATATGCAATAGTCAACAACTTCAATTTTGAAATAAGATCAACTGATCCCACATTGGTGCAACTACCACTATCCATAGTGAGAGCACACACCTGATCATTTACCTTACAGGTGGTATGAAATAAATTCTCTCTCTACTCCTCCTCATGTGAAGGTTTCATGTTCATTGTGTGTTGGAGAACCATGATCAACTAATCCAAGTCTTCGGCAAACACACCCTCTTCAATAAGTTCTTTCTTGATAGCTTCTTTCTCGGCAGTTCTTTCCTCTTCCTCGAGTTCCTCATCAGTACTTTCTACCTCTAGCTTCGAGATATCTCCCTTAATGACTATGGCCCTATAGTTCGGGTACTAAGCAGCCATATATCCAAACCCTTGGCATTTGAAGCACTTAATCTGGCTTGTCTTCCTACCAGACCCTTACCCCTTCTCATAAGTACAGGTTAGCACATCACCGTCAGGTCGACCCTTCTGCTCAGCTCGAACATCTACCTTTCAAATTGGTTCAATACTTAACTAAGCTCGATGACTTCCCTATACGGGTTGACTAGTCAGCATTCTGGTCAATATTCAACTTCTTCTCTACCTATCTACTAATTGGGCTATTCTAATGGCTTCATCCATTGTGGTGAATTATTAGAGCTCCATAACATCTCGAATATCACCTCTCAATCTCGTGATAAACCTAGATATTGTTTATGCTAGGGGGTCCTCTACTTCGCATTGAATCATGAGCATTTGGAATACCTATACATATCAATCAACTGTTCAGCCTCATTGTCTCAGCTCCTGAAGCTAAGTAAAAGTGTCTTGCAGATAAGTTTCCGGCAAGAACCTGTTTCTGAGTATTCTCTTCATCTCAAGCTAAGTATTAATCCCTCAATAACCCTCTCACCTCCTCTTAGCCTAGAAATTCTTACACCATATGGTAGCATATTTGAAAAACTCAACAACAACAGTTTTCACTTTCTCATAATCCTGGTACTGATAATATTCAAAAACACGCTCCACTCTCTCTTCCCATTCTAAATACTCATTAGCACTCCTAGATCTATTGAAGCTTGGAATCTAAAGCTTCACATGATCATATGCTCCGAGGACTCTAGCCTACTCTTCTTCAAAATACTCTTCCTTATCCTCTTCATTTAGTTCTCTCAAGTCTATCCTTCATCTTACTCATCTACCTATACCTCCACCTCAAACTTATCGGGTGAGGTTTTGACCTCTAATAGGTTGAGCAGCTTGTAAGGTGTTTTGCACGGCCTCAGACCATTGGCAAGCTAATGCATGAACAACTCAGGTCAAATCTATCAAGACGTTAGCTACGTCATCGAGTCTCTCGTCAATGCTCCTAAGGGTTCCTTGAAACCATCAGCCATAGTGGACAACTCCACTATTGTCATCTCCAGCACCAATGTTTACACTTAGGTTAGTTATTTTCTCTATAGATTTAAAGCTCAAACTCTTCAAATAGGTGATATAGCAAACACTTCAACAAACCAAAAAAGGTAATGACTAACAAACACAGCAATCAAACAACATAGTAACTTGCTCTATTTCACACACACAAAATAGAGTATAGACAAAACTTCAAGCACAAATCACAACTCAAATAAAACCTCCGCTCTAATACTAAGATGATGCAAACTCTAACCAAGAACATATTAGGTCGGTTGCTGAATGGGTCCAAGCTTACTGAAAGCATGAAAAAGAAAGTGATGGGAAATGTGCGAAAAAACAGATACTAATGAAAAGTAAGCAAAAACCCACAAACAACCGCAATAGATATGACACATCAATGAAACTTCCAATGACTCACAGTACAATTTGATATGACATACAAATCGATCCGATAAAGTTACTCACCACCTATCCTTACTCAAAGGATAGGATAAGAGTGATATCGAGAGTAAACAGGTAGTATTTACGTAAGGACAAAAAATACTAAGTACATTAATGATAATCAATCTGATGTTTACAGCTACAACTACAACTACAAAGGGTATTTATACCCGAGAATTTATGGTAACATACCTAAAAGGGAAAAGATAAAAAGGGAATTTCTTAAAGAAGTAATGTACAAAATACAAAAGGGTAAAAATGAATATTTAAGGAAAACAATCATTGGTGTAATGGATTCTACACATGATTCTACACATGATTCTATACACGTAGCGATGCCATATTAGTAATGCTATTGGAAGATGCGAACAAAAAGTACAGTTAATTTGTTTGCCTGAATAGAGGTGGCTTAGTCAATCAATCCCTCTATCTCAGCTTCTCGGCATGAAAGATGCTAAGTCATTAGTCGACTCGGGCGCGAATGAGTAATCTACAATTCGATGTACTATAGAGAGATGGGTAGTCATTGGGCTCGACATAAAGAGTGACTCAGTAAAGAAGTACTTGGCCTCAACAGGAGTCGACTAGAGTAGGAGAATCTGCCTTGCCAGGCCTTCTAGTCCTCGGGCTCATCTGCGAGTCAAAGGCCTAATAACCTAATTCCTATCAAAAACCCTTGCCAGCAGACATCCATCTAATTCTAATAAACTTTCTACAGGATAATTTCAATGTATTCACATCGTCCCCCTTAGATATTCCAGGTATCACTAAAGACATTATAGTATATAAACTTCAAATCAATTTAAACGCAAAGATGATTCAATAAAGGAAAAGACATTTCGCCCCTAAGACGTAAGCAGCCATTAAAGAAGAAGTCCAAAAACTCTTGAAGGTAGGATTCATTCAGGAAGTTCGTTATCCAACTTAGCTAGCCAACTGTATATTAGTTAAGAAGTCTAACTGTAAGTAGCGCATGTGCATAGACTTTACAAATCTAAATAAGGCCTATCCCAAAGATTACTTTCCCTTATTGAAAATATATCAAATGGTTGATTCAACTGTTACACATGCTTTACTCTCTTTCATGGATGGCTTTTTTGACTACAAATAAATTAAAATGGATGAGGAAGATGAAGTTCACATATCATGCATCACTAACTTTAGAACATACCGTTATACCGCAATGCCCTTCAAGCTCAAAAAACATCAAAGCAACTTATCAACAACTTATAACTATGATGTTCAAGCTATAGCTCCATTGAAATGTCGAAGTATATGTCGACGATATGATTGTGAAAAGCACAATAGAGGATCGGCATCTCACTAATCTTAAAGAGACATTCAATACTTTAAGGAGATATGATATGAAGTTGAATATGTAGAAGTGCGTCTTTTGGTGCTACTTTAAGAAATTTTTTAGGTTACATGGTCACTCAGCACGATATTGAAGCGAATCCGAGGAAGATTGATGTGATAAAAAACATGAAGTCTCCTCATACTATCAGGAAGGTTCAGGAGTTAACTGGACGAATAGCTGCCCTTAATAGGTTTATGTCAAAAAGTATGGATAGGTGTGCAAAATTCTTTAAAATTTTAAAGAATCCGAAAGATTTTAAGTGGATGGATGAGTGTGAAAGAGCATTCAGCGAGCTTAAAGAATTTCTTGCATTACCACTAATACTCTCAACACCGATTCCAATAGAGAACTTATATTTATACTTGTCAATCAGTAGTCGAGCACTTTTCTCTGTATTGGTCTAAATCAACGGTAAGGAGCATCGACCAATTTATTACGTGAGTCATGTCCTGCACTAACCAGAGTATTGATATACCAAAATTGAGAAATTTGTGTTACCAATGGTTCTTTGGACAAGGAAATTGAAACCTTACTTTAAGGCTCACCAAATTATAGTCCTTATTGATTAACCTTTACAATAGGCATTGCAACAACCGAATTCTTCAGGAAGGATAATGAAATATACCTTGGAGCTAAGTACCTATTGCATACAATAGAAACCTAGAATGGCACTAAAAACTCATGCCTTAGCAGATTTTCTGGCTTAGTTCATGGGTAAAGAAGACAGCATGGAAATTGCCGAGAAGCCGATATGGAATCTTTATGTCAATGGTTCTTTAACTAAAGAAGGAAGCGATGCAGGTCTTATTCTACAAGGACCCTACAATGTCAAGGTTAATTATGCCCTGAAATTTAGATTTCTAGCTAGCAATAATGAAGCAGAGTATGAAGCCCTAATAATAGGACTCAAATTAGAAAAGGAAGTTAGTGCCGAAAAAGTTGAAGTTTTCTCCAATTTACAACTTATTGTAAACCAAGTCAAAGGAAGTTATTCGATGAAGGAAGAAGAAATGAGCAAGTACTTGTTGATAGTACATGTGCTCACAAAAGAATTTAAGTCCTTTTCAATTCATAAAATACCCAAGGAATAAGAACATTGTTGTCGATAAGCTATCAAAGTTGGCCAATATGACATTTCCTAATTTGAGTAACAAACTTTTGGTCAAGTTTCTAACATACAAGAGTTTACCAATTATTCCAAAGAGCTGTAAACTAGCTCCTTACTTGAAAGAGAAGTCTTGGATGAATCCAATTGTAAATTATTTGAAGGATGGTATCCTCCCTGATGATAGGAAAGAGGTTCGAAGATTGATTTTTTAAGCCACAAATTACATACTGATAAATGATCATGTGTACAAATGCAGCATTTCCCAACCTTATCTTTGATGCCTTCCTCCAAAAGATGTATGACGGGTGTTATCTAAGCTACACAATGATATATGCAACAACCATGTGAAAGCACAAATGTTGTATATCCATGCCTTACGACTCGGTCATTATTTGCCAATAATGAAAGATGACGCGAGAACATCTATTCAGTATTGTTCACAATGCTAGAAGCATGAAGCACCGAATCATGCGCCTTCTACTGAATTGTACTACTTAACTAGTCCTTGGCCTTTTACCCAATGAGGATTAGACATACTCGAACCATTTCCAAAGTCTACAACCTAACGACAATTTTTCATTGTTGCTATGGATTATTTCATAAAGTGGGCAAAGGCTAAAGCATTGGTAAGGATCACCAAATAAAAGGTTGAGGCCTTTGTTTTCAACTTCATTATATCAAGGTTTGAGGTCCCATTTATGATAATCATAGATAATGGACCACAATTTGACAATGACAAATTTTTGGCATTTTGTGAGAAATACGGCATCCACCTAAATTACACATCTATAACTCACCCTCAAACTAATAGGCAAGTAGAAGATATCAACAAGATCATCTTAGGTGGCTCAAAGAGGAAAGTTGATCAAACCAAGGGAAGATGGGCTGATGAGTTATTGGATGTTTTATGGGGATATTGGACTACTTAAAAAACCACAATAAGGGAAATGCCCATTAGATTAGCCTATGGTGTGAAAGTAGTTTTGCTAATTGAATTATACCTACTGAATTTATGTACGTAAAATTTTGACGTGATGACTAACCAAGTCAGTTTAACGGCTAATTTGGATACTATTGAAGAGATAAGAGATGTAGTGATAAGGATAAAGGACTAATCAAGCACTCCCGAACCTGACGACTTGCTCAAATGGTTCGCTGAGCTATCTAAGGTGAGTTAAGTGCCAAAGAGTAGTGCTTACCCTAATTAAACCTACCAAGCTACTTCACTTCCTACAACATCCAAGGAGCTGTTAAGGTGACCAACCGACATATGAAGCCAACCTCTTTGTCACACAATATTCCTAGCATCAAATCAAAATACTGTCAACCTCATTACTATCGAAGCCAGGCTAACGGCTGCCAGCAACCAACCACGCGAAGCCAACTAGGATGTGAGTTGCCCTTGACCTAAGCCTTGTCTAGTCCAAGCAATCAATGTTGTTAAACTACTAACACAAACCAGACCTAATCAAGGTATACCTCTACTCAGCTCATAATGTTAATGGGACCACAAAATGAGCAAAATTACATGTACGTTGTCCCTTTCTAATATCCATATTGTCCTTACTGTCAATGGATATTCTTTTTGCACGATTACATTGATACCCTTGTAAATTATTCTCTTTTTCCTTTACTAGTAGGAATCTTTTTTTGTAATTTACTCTCACCTAAGATTTACCCTAATTAAGTCATATAAATACTTGTACATTGTAATAGCCATAACAGTTATCAGATTGAACTTTTTGGACATATTAGCTAAGTATTCTACTACTTACTCATGAGCTAAGTATTCTACTGCTTACTTACGAGCTACTCTTATCTAGCCCTTTAAGCGTAAATTAATAGCAAGTAACCTCCAGCCATACTTATCCATCATATCAAGTATGTCCTAAGCTCGTGTGAGACATCGATGTGTCATATCTGACGTCAGTGCATGAGAACCCCTGCTCAACCTTCAACTATCATTTACTTTTCAAGCCATCGTATAACTCAAACCCATCCCTTGGTTACACGTGATATTGGATTCATATGTTCATCCATGAATCCGTATCATGTAGCAAGAGTGAAAGTTATAGCACAGCAACATAAGGTAACGAGGTATTATAATCAAAAGGTGAAACATAAGGTTTTTCAATTTAGAGATTTGGTTTGCAAGAAATTAGAGGCAATTGACATGCAAGAGAAACAAGAGAAACTTGGCATAAATTGGGAGGATCCTATTAGGGTCCAAGAAGTCATTAGCGAGGGGGCCTATCAACTAGAGAGGTTAGATGGAACAATCATCCCTTGTATATAGAATACCGAGAACTTGAAACTTTATTTTAATTAATTCCTTTGATGTTATGAAGCATTTCCATCTGTCTTGTAAGGCAAGTGCCTAGTTGTTTTGAAAAAGCAATCATGTTCAAAGTTCCAATTCCAACTTGTTTTCCTTCCTAATCTTTTTATGATCAATGGATTGTCATCTAAGTTTAAACTACACTGAACAAACTAGTGCTTTAAGTTCAAACCTGTCGTGGTTAACGAACTTTATAATTTAATCGAAAAACTGAATAAAGAACGTAATTGTTCTAATAGGCTATCTCGCAACACAAATAAGGTGACTAATCCATGTCTCAAATGACTAACTAATAACCTTTAAGAAGGCACCCAATATATTGCATGTGAAATAAAACACGCCAAAAATAAGCGTGTGAAATAAAACATACCAAGAAAAATAAGCGTGTGAAACAAAACATGCCGAGAAAAAATAAGCATGTGAAATAAAACATACCGAGAAAAATAGGTGATAAAACATGCTAGGAAACAAAATGCATGAAATAAACTGCGCTAAAACTATTAAATTACACATTGTAGAAACATGGATAATATTAATACAATATGAAATGTTCAACCACTTGGCTGAACTCTGTTCATACAACATAAAAAATAATACAACAATCCTAAGATGATGGATTCTTCGATTATGCGGAGTAATCAAAAGATGGGACCTTACTGGAGCATATCTCTTTCTCAATGCTTACAATTTTCAAAAAGGTGGACTTCTCTTTATGCATGTAAGGGATCTCCTTAGAAAGCTGGTCCTTGTCATCATTAGGACCCTCAACACAAACTCTATTGTCATCACCCTACAAATGGACCTTAACACCTATATCTTTATCGGCTTCTTCGTCATAACTACTGACTTTGTTATCAATGTCAGTGAAATCCAAGCACAAAAGATCATATTTAGGGTAAAACTTTAAAATTTCTTCTCTTGCCTCTTAGACCCCCTCCAAAAACTTCTTTCTCGATAACCTCTCATATTGCCAACTTGGAGTCACGATTTTTAGTACCTCTTCAACAAAGGGCCCTTTCTTTGCTACCTCCTCTAATTCAGCAATACAGCTTTGCAATCCAAAGTTATTAGTCTCTAGCCCTTTTATCAACATCCTAAGCCTATCCTCCTCATCACTCATTGAGCTGAGTGTTCAATCCAAATCCCAGTACTCTACTTTCTTTTTACGAAGCTCCTCCTTAAACTCTTTAGCCTCCTTATATTGCTTATCAACCTTAGCTTTAAGGCTTGAGATTTCATCGGCCACTAATCAATATGCCAATTTCTCGATAGCCAATTCCTCCTAATATTTTCTGGCCTCCTTCTCAGCCTTGATTATCACACTCTCGATTGCCACAGCCTAAGCCTTTGAGGAATTGTTTGCATCCTCAATTTTCTACAACAAGTTGACGATATAAAATGATGATTTCACTAGACCACCTTGCAAATACATATATATATATATATTATTGCTACCTTTTTTATTTCATTCTTAGCTTCATCCAATGCCATCATAACGTAGTTGTTGACCTATAAACAAATAGGATTGTTAGCAATAAAACATGCGTAACAATCAAAACGATTCAATTAATACTTACATCATACAGTTTAGCTGCGATGTGTGCCTTATTATAATTGCCAACCTAGTAGACATCCTTCTTCACAATCTCCTTGTCCTTAGGAAGAATGACGTCTTCCATCAAAGCCAGGGAGTTAATCCTATCGCCTAAGGTCAAATTGATGTGGAAGATATTGTGGCTCTAGCACCAAACAAAGTACTTGCCAACCTTGGTGTTAAGGATGAATTCTACACTATTAATGCCAAGAGCTTTGTTTCTCATGGCCTCCTTCATCCTTTCATCTAATGTCTCAAATCTCTTAAAAGGAGGTTAGCCAAAAAGCGCCTTTCTACTTCTTTTGTTAGTACTCAGCACAACATCTACCTAGAGCGATAACACCTCAACAGCCTCATGAAGAGCGATTTTAACTTCGCTGCAAGAGTCAATTTCTCGACTAGAATCTCTTAACTCTACAGACAAAGGAATACTTTCGACTGAAGGGATTACTCCAACTTATGCAGTCTCGATGACCCCAAGCTTCTCACTCCCTTGTCCCTTGTCCCTTGTCAGCTAGAAGGGAAGCCTTTTTTAGGGTTGCTATTTGTTTTGCTGCTTTCCTTGGAGTAACCGATCAAGTCATAGTCACCTTGGCACCTGCTCATTTGTCGACCTTAGATTTTTTGCCCTTTGCTTAGGCCAATAGTTTGGCAAGATCCATGTTGCCTATGCCTATGTCTACAATACAAAGTAGATACATTAACAATAAAGCGAGGAATAAAAGACTTATATGTTCCTTGTCAAGCATGGCTCAAAGGCAACTATTCTTCCCTCTTTGTCATAAGAATGGCTTTCTTATAGCTCTACTCGACACGATAATTACTCAATAGCATACCTTCCTTCTCAAAGAAAATTGGCTCCCTATTCTCATATCACCTAATTATTCTCTCAGCATCCCAATAAAACATTTGTTTCTTCTCCTTTCTTAGATCTTTGCCACGGCAGCATCATTTGACATCAATTCAATATCCTTTGTGCAAATAAGTTCAATCCATTGGGTCTAAAAATCCAATTCTTCATCTAAAATAATAGACACAAACTTATTGTATCACTTGTTGATCTTAGACTCTAATCTATCCATAAATTTCCATCCATGCCTAGCAGCCGCAAAATACCAACCATCAAGTTGCCTCCTTATTATCAAAAAGTACCTAAATAATTTAGGTGTAACCCTAACCTCGACTTCTTCACAAACTATTTCGAAAGCCAAAAGAAGCTGATAAGTGTTTAGTAAGAACATGGTTGGTGTAACTGGAAAATAGTTGAAAAACTACTTAACAAAAGATGAAAATGGGATGTGTAGCCCAAAGTGAAGATATTTCAAATAAATATGAAACTTGCACTCCCTTGGAAAGCACACCCTTTCCTCCTCTCTCGACTTCCTAAGATTCCATGTTTCGGGAAAATCTCACCAATATTTATTATATTTCGAAACAAAAACTCTGTTAGCAGCATTGGCCACTCCATTTGGTGAATCACTAAAATAAATCACATTATTGTACAAATACGTAGCCATATAACTTCCTTCTTTGTCATCTAAATAGGTATCCACTGCAAAAGAGTTAATTCAAGTAAGTTTATCCCACTACTCTACCATACTATCAACTGAGCTACTTAAGAAACATGCTGTCTCGATCCATTTTTGGAGGGGAGAAGTAGCCTCGGTCTCAATCGCTTTAGAATCTAAAAGAACAAGTCAATGAATTACGCTTCGAACCATACCTAATTTTGACTATAACAGACGTCACAGAACTTTTTTAAGGATTTTGAAGATGAAGACAAAATGTCAAAGATGAGAAAAAGCTTATGGATGTAGATGAAGATGAAATGAAATCTATTTTCAATATTGAAAAATTTCTTAAATATGAATGATTTAACCTCATAACCACAACATGTTTCTGACAAGAATGATGCGCTGGTGGCATGGATTATTGACTTGTGTTTCAAGACAAAGATCCAACGGTTATCGAGGCTATAATTGTTGCTAGTGCTTATGGCATAATTATGGCTAAGGTTAGTGCTTATGGCATAATTATGGCTAAGGTGACAATTATCATACATGTTACTACTTAGTATTCTGATAGACAAGAAAATTGAAAAGTTACGACCTTTTCGATAGGACACAATCTATTATTCTAAATGAAAATCAAGGAACTTCCCACATTATTCAACATTTAGGAAACAGTTCTTCACTTAACCCCACAAAGAATATTAAACTATTTACTCCCTCGGTCGAATTCTCGATCACGGGAGTTAGGAGGCAAATGTTGATAATCAAATTTCATTCGTTACAATCACTCGTTTACTCAATTGATGAAAAGCTGAGTAATTCACGTCTTGACAAATGCCGACCAAGACGGCCATATCTGATATGAATTTAAGTGGCATGAACAATTACCTCTTGGTACAATTCCATTACATAATCGCCCATTACTCCTATATTTCAAAAATGTACGTAATCGTGAGGTCTCGATGTATCCTAATAATCACATGATTAACTACTGTTTTAGACACCTAACATTCGCCTATAAATATACATAAGAAGCACTATAAGAATCATCTGAGAACCCATAACTACTCATTCCATTTTTCTCCTAAACTCACTTATTAACTTAGGCATCAGAGTAACCGCACCAGACCGGTCCCAATACCCTTTAGTTCTTTGTACTTTGAAGGAAAGAAATTATCCGAAAATTGTACAACAACAAATCCAATATTAATAATCCACAATCAACAAGGCACTTACCAACAAATTCTTCTAGGGTTACAGATAGTCTTGTGATTTCACCCTTTACTAACACCTTCCCCTTGTACTACTAATAAAATCACAATTAGACTTGTGATTTCATCAAAAACTAATAAAGTCTTATGGAATTCAAACCTTACCTTTAGGGTTTGCTAAGTTTGCTATATAGCAGTCTAACTCTATAATACAAAGGAGTCTAAATGAGTCTCTAAAATAGAAAGGGTTATTTTATGCAAAGGCTAAGGTAGGATTTTTGTATACTACCAAAATTAGCCTTATCAACTTTTACTATTTATTGTGTCACCCCTATAATATAAATCCATTTAGCAATATGTTCTTATTTTATTATTCTTGATATTATTTTCTTCATGGGTGTTATAAAGAAACTTTAGCTCATCCTTTGAAATTATCTTTAATTGATGAAATATCTAAAAAGTGTGTATCTATGACTAATATTCAAGCCTCTTTTTTCTATTAATTTGACTAAACAATGAGTTTAACGTAAGATTTATTGATGATAGACATATTATGATTTGGTTAAAAAAAAAATATTACAGGAAAGTATAGAGGCTCTTGATTAGACAAAATGGTATGCACTTGATCTTTTAATTGAAGTGAACTATGGACTTTGATCCCAAATATAAATGTTTAGTGATTCCCATTTGGTTAGCAATGCACTATCTAAATTGCATTTCTTTAACAAGTCAAATTTTTATTCTATCAGTAAGCATTTGCTCATCCTCATAGAATAAATAAAGCTATGATTTCTCTTGTATGTCTATCGATGGCTAAAATTTTAATGTAGGTAGATATTTCAAAGATGTTTAAGAAATTAATTTAGATTAGTATTGAAAACCAATTTATTTTTAGGAAGTGATTTTTAAAGACTTCAAAATATTATTCTCATTGTTTTAAAATTAAGTATGGTGTTGATCATTGAATAATGAAAAATCCACTCTTAAAGGAAGTTAGTCATAAGGGTAAAGAAAAAGATGATAAAAACCATGTAATCATCAAGTCTAAATATAAAGAGAAGAATGATGTGTCAAAAGAAGATCATGTTAAACAAAACAAAGAAAGGAATCCTATAGTAAGTAAGCCTATTTTTTGGTCTTGAATGATCGTGTCATACTCTATCCTAAAGAAACCACGAATATTGTTTTGAAGAGAGTGAGTAAAAAAGTAGTTAATATAAAAGTCTATTCATCAATTAACGAAAAGATCACTTTTATCTAACAAACTTAACTACTTAAAACAGATAATTAGATAGTCAAGAATAAATAATTAATTGATACAGTAACTCATAATATTAAAAGAATCTCCTACTTGAACTACATATAATGCTTAACAATTATATATTGCAAAATCTTTATGACCTTAAACTTTAATGTAAATAATTAGTCTCAATTCCAAATAATCTAGTCCTTCAATTATATCAATATAGGATCAAAGAGGTCATTGTCACTAAATGTTGTAACTAAACCCATCAATGATCATTGATATTAATAAAATCAATGGCATGTATCAAGTATCTATTTTAGTATGGAAATTTCATGTATTGTAATCCTTAATATATCTATTTTCAAATAGACTTATTATAAACTCATAATATGCTACTTATATCTTTCACAATATTATGCAAAATTGTAACAAAATAACTTTGTTTCACATAATTCAACACAGACAATATATTAGTTAATAATGTCTAAGATATAACTAAATATCAACAAAAAAAAATTTTCCACTATACTATTATCATTATCAAGATAAATAGAACCCATATGAATGACATGCTCATAGAATATTTTTTGTGGTAAGGATTTATTAAGTGAACCTACAATCATCACAGTTTTGCTAATATGTTTAAATGGCACTCGAGAACCTTCAACTTTGTCTTTAATAAGAAGAAGTTTTATATTGATATGTTTTAACTTCAGCATGCTTAGAATATAGTTTAGCAATTTTGCCATTATAATTGTTCTTCAATGGTGTTTCAATAATGATGCAATATACGACCTTGTGATGAAATTTCAGAGTCATATCCCTTAATTTGATATCTCAAAATAAATAGCAAAACTTTGCTTCCATGGTGAAAGAAACTATAAGTATCTGTTTAACACTTTTATATGATACAATTGCACTAACTGTTAAGAAAACATAACTTGAAATGGACTTTCTACTATCGAGCAGCTAACAAATTTAGAATCATATTCTAAGATCTCTAAATTTGGATCTTCAATATATGAGGAAATAATCATTTGTTCTCTTTAGGTATCATATGATACATTTTACCCCCTTCCAATGATTCATACCCAAACTACTCTAATATCTATCATGCTTTCCAATTATGTACATAAATTCGGTCTAGTACATGCTTGAGCATACATAAGATCCTTACTACCAATGCATAAGCGTTTACTCCATTGACTTGTTCCTTAATGTCATTCTAGGGACATGGAAGTAAATTGAACTTATCACTTAGCATAGAAGTATCTCCTAATGTATAATGTTTCCTAACGTAATCTACTAAGTACTTTATTTATATATATCTTTTGTAATAAAGCTAATATGTTTTATGAATGATCACATTATATCTTATGCTCACTACAAAAGATGCATTACTGAGATCTTTTATTTTAAAATTATTTAAAAAGAACACTTACATCTCTTGCAATAAGCCTATAGTAATACTTATAAGCATAATATCATTGATATGTAACATTAAGAGAATGAATATACTCTCATCAATATTATGATAAAGATATTGACTACTAGTGTTTTCTTTAAAAGAAAAAGAGAAAATTACTTGATTAAACTTTTGATATCATTAATGAGATGATTGCTTTAATTTATAGATGGATTTCTTTTATTTTCATACCAAATATCTCGATTCCTATTATTTAAAATCCTCCACTTGCATCATATATATCATGCCATTGAGAAATGCAATCTTTACATTTTTTTTTTTTTGAATGAGCTCTAAATCATAATGAGCTACAAGGGCTATAATTATCGTAAAAGAATATTTCCATAACATTAGAGAAAAAATCTCTTCATAGTTGATTTGTTGCTTCTAAGTAAAGCCCTTAGCAAAAAGATGTGTCTTATATCTTTCGACTTACTTCTCAAATCCCACTTAATCTTATAAATCCATTTTATAACAACTTGCTTTCATATCTTTAGGGCATTTGACTAGATCCCAAACATCAATGTCTTTCATTAATTTCATCCAATCATTCATAACATTAATCCATTTTCTAAGAAGTTTTTAATTTCTTTAGCTTAATAAGCAAATGATTGATTATCTTCTAGTTCCATATCAAACTCGTGATCCCAAAGATATATGATATAATAATTTGGAATAGTGTATCTTCTTTTCTTAATGTATCTATGCAATGATACTTTCACATAAGGCTATTATGACTTCTCAATATGGATAAGTGCTCATTCCTTTACAAAAGTAAGAGAAATCTAAGGAGTACCTTGAACACCTATATTTGCATCTTTAAAAGTAGCAATTCTACTCATTATTACATTTTTTAGTTGCAGTTGTAAGAATATTAATACATTTCTCCCTATAGATAGTATTTATAATTGGTGTATTCCCACCACGTTCAACATCCTTAGGAAATTTAGCATTACTAGCCTCATAAGAGAATACACTTTAGTGATCATAAAATGTGAATCTATTTGATCGTTATGAGTATTTCAGAAAGTTACAACTAACTATTCTTAATTTTAATTCTCTTATTAAACCTATATGGCCTAAGCTTAACTACATAGCCCTAAATATATGAATGCCTAAGGTTAAGCTTGTTAACAGTCTATAATCTAATTAGGGTTTAAGTTGTAATGTTGCTTAGAACTCGATCAAGGATATTTACAATGGTCTTTAGTGCCTCTATTTACAATGGTCTTTAGTACCACTCCTCAAAGTGATTTTGGTAAAAAAAAATTATTAATCATAATTTTGATCATATCTTTCGAGGTTCAATCATGCATCTTAGCTAAATCACTTAGATTTGGTTTTGCCAATATAGTGCATTGAGAAACAATCCTACATTCCTTTAAGTACCCCATAAAAGGTTCAAGACATTATTTAGTTGATCCGTTAAATTTGCTAATATGTTCACCACTATGGTCAAATATAACAGCCTTAATTCTCTAATTAAGTCCACTTTCAACTTTACATTCAAGTCCATGAAAACATCTAGAAATTTCTCATATATCAAGTATAGGTACCTATGAAGAGAATAGTCATCTACAAAAGTAACAAAATATTGTTAACTATTCCAAATGATAACAAGAAATAGACCACATATCTAAGTATGTATTAATGCTAACACACTTAAACTCCTTTCGACACTCTTTTTATAAACATTTGTTTTCCTTTGATGCCTTTAATACATATTTTAAAATTTGAAAAATCAAGAATTCCTTAATCCTTTTAATTCTCTATTTGGAAATATGTCCTAAACACTTATGACATAATATGAAACAATCTTCATTTGTTAATTTATAGCATAATTACTTGTATGCAAGGTTGCTTTATACATGAGGCATACAAATTCAGTTTGTATATATTATAAATCAAAGTATTACTAGCAATAATATGTAGATATTGAAAAAGATCAAATTTTCCATTCCTAAATGAATAAAGATAATTAGATTTGTCCAAACAAGAAATAAAAAATAAATTCCATCTAAATAACAATAAATAACTTGTCATCCGAATTCAAATAATAACTAAATTCTAATGATAATTTGAACACAACAATAGCCCCAATAAAAATCTTGTTGCCATTATCAACATAAATGAATCCTTTAGCATCACTTGTCACTTAATTCCTTAGACAACCTTCTATAATAATACTCCATATCTATATAACAAGTAGGTTGGTATCAAAGCTAAATTAACTTTTGAATGAATAAGTTAAGAAGTTATCTTTGTAAGCTATTTTGCATACTTAAGACACTCATTGTTCATATGACTAGCTTTTTAGCAAAAAAAAAAAAAAAAAAAAAAAAAAAAAGGCATTACTCTCATCATATTTCTATTGCTATTATAAAATTCTAATATTTGTAGCTCCTTTACCTTTATGGTTCACTTTCTTTATTTTATTGTTGAGAATCTTTCTTGAGAACAAGTCACCATATAAACATTTTCACTACTCTTCTTTTAACCTCATTCAGAGTTCATTTCTCTTTTTGAGTGTTATAACTTATCTTGAAAGGATTGAATTGATAAGAAGAGAGATAAAAAATAAATGCAAATGAATGTTGTCTTAGACAATTACAACTTTAAGGCCCTTAGCGTCATAACAAGATTAGACATCTCCATAATTTACTCCATTACGCTTTCCTTATCATTGTACCACATAGATAAATATAATCAAAAGAATTCTAACCTACACAACTAGTCTAATTAACAAAGATTAATAACAAAACAATCACTTTAAATGGGCTTTTTTACGATTCCTAGCACATCATTAATATTTAGATTTTAAATAGAAATACCAACTATAAATACTATCCTCTAAAATAACAATTAATATTGATAAAAATTATTTTGCCAACAATATACATTCCTTTGGGCTGACAAATCATGCATGAAAAGTACTAAAATTATTACATATTTACTATTACATGTTTATCATCTAGTCAAATAATAACATTTTCTTGTGGAAATTATTGTTCATACAAATATAAACATATTTTATACAAATCTTTAACTTAATATCTAAATATTTCAAAACAAACATAAGTAATAAATACCCAAAATCAATTGTTTCACTAAATAATCTAAAGGATTAAAAACAAAAGTGGTTTTATGCATCCAAATGCTTTTATTTTGCTAATTACTAAATCTAGCTTTATTACATGAGCAATAAAAGTTTAGTAATTAAGCTTAGTTTAGTAATGTAAAGAGGGGTGTTTTGGTAATTAAGTATTAATCTATCTTTAGAAGGAGCTTAAACTATGTAATCATCTACATTTAAATAAGAAAATGTTCTATAATCTTGTTTTCCTTCTTTTGCTCTTATTATTGCGAGCCTAGGAAATACCAAAGATCTTAATTTCTCTCAATTAGATTTAGTTAATTAAATAAGCTTTAATTCAAGGAGCTTAAGAGCTCATCTGTCAAGTTCTTAAATCAATCTAAGTAAGAATCTTACTTATCTAGCTTAATTAAATTTAACCTATAGTAATTAACAAGTTTAGTAATTCTACCATCTAATGTAATTGAACTTAGAAAGTTAAACCGAAGATGAAGTGGAGTTAGAGCCTTGATGCAATGGTTGGAGCTTCAAGAAGTAAGTGCTAAGCTCATTTTACCTTTAAAAGAAAAAACTAAAAGTTGGATTTTTTATATAATGTTTAGAATCTATAGATCTATGGTTTTAAAATCATGAGTTAATTTGATGTTTATGTAGGAGTTTTCTTAGTGGATTTAAGGTTTAGTGATGTTGAAATTTCTACAAGTATCAAGTTATTGTAATCTCTCAATTCAAACAATCCTTTTATCTTAGTGCAATTTTGTGTTTGAGATGGTTAATCGAATGAATATATATTGAACCTTGGAGATTATTAGTTGTTTAACATGTGGACATTTATTGATTTAAAGGGTATGGGTGCTTGATTTGATGAATTTCATGTTAATTAATTAAATCCATAATATTTGATGTTGTTATTTGAGCCTAAATGGAAGAATTGATTATATGATTTGATGATTAGGTATCTTAAAGCTCTACCATAGGTTTGAATTAGGTGTTTAGGTGCTCTTATTGATTCTTGTATTAATTCAATTGATTTTTGACGATTTGGAGTATTAGAATGTGTCTAAGGCTAATTTGATTAAAGTTATATGTCTATTTGGGAGAAATAATAATTGCCATGGATATAAGAAGGGACTTGAGTTTGCTTTTTCATTAATTTATGTTGTTTAATTGATTGATATGTTATCTTGTTGATTCTTTTGATAAATGTTAATTTATGTGTTAAATCTAGTTGAATATGATATGTAATTGGTACAGAGATTGATTTTTAAAAAAATGCAAAATAATGTACTCTATGCGTTATGCATGTATGATATAATATAGTGTTTACAATTGCAATGTTTAATCTTATAATTACAATGTTCAAAGTGTAAAGTGTTATTAAGAAGTAATTTTCTAAAATTTAATTATACCTATGATTGATTGATTATGTGTTATTGATGTGCAAATAATATTCTTTTTTTTTTCCAAAAAACAATAATTTATTAGTGAAATATACAATCAAGTAGACGAATTCCAATCTACAAACAACAAAGATGAGATAGGGGGTTTTCAACCAAAAAGCTACCACATAGTTTTTATTTGTTCTAGTAGGCTATCTAATCGATGCATGCATTCGCTTATTTAGGAATTAAAAAACAAAATACAAGCATAAAAATAGTTTTTAAACTTTGTGACCTCAGCTATAAGGCCCTTCCCAATCCAAGGAGGATCCTTACGATCAACTAAGGTAATCGACTAAAATTTTTTAATTATATTCAACTATATTTTGTTGCCAATTGTGCCTCTTAACTGATAACATCTATTCTCACATTAGTAAAGATTCACAAATGATAGTCTCAAATCCTTTGATGTACATGCTTTCGGTTAAAGAAGGTTTCCAAATTCATCTCAACAAATCACACCAAAACCACCTTCATTAACTGCATGTTTACTTGGGGGGAATGGAATATCCATTCCCCCCTTATTCCTTGGAACACTTCTATTACTACATTCATTTCGTAGAATTGAAATTCATAAGGAATTGCAATGCAACAAAATATTGAATCACAATTCTATATCTAAACCCATGAATTGCAATTCTATACTAAAATGACTATCATTCCCCTCCTTCTTCTCCTCCAATGACATCATTGTTTAAGCTTCAAGTTTTGACAACTCTTCAACAATACCATGTACAATGCCATCCTACAACAACATCACTATTTAAGATTCAAAACGACTTCCATCAATAGAGAGAGAGAGGGAGAGAGTAAAAAAAAAATCAAATAGCTTCAAAGTGAAGGTTGATCTAAAGGTAAGTAGTTTTTGTAAAAATTTAAACTTTTCTATCACCAATTTGTCTATTCCCTAAAAATTCAACATATTTCATATAGATCCAAACTTTTTCTCTTCTCTCTCTAACTTCAATTTGTCTATTAAATTCCTAAGTTAGTTTTTATACATAATAAAATGAGTTTGTCATTTGTGGTGTTTTCCATAGAGTAAGATGGTAGATTATTGGAAAGAAAAAAAAAAAAAAAAAAAGAGGGAACAAAACATAAGTCAAGGTCAAAAAGAGAAAGAAAGGAAGAAAAAAAAAAGGGTAGTTTTTTCTTTTACTCTCATTATGGGTTAATTCCGTAGTTGTATCTTTGTTCAATTAAACAATACAATATCCATTCCTCCTTATTTTATTCTCAATAAATTCAATTTCCATTCAATGAAGTGTGTTGTAAATAATTATTAAAAGCTCCATTGTAATTAATCTTAATTGTATTTGCTTAAGGAGGCATCCATTGCAACTGTAACAAGTCACATTGCATTTACTGTCCCTCAATTTCACTATTCCTCTATTAAAAATGCTCTATGTTGGAATACTAAATTTGTTATAGCTAACATAGTTTTCACTTGACTGCTTGAATAATCTTCCAAGGATTGGGAGTAATTTTATCAAAGACATATTCGTTGTAATGTCACCATATCTGCCAAAGCATAGTTACTAACAACTTAACGTATTTTTATTGTTTAAATGCATTAAGATTTAACATTCAGGTGTTTTAACCCTTTATAATTTTCCAAAAAAATTGAATGTTCTTGAATATGTCCATATTCATCATGAACTTCAAGGCGTTATTAAGTAAGATGCAAGTTTATTGATTAAGGGAGTTTAAGTTCATCAAAAACTTATTTTTTCCATTGGATTTGAGATAAGAACACATTTCAATGATTTGAAACTTGAATAATTAGTCAGGATTAACTAAACTTAAGATCATAAATGACAATCAAAAGAATTAGAATTGAAGGTTTTAGATCAAACTCTTAAAAAAGTTCATATTTGATCTTCCAAGGGAGTTAAGAAATGTGTCATTAGCTAAAATTGTAAAATAATATAATTTTACTAAGTAATGAATTTTGAAAATATAATAATTAATTAAAAAATAGCTATTGGAATTAATAATTTGCAATTAATTAATTAAAAAGTAAAGGAAAAACCATCTCCCTAAGTGAACCAAACCAGTTCAAGATCAGTTCATACAAATTGGATTAGTTTAGTTCAAACCGATCACTACCCTAAGCAATCGACCAAATAAAATTTGAAAATAATAATTAATAATTAAGAAATTAAAGGTAATTAACAATATATAACTAAGTAATTAACTAATTAACTTCAGTTGATGAATCGGTTTAATTTCAAAATCAAATCAAATCAACTCTTAGTTTTGTTAAAACTAAAAGGTTGGATAAAGTAAAAGACTTCCTAAAGTTTACACGACTAAAGATTAACTATAATTTATTTTTCCATTTAGATTAGTTTCAAGTTGAAATTAGACAAATTGTCTTTTAGATTGCATTTATGATAACATATAGGTATATGGTAATCATTGTGTTACATACTTATAGATAGAAAACAAACTAGATTAATGTGTAAACTCAACTAATAAATTGAGTGATTATTTATGCTTTGTTGTTCTAGGTCAATGAATGACACCATTGGATTAGGATTGTGATTATTAGATAATATTGAGTTAACTAATTAAGCCATCAATATAGGTTAGTAGGTAATTAATAGGAGTAAATTGCATGAAGATAATAGTTAATGACAATAGGAGGAAGCCATGGTAAGTGTTATCTAAAGGTATATAACTCATGAATAATATGTCGTGGGTAGACTGTGATCATCAATGTCTAGTACAATAGTTAACTTTCCATGAAGATATTGTTTGTCTTTCTTTTCTAGGCAAGGATGTAGTTGTCTTCGCCAACCCCTAATAGCTTGCTATAGTAAGATCAAAACTTGTGTGCCCCATCGTATTGATCAAAGTCATGAGTAATCCCAATATTGTTTGCTACACTTAAAATTTATATCAATAAATCTTAGGTCCTACATTAGATTTAAGCATGTGCATGAGTTGCATTTGATTGTGTTTATGTGACTACTATTGTATTGAGTTTGCTATAAGTTACTCCTTTTATCTTTTTCATGTAATGGTCTTTATGTTACTTATGCTTCTTACCAGTTTAGCTATTGTTTTGACATTAGGGATGGTTTTAACAAGTGCAGCTACATTGACAATACTTAGTTACCCCTACTAATAGGATTCCAAGTACCGATCCGATGTCCTGCCCTGTTTTTAAACTATACAAGAGGCCTATTCACGAGCTCCACTCAAATGGTTGACCTATTTATAAGCTCCATCTGTATTGAATGGCCTGCCCTTCTCTGTCAGGTTTACCCTATAATGTTAAATACGCCATGCTTTAACCTAGCCAAGCTCCTAGAGAGATCTGTCTATGAGCTTCATCCATATAGGAAGACTTGCCCTACTTGGATAGTTTTATCTTAGCTGACTAGTTGTGCTCTATTTTACTAAGTCTTCCTTACCGTACTAGAATCACACCACCCTACTTTAGTCAAGTCTGTATCACAACCCAACAATATCATTATCATGGTAGATCGCCATATACTGTATAAAAATCTACTATTAACCCCTTTATTAATCGTAGGCCTTTCATATGACACATAAGGCTACTTCCATTCTACATTACCACTAGGCTCATAAATAAGTAACATAGAGCAATTTAACATAAATTAACTTCTATGATGTAAATTAATTAAATAAACGTATAGACTTATTAAGTTCTACACCAAAAGAATATTATAAGCAAACGTAGTTCGTAAAGGAAACTTCATCATAAACTTCAAACTATATTATGAACAAAATAAAGGTAAATTGTTGTCTATAAAAACTATAACAAAATCTCCTCCCCGCTCCTTAATTGCTCCAACCCATCTCTACGTGAGACTTACCTTGAGCATTCCTCGGCCTGGATGAACGAAGAGGTTTCCCTACAACAAAAGAAATCTATTGGGCATAAGCTTACACTTAATGAGATAAATACTCTCATCAATACTGCATGGCAGAAATTTATTAGATGCACAAACATATGAATGTATAAATAATCAGTATGCCAAACAACACATGCAGTGGCCTAGAAACAGCATATGACTCAGAATTATGCCCCCTGTAGTCAGAGTTTAGAGATAATTAACCAACCCAAACCAAAATCCAGGTTTTAGCTCTTGGGTTTTATTTTATTTGCACTATTGTTCTTAAGCCAAAACAAAACTACATATATATATACTTTTTTTACTAAACAACAAATTATATTTTCAAAATCCCAAGTCTAACGGTATGGTGGCCCCCGTAGTCTACAAACACATGCCCTAAGCAGAAGCCATAAGACACGGCCCCTCGCCAACAGTTAGCATCTCCCAATGCCTAGTAAGCCCATTAGCTTAGAACAGAAACTCAATATAAATGATAACATAGCTAGTGCCTAATCTTGTAGGAGGCCCTCCTCCTGTAAGTCTCTTCCCATCTTCTACGTGAAGTAGCAGTTAGTGTCATCCGAATGCAATTATAAGGAATGCATTATTCATTGAATTTCTTAATAATATAAGTGATTAATCCAGTTTTTCATGGTGATTAAACAATTTCATTCCATAAAATCATACATATGAGTTATCACAAACAATTTCCATTATTACGTAATTAACAAGCCATAGTATTCAACCAAAAATTCATATACATGCATTTCCCATATCCCACAAGCATCCAATTTATATATGTAAGTTTAGGTGCATCTACTCTACAAGTAAAATCAAGTAAATAGTCATCAGGAATTCACTTACTCAACCATGAAGGTTAATCGAAGTAGTCTAGGGGGTAGGTCGTCTCCGAACACTAGGTCCCCTAGGCATCGCAATTATAATATTATAAGGATTTGAAATAAATTTAGAAAAATAAGCTAAAACCCCTTAAGTTATACTTTTGACTAGTTTTCATATTTTTCCCGGTTTCTTATTTAAAGTTCAATCACATATAACTTTCTCATTTTAAATTTGATTTTTATGATCTTATAATCAATCTTCCTCGTATTTAGGTGTACTTTAACGTGGTGAGGTTAGATTTTTGAGATGAGGCATGCAAAAATGCCCGTAAGTCAAAACAGTAGCGATCCTTATGATTTGGAGTGCTTTTGGGCTTTGTTTGGTTAATGAGCTTTTTGGTAATTTGGGAAATCCTTTTGGCTTAGGCTTAAGATCTCATTTTAGGCTCAAAATACTCCTTAAAATCATATTCACAACCACTTCTTAGGCTCTTAAGTGGGCTTAAGTTATCAAATGGGCTTATTTTTTATCCAAATCAAAGATAATCACTTTCTTAGGCTTAGGGGGTGTCTTGTGGGATTCTTAAGAGTCTTAAAACAACTTTTATTGTTGTGCTAAGTTGCTGGTCAAATACTTAAGGTGGGTTCAACTTGGTGTTTCAGGCTCGTTTTGAAAGTTTTAAACTCCGTTTTGAGTTTTAGGCTTAATACACTTATCGTACTTGCCTTAGTTGGTCTTTTCACTTTGTTTACTTACTTTTATCATATTTTTTAGTGTCTTTTAGCAAAGTTCTAGATCTAGTTGGTTTGGGTGTGAGGGCTTCCAACTTGGTTTTCCAATTTGTTTCATCATTTCCTTAAGTTTAAGTGTTAGATTAGGAACTTAAGCTACTTAACTTCAAATCTTAACTTGACTTTTTTTCCATGAGATGATTATTTAGCTCATATTTTACATGAAAGTAGAAGATCTCATACTTATCATAACTCCCATATCATAGTTTATGTCTTACAAAGTTGGTTTCCTCATAAAACTTCATGTAATAAATTTTTCCTTTACTTAACTCTAGATTTGTGCATGTTTAACTTGATAGAAGTAAAAACAACATCCAAGTGACTTCTTAAACTTCATGTCCAGCATACTTCCCTTGCACTCAAGTTCTCATTTCAAAATTTTCTAAACTTAAAATCTTCCATTCAAAATATTAAACAAGTATCTCTACAAAAGATCAACTTTACATGCTCGTATTTCAACTTTCATGTAAGGGTTTCATGAGTTTGCTTCTTAGGGTAGTCTTAAATGTTTCATCAACTTATGATCATACTTATATCTTCAAGAAATCATGGTCTCCTAACATGAATACTAGACTATTAACATAAGATACACTTACTTGTCTACAACGCAAGAATACGATAGTTATGCACTAAGTTTCCACTTAAGTTCTTTGTCTTACTCCCTCCTTCTTACACCCTTTTTGGAAACTTGAGTTGTGGTCCTTTGAAGTGGGGTTTAAGGAGTTTTCTAAGGATCCTAAAAGGAGCTCTGAAAATTGGCAAATGTAAGACACAAAGTGAAGTTGAAATGCTATGAGTGTGGAAGCTTAGAAAGTGGCAACAAGTGTAAGATTTTGTGAAGTTTTGTGTTTCCTCTTTTGAGTTGTTTTCAAAGTGAGAGAAAAGGAAGTGAAAATGAAGTTAAAAGTGAGAGCAATGGGAGAAAGAGTGGTCGATCAGAAATGAGAGTGGAAGTGTATTTAAGAAGTTTGTTTGTGGTCTCTTATAGCATGCACTAAAGTCAACAATTGCAACTCTAGATGATGTAAGCATTAAGGGGTAAATAGTGGAGTGTAAGATAAAGTGATTATTGGATGAAAGAAAAAAGCATACCCCCACAACCCCCACCCTGCCCCCTCCC